>VXAD01009320.1:559929-655406 GCA_013399195.1 Dicrurus megarhynchus
CACACTTGGCTAGAAATATATGGCTCTAAAATAATTCCCAGAACTACCACCACCCCTACCAAACAGCTCCCATGGCATGGGTGAGGCTTGCCTTCCCAGGATTCAGGGGTAGACAATACCACTTCGTCAAGATATTCCACATGCCCAGCATAAAAGCCCTGTCCTTCATCGTCTTCTATTTGAAAAACAGTATTAATAATGTAAACATTAAGCTTGCAAGATTCCTGCAGAGCTCAGCTAAGAACAGTCAGTTAATTCACCATAAAATATTAGGTGTGTCAGTTACCAGTTAATCTATTTAAACATGCTTTTTACTGAACCCTGCTAAATAATAATTAAAAAGTTATGCAGTACTACACTGAATACTTTACGGAGGCTTCTCAACTCTGAACTTTGATACCCAATTCTTTCAAACAAAAGCACATCCTAAATTCTTTTGTTTCTTAATTATACTTGAAGTCAGAGAGGGGAATAAAGTCAGGGCAGAAAGGTCATATACATAAATTTTAAGTACATGCAAGTAAAGTCAAACAAGCTACAGGCCAGAAGAACAGCACTGTGGCCTCCTTTCTGATTTCTCCAGTAAATAAGTACTCAGAAGGTTACAGTTTTAATTTGCATGGCTGGTGTCAAATAGGATTGAAAGTGACAAACCATGTCAGCCTGCATTTGAAACCTTTAAGTTCGATCTCTCTCATTGACTGCCAAAGTGAGTGTGCAAGTGAATTAGGAGTCAGCTTTAGACTAACTGTGATTGTGGTGAGTGGCTCTAGGCTCAGTCAGGCTTCAGAGCAGATGAGCCCAGGGCTGAAGAAAGCATGATTATCTTCAGCTGCATTTCACAGAAGCCCTGTTAACATGACTGGAATACCTGATAAATCACTTCCCAGCCTTATAAGAAAGCAAGATTGAAATCTAATTTTTAGTTAGCCCTATGACTGTCCCAATACAGTTTCACTGCAGTAAAAGCAAAGAGCAACCATGACAAAAATGTGAACTTCTGAAGTTTTACCAAATACAGATAGCTGAGATAAGGGACAGACTAATGTATCCCTTCTCCCTTCCAAGACTTACTACTTTTCATGCTGCTTTAAGAACACAGAAATAGAACCCTGGTTTGATGGTGCAACCATATCCATATCCATTCCCATTACTGTCACTTAAATTTCTCATCACACTTGGCCTGGAAAATATCCAATTCTACCAACATGTTTTTCTTAGACTGTTGTCTTCTAGTAATCAGACTAAAACCAGAAGAGTTTATTTCTGGTTAACCTCTAAGAATGAGAACTAAAAGTGACCTACTGTCTGAAAAAAATCTGAGGAGCACAAAGTTTATTGTATTTAATACAATGCTCTGAATAATTTTAAAAAGCTATCAGCTTTCCACAGTTATATCTCATGTTCAAAACACCTGTGACCTTCACGAAGTGCTTTAAAATCCTCAAAAAATAGTACACTTGAAACAAGCATTGCTCCTGTGATTGATACTACAATAAGGAAAAGGAGAGTTTGAGGCTGTACTGATGGAGTACATTTAACACCATCAGGGACTGGGAATGAGCAGCACCACGTGTCTGTGCCATGCCATGAACCTTGTCCACCCAGGAAAGTGGATGCTTCAGTAGCAAACTGCTTGCTTACGTTACAGCATATATATGTCACTACAAATCATCAACTTTATTTTTGATATATTAAAGAAAAGCACAAAACCCCTTGCATACCTAGAGGGATTTATTGGAAGTTGTTCTGGTTTTCGCTGGAATAGAGTTAATTTTCTTCCTAGTGCCTGGTACAGTGCTGTGCTTTAGATTCAGTACGAGAGTTGATAGACTGATGTTTTGGTTGTTGCTAAGTAGTGCTTACTCTAAATCAAGGACTTTGCAGTGTCTCACGCTCTGCCGGGGAGCAGGTGCACAAGAAACCCAGAGGGAGCACGGCCAGGAGAGGTGACCTGAACTGGACAAAGGAATATTCCACACCACAGGATGCATGCCCAGTATGTAAACTGGGGGGAGTTGACTCAGAGCCACTGATTTGCAGCTCAGGGACAGCCTGGGCATCAGTCAGATGAAGAACAACTGTATTTTGCACCACTTGTTTCTCTTGGGTTTTATTCCTCTTTTTCCTTTTCAATACAAATACTATATTTTACATTATTTCAGTCATTAAACCCACAAGTAGTACCTTTTTTCAATTCTTCCCACATTCCACCAGGGAAGAGGGAACGAGTGGCTGCACAGTACCTACCAACCAAGCTGAGCTTAAAGCACGACAGAAATCAGTAATATATACGGAACCCAAATTTATTACTGAGCTCCTACTTCAACCATTTTTACAAAGCCATCCCTTACCTGCTGAAAAAAAAAAAAAAAAATTAGCCCACTAATATCCTCTACAAAGCAGGAAGTGAGCACACTTCCTCACACTCCATTCTCCCTGATAATCAGGGAGATACTGCTTTGATTATTGAACTCCTAAGCAAAATTTGACACAATAAACAGCAAGCCTCTGCTGATCACTACTAGACATGTGGCTCAGGGAGACCATTCAACACACAGTTAGCACATACAGCCATCTACTGATAGGAAGGCTTGGTATTCCTGTACATCATCTCATTGACATTTTAAAGGAAGCCTTGCCAACTTCTGACATTACCCCAAATCTCAAAGCCGCTAAAAGGAGCTTGTAAGGAAGAATTCCAGAGCTCCAGTCTGCACAAGAGAGTTGTCTTTCAGCAACAGCAGCAGGACTCATCACCTTCTGACATAAGGATTTCAGCAGCCCTAACTTTCATTACCTACACATTTTATTTTACACAAACCAAACAACTGCCAAGCACCCATTTTCCTGTCTCCCCTGTTACAAAATGTGTCTGGTATCAACATGTTTTATTTACAGTTAGCTTCTTCCATCTGCAGTTTCACATACTTCATTCAACATTCACAAACTACTCGTCTTGAATCACTACTATAAATACATGTGAAAGAAGGTAAAGTAACTTTTTTCTCACAGATCTTTCAGTATTTTTAGAGCATCAGTCATGAACCAAGTTATGACAATCAACACCACACTTGCACATTTACCAACATTTACATACAACCACCACTGCAAAGTCAGCCTTCGAAATAAGGCTTGATTTCATGACTAGCATCACTTCCACAGACAGAAATATTTTTTGTATTTTGTATAAAGATGAGCACGTGAGAGTTGAAAATAGGAAAAGTACAAATACAAATGGATAAAGCTCTTGCTTCTTCACAGAAGCTTATCTTTCTCAAGGTTCTTCATTTGCAGAACTTACTATTAGCTAATAACTGGACAAAATGTTCCAGTTCCCACTGTCTGGTACCAGCTACAAATTAATCCTATTAGCATGGTCATCTTACTACACATGCAAATAAGTCTACTTCCAATCTATAACATGTTTAATGGTTTACAAGCAAAAAATCCCCTTTTTAGGATGGCTTAATCTCCAGGTATACAAATAAATCTTCTTAATTAGAGCAAGGGGATAAAGTCTAGCCTCCTGGAAAAGACTCCCACTGTTCTAAAATTTAAGCAGCAGCTAAATGTTTCAATGACTCTTTAAAGCAATATTTAAGCAATGGGTATTGTATTTGTGTACCAAGGACACAAGGCATCAAATCCTTGAGCAGAGTTCCCAACAAGAAAAATCAGCACTTACATGTACTATGCAGGAACATTGAAGGATACCGATATTTGATTTTAGTGCTTTCAAAACAAGGTTTCAAGGCAGAGAAATTTGTCGTATCTTAATTTAGAAAGACAGGTTAATAATACTGCCCATTAAAGTATTCATACAGCACCTTAGTTATTTCCATATTGTTCTTTTTTAACTGAAATGTTACCCAGGAACTTGAAGCAGGTCAAGTTCCACTTTTTAAATTTAAAATTATGTAATTTGTGTGTACACAAATTATAATGTGTAATTATAAGCGTAATATGCAAATCTGTCCACTTCAATTTGAAAACTATAATTACCAGATTTCAGAAGTCTAGACCCAGGATTTTCCCTAGAAACCAAATTTCAACATGACTGGAAATTTGTTAGCAATTTGGCTCTTCTTTCTAAGCAGTAAACACACCTGAATTACTTCAGAATCTCAGAAGGATTCTACTTCATCCATACAACTCTTAAAATATGTCTTGAGTTTCTCAAAAAGCTAGCTGAAATACTGTACAGTATTTCAGTTCAAGTAAATACAGATAGCAAATTCAATACTACTAAGACACCAAAATGCTATTACATAATTAAGCTGGCTATTTAAAGCACTTAAAACCTTTGCTAAGACATTCTCACAGACATCCAAAAGATGCCAAACTTGGGAACCTGTTTCATTCTAAACTTAAAAGATAAACAAATCCAGTTAAAAAAATTAGACAAGCTATTTTATTTGCCTCCACATGAACTAACACAGAAAATACTCAGTGGACCTGGCACACAAAATCCAAGCCAGAACCATTACATATACATTCCAATAATGATTTTCATTCACTTAAGTGCATAGAATTATTACAATTGAGAAAAAACCAGTCCCTGATAAAGTTACTGTCATGGCAGGATGGGTTTGTAAAACATCCCCTCCTGAAGTCACATTTCCCACCTGTATTACACAGTTACGTCATTTTATTTGGTTTTTTGGTGATTCTACAACTAAAGTATCTATTTTACATACATATTATATAAATTTCCATTTTAAACTAGAGTTAACCAGTTGGTAAGTCACCCTTAATCTTTCTTTTCTCCATCTCTAACATGTGAAACACTTCAGATATAATCCAACACTTCACTTTCACAGTAAACAAAAAATCAAGAGACCTACTAGACTACAGAGATTGGATTCACATACATCTATATTTTTTCACTGACAATATAATTTTTTTTGAGCTGAATGTACGCATGTAGATACCATGATGAAAGGCAAAAGTTTCGGTCCTCCAATTTCTCATTTCAATGAGAACCTCAGAAAGTATCAAACTCCAAAAAGCACTATTTTGATAAAAGTCAGATATACTTTCTTTTAACACTTTACAAAACAGTAAATCACATACTTCTGTAACTCCCTGGAATAATTTACACATGCAAGAAGATTCTTCACTACCTGGAGAGGAACTTCATTATTTGCAGCCATCAAGGTGAATTTCTACAAGTCTTTTTATTTACAGCAAGCACAACAAATAACATTATGTTTTTTTTAACATAATTCTCCTTTTCCCATTATCAACAGTGGCATTTTTATGGATTCAAAGTTAGGAAAAATATGCAAAATCCCAACCACCCCTGGACATGCAGCTACCACTCACTTGGCATATGCATTCCACAGCTGAAATTGTGACAGCTACCCCTAACTCCAGAGTATTTCAGACAATAGTAATTCTCCTGATTCTACGACAGGCATTTGCATCTATTACACATCAAAACCTACAACACATTAGAAGAAGCCACATCGATTTAAACCTGTTCCTATCATAGGACATAAAGCACACCAAGCACAGCTTTGTAATCACTGCAACTGAAGCCAAAATCATTTTAGCTGTCACTGTGTTATATTAGAGGATCGGTTCATAACTTATTTCACTTCAGCATCCTGGGCACTGGATCAAGCTTTTGTCTCTCCAGAGCTGTACTTAAAAGTCACCTGCCAATTACACAATATCTCCAAATGTACAGTAAATCATACTTTAATTCACATAGAATTACTTTTCTAGCCAGTATTGCATCACTGAAACAAAAAGCTAGCACTTCAAAGCACGTCTGACATGACAGATGCAGAAGGGGTGGGAGTAATTTATTAGCTGGAGTTATATAATTGCAAAACAAAATATGCTTTGTGGTTTTTTTTTAAAAATTTACCTAAATGTATTGTTGGTTCCTTAATATTTTAGCTGCAGAGCCCAAAGTTTCTCGGAAAGGACATTGGTAGCAGGCTCATTCTTAAGAGGGCTCACGCACATGTAAACAATCGGCTGTTCATTGTTCACAAACGGGGTAAAACAGGAAGACCTTCTGGGGTTTTAATTGACGCGCAGCCCCAGCAGAGGACAGCAGTCCGAGCGGTCCTACACAGCCATTCAACTCGGAATAATCTCTAACTCGAGCAGAGAGCGATGGCAGAGAAAACACCGACGGAAGAGGGGCAATGAGGGAAGGCATCCAGCGTGCACGGCTGCCCGGGGCGATGCCGCCCGGCAGAGAAACGGGAAGGCGCCGGGAGCCAACACCGACAGCCTGAGCACAACGAACCCCTCCAAGCGGTGCAGTGGGAGGGGTGAACCTCCGGCTGAGCACCCTCGGCGGCCGCCGCTCACTCCGGCCCGACCCCACCGCGGGATGAGCCGCCCCCGCTCCGCCCCGCCGTCCCTCACCTTGGTTGACCAGCCGCAAGGCGTGTGTGAAGGACGGGTCCAGCGAGTCCTTCTCCGCCATCAGCTCGGGCAGGTACTTCTCGTCCATGGTAGCGGCAGCGGCCCGGAGCGGCAACAGAGCCGGGGTGCCGGGTGCGCCCGCGGGGAAGGAGCGGGTCCGAGTCCCAGGCGGCGGTAAATCCTCGGAGGCAGCGCTTCCCCCTGGCCGCCTCCCGCCCGGGGCTGCGGGGACGCATCCAGAAGGAAGCGCCGCAAGCCCCCGGCCAGGAGGGGGGGAGAAAAGGGGCGCGGGGCGGGGGGACGCCCCCCCTCAGCAGGCAAGGAGCGCTGAGAAATCACTCTGCGGAGGCGCACAAGGAGGAACGGGGGAAGAGAGGCGTCTCGGAAGCCGCTGACCCAAGTAGGACGGCGGCCCCGCACACAATAAAAGGGGACCGTAAGGCGGCGGGGGCGGCGGGCGCGGCGCACGGTCCCGCAGCACACACAACACTCACGGCGACGCTGCGCCGACTGAGCAGGGGAGAGGCGCCGCGACAGGTTTATATACCGGCCTTAGACCACGCCCCCCTCCGGCAGTTAGCCCCGCCCATGAGCAGTGCCCCGCCCCGACCCCGTCCAATGGGCGGGGATAGCAGAGCCCCCCCAAGTGTCGCCCCCTTGCTGAAGTGAAGGCTCCTATTGGATGTCGGGGCCTGTCAGTCAGAGCCGGGCCGCAGCTTCTCATTGGTGACTGCTGCTGGCCCCGCCTCCCCGCGGTCGGTGAGGGGCCGGCGCTGAGGGAGCGCTCCCAGAGCAGCTCGGCACCGGGAGCGGAGCTGGAGTTGCGCTGTGCTCGGGCCAGCGAGGATCGTAGAACCCCCTCAGACCCCACAGCGACCCTTCCAACACACGATTCCCTTCGGGGCCTTCCCCGGAGCTGCGGGATCTGTGAGAGGGGTCGGGGATCCCGGACGGCGTCCTCTTTGTCCCTGTCAGACCTTACGGAGAGAGATAAATATTGTGTTGAAACGAGTGCAAAGGCGATATTTTTTTTTCCCCTGCCCCAAACAGCGGTATTCTCTATCCAGCGTTCTGTACTTGCGCCTCTCGTAATACAAACCGCTTTATAAATACCATTCAGAAAACCGTATTTCTGGTGAGTTGCCCTGATGTGCGGCTGTAAGCAGGTTTGGGGTTCACCCTGTTCTGAAACAGGAAGGAGAAGCAAAGTTTAAAAGACCTTGCTCTAGCCTATTTTCCTATTTTTTCAGGGGATGCATTTATTATACTAGATCATGATTCACTCTGATACTTAGCTTTGAGACTTTACATCGGTTCCTTATTCGTCCTTAGGTGTCTCATCAATGAATCTTGGGTGACAAAAGCCCGGAGGAAGCCAGACCAGCTCTTCTCTGTTGCAGAACACAAGGGCAAAGCAGAGGAAAATTACTAAATCACTGAAGCCAAACTCATAAAGTAGCATTTTAAATCAACATTTACTGGAATAGCCGATAAGAAATTTTGATGATCTAGACTTAAAAGGCCACTGAAAATACTCTTATATTTGTAAATTGAACAACCATACGGTTACTTTTGTATTGCATTAAAAAAAAAAGAAAAAAGAAAAGAAAAAAGAAAAGAAAAAAGAAAAGAAAAAAGACCTGCAATGTATCTTGCTCATATCCTTGCAATACAGGGAGGAAAAAAAGCTCTGAAAAGGTAAACCAGCATGAGAAATGCTCACTCAAAGCTTGGAAGCAGAGGTTAAGGCTCCCCTTCTCAGAACTGCAAGTGCTCTTTCACCCTGAAAACCAAAAGATGATATTTTAAGGTATCTTTCTCCTCCTTGTATTTCGCAGATTGCAATACCCCATGAAACAATGCCTGGTATGTTACAACATGAAACATACTCGATTTACACTTTCTGTACGACCATTCCAAATAAATCCTGATCCAGAATGAGCAGAAACAAATTTGCAAAGTTCTATTTAAAAATTGTCTTGCATGGCATCAAGCTTGATGGATACAACTAAAGTATACAAGCAGCTGGAAGAAGTTGAATTAAAAACAAATGGTTTTTTCAACCTTCCATATACATCTTCTATATAAAAGTACTGAAATGCAGCCATCTGTTGTGAAACAGGCAGGCACATACAACTCTTGACACAGAACAATATGTAGGAGTGTAATCTTTATTGAATGACCTGGAGCAAAATAATCCCTGTGTTTGCCAGTAAAGCCTAAATGTACTTCAAGTCCCACTAAAGCATCAAGGATCTCAGACAGAAAGGTAGCTATGTTATTACAAATTGTGTAAAACACAATGTACCTTTCTTGGAAAGAGTCATATTCTCCCTGGTAACTGATTAAATAAACATTTGGTGTTTCAAGAAACCACAGTATTTCTTCGCAAATTATACCAATTCCCTCTGGCTTTCAACAGAGAAAGACTTACTGGAAGTCTGAAGACTTGGTTCTCTCCAGGTCTGTAATAATATAGGAATTATAAAATTATCCATGTTGTACCCTATTGTTCAAACTCAAACCTGCATGTAATGAGTGCAGGATATTGTTTTCTCCAATGAAATTCACTACAATGCAATAAAACAAGAGGAGGGCAGAAGAGATGGGAAATTACGAGCATTGGGCCCTAGAAAGCAGCCCAGGATGTGGTTAGCTGGGAAAAGCCTGCTGAGCATCATTTTTACTGTCCAGGAAAGGCAGGAAACACCATCTTCTTTTTTCTTTTTTTTTTGATCGATTGCTTTTTTTACTGCTGAAATCTATACAAAGCTTGAAAAGCAGCTTGCTCAAGGAGCTGACCAGTAAGTATTAGCTGTAGTATTCATGAATATTGAAAAGCCATGACTCCAAACTTCTAAAAACTCATGACTTAAATGTGTTTGCTCTCTAACAATACACGTCTGCTTTGCTGTTTAATGCATGTGGTAGCCTCAGCAAGTCGGTTTGGTAGGTGGACATCAGTCAGGAACCATGTCAGACTAATATCCACTGCTCCTTTTAAGGCAGCAGTTATCTGACCTGACAGTGTGCCTGCCTATCTGTAAGCTAAAATTGTAGGTGCCAAAATTAATACTCATATGTGCTAGAAGCATTAGGCTGTGTTGGTATCTTCACTCTCAGGAGTGAGATTCACTTTCTTGTGCCAACAGGATGTGAGGGGACCATGTGTAAAGAGGCAGAAACTGAGCCATGTCCTCTCGCTGGAATATGGGTTCTGTACAAATTAATGAACTTATATTTTATTTATTTGTTGGATCAATGTAACAAGCAGTAATTTCACCATGAAGTCTTTGTTCCTAATATTGTAATTACAGCTAAATATTTGTCATTTCCATGGAGCCATCAAATGGTTTGGGTTGGAAGGGACCTTAAAAGTCATCCAGTCTGTCACTGCAATGAGCAGGGACATCTTCAACTAGATCAGGTAGCTCAGAGGCCCATCAAAACTGACCTTGAATGTTTTCAGGGGTGGGGCATCTACCACGTCTCTGGGCAACCTGGTCTAGCGTTTCACCACCCTCATTGTAAAGAATTTCTTCTTTATATCTAGTCTGAGTCTACTCTTACTTAAAAACCATTATTGTCCTATCACAACAGGTTCTGCTAAAATGTTTCTTCTCTTCTTTAAGTACCAAAATGCTGCTATAAGGTCTCCCCAGAACCTTCTCTCCTGCAGACTGAACTGTCCCAACTCACTCAGCCTGTCATCACAGGGGAGGTGTTCCAGATGTCTGACCATCTTTGTGGCCTCCTCTGGACCCGCTTCAATAGATCCGTGTCTTTCCTGTGCTGAGGACCCCAGAGCTGGATGCAGCACTGCAAGTGGGGTCTCACGAGAGCAGAGCAGAGGGGCAGAATCCCCTCCCTCGACCTGCTGCCCGCGGGGCTTTGGATGCAGCCCAGGATAGCGTTGACTTTGCGGGATACAAGCGCACCACAGTCAGTGGCAGCTTGGTGTGATCATTGAATAGATGGAACACCTGTCACAGGAGAAGAACCCAGCTGAGTGGATGGTAATTTAGGCAAAATCAACCTTGTGGTTGGGATCTACTACAAGGCACCTGATCAAGGCGAGTCTGTTGACACAGCACCCTTACTCCAGATACAGAAGGCATCTTGCTCACGGGCTGTCATCCTGCTGGGGTTATTTACAATTCTGTGGTAGACTTTACATGCCTCTGATGTAGTTCTTGCCTCTGATTAACTCCTGGGTTCCTGATTTAAATCTCAAACCACAACAGACTGTTACAGAATCGTTATTTATTTGAGACTTCGACTCATTAAAATGCACACATCTGAAGACCTGTGGAAGCAGGGTCTGTTTGGGAAATAGTCTGTCACAAATACCACATCTGATGATTGATGTGACTCACCACAGTTCTGACTAGCATGTTGCTAAGTAGGTTCTGGCTTCCCTAATATTACAGTGTGTTACTTGCCAAGTTCTGTTAGGCGTGACTAAAGTACCATTGCACTCCTTTCTCCAATATTCCTCTGGCCTTTTATTTTTTCTTTTTTTTAAACTTGCATGTGTTTTAAAATATGAAAAAAAATAGATAAGAGTATACTGTCATACAAGACATCCATAACAAATTGTTTTCAAAAGCTTTTCTCTAAAAATTCCCAGCTTTCTCTTTTATACCTTTTGCCTCATACTTCAAAGTTTAGGCTCTTTTTGGACCTAATCAAGGTAATCAGGCAAGTTAAGGTAGAACACAGTACACAGAATGTACAAGACCTGTAAAATAAAATGATTACATCATCTGTAGCAGGTAAATTTTATCCACTTTATTCCACTTTATTTTCTTTCTAGGTCTTAAAGGCTAACACACTGTATCAGAACAGTCTCTCCAATTTCTAGTGCAGTAATTGAGGCAATACATTGCAGTGAGCTCACCACCTTTGTCACTATATTCATGTATGCCATTATCTGAAGGGTTTTTTTCTTTCCTGTGGATATTTTGCTAATGGCAGTTGTAGCAGTGTGCACAGTCCTGGAGCTTCACACACATGTGCCTTGGTCATATGATGTGCCTGCAGGCATCTTGATGAACTTTGTATTCTCTGCTCTGAAGCATTTTGTCATATTAAAAGAGTATTTTCTAATCTTGTTTTGAATAAGGTGCAATGATTTTACAGCCTGTGATTTGCCTTGTACAAATATTTGTTAAAAATCTAGATTTTGTCATTTCTATTATGTACTTGCTAATACACACTTCCTATAGTTCCAGTGATGCAAAAGATATTGACATCATCATGGCAAAAAAACTTTTTCTGGTTATTCTTTTTCTCTTGTGTCATATTTGAATATAAATACTTTTTTATTACTCCTTTCTTGACCTTATACTGTAGCTATAAAGGAATGTTGTACTATTGCTAAATTCCTCTGCTAGGAGCTTTTGCAAAATTGTATGCTCTTTAATTTCCTATAATCCTGCCTAGTATGCTTACAAAAGTGGTTTGCTTTGAGCACTTTGTGGCTGCCTTCTCTAGTGCTGGGACAATCAATGTGTATTACAAACCTTGATGCATCTGGTCCTCCCACATGCCTCTTTTATTGCTCTGAACGTGGGTGATGCCAAATCCAGTATACCCTTATCTCTGTTATACCTGTCCTCTTCCTGCTTTCACATCTTTTAGCACATTGTGCTGTGTGCTAATGAATGTTCTCTTTTGTTCTTAGGACAGCTTTTTACAGGGTGAAATTGTTTGTTGCTAATTTTTTCCTCTTATATTCAATCCATGAAAAACTTGTCTTTCACAGACTGTCTTTCCTAACTACCAAGGCTTCATCAGCCATAAGTTACCGGTTATCTTGGTAAGACCGTGATGTGTCTCACAACATTTATCTTTGTGTGGTGATGTCTTCTTGAAAAAGAAACAGAACTCAATTCAAAATTACAATCTGTGTTTTCCTGTCTGCTTGTATGAGTTTACTGGATACTTGATCTCTGAAAATATCAATGCCTTTTTTCTTGTTACCTGGTGGAACCAAGGTGAAGAATATTTGCTACTCCAACCCTGAAATAAATCTGCTGCATTAATATCTCCTATATACCACTATTTTCTGCAATATTTCATTTCTGATTTACCCATGGCCCATATCTTTCATTATTCTGCATGAAAACCACTGTTTCTTTTCTTCTGATAATATATCAGAAAATAACATTGTTCAGACTGCTCAGATCCTCAGAGATTCAGAGTAAACTAAAGTTATTATATAATAGAGGCCATTTGATGATGGTGGTTTATTGCATTTGCTTTTAAACTTTAACTCTACACAGTAATAATAAAGCAGTCTTATAAAAAGCATTTCTTAAACTTCTCTTAAGAGGGAGGAGGGATAGCAGTAAAATATCCATTTTTCTCTTGGAATAAAAAATCTTATTTAAAATGCTGGAGGGTGAGCCAGAACATAGTTCATGAAAACTTCACAGACTATGTTGATACAAAAGTCATGCTGCTCTTAAAGAAGTGACCTTCAAGAGTCTGCATACCTGAAGTGAGATTATGAAGCAAAGCAGCAGCTGTAGGAGAGCCCAAAATGAACTGATGGGGAGGTGGGCGGGAGGAGGAACAAACAAAAAAAGGCGTAAAACATTTTAACTTATTTTCTGTTTGGGAATGGAACCATGCTCCTTCTGTACCTTCTACAAGGCAAGAGGCGAAAGAGGAACTCACCATGTAGGACAGGAAGACTCAGCTCCCGCTCAAAGCACACAGGCAAATCAGTCTGTGAAACGTGGATTTTATACATGCTCCCACTCTGCCAGGCCACAGTGGAAGGCTCAAGCGGTGCAAAATGTTCTCAGCATCCTGTTCTTGGTATCTGTTGGGATGCAGAGACTTAAGGAACAGAAGGAGAATCATCAACCTTTGCCATCAGAGGTTTGCTCAGCTCACCAGCAGTTGCTGAGAAGGCTGTTGTGTTTTTATGTCCAGCTCCAAATAATGTCATTTGCACTTACAACACAAAGTAGATCTGTTTTCTAAGGCCTGGTGCTCTCAACCTACCCATGAATACCACCTCCAGAATGTTGATGTGACTGTTGCAGGTGTATCTCATTGCTTAATTTTTTAATATCACAAAGCCAGGTAGATGATCTATGCAAAACAATTGTTTTAAAAAATATTTCAGCTGTGTATATATTGATAATTATTAATAATAATAAATACTACCTCGGGTAGCAAGGCAGACAATCATAGAGTCACAGAATATTCAGAGTTGGAGGGGACCCAAAAGGATCCTTGAGTCCAACTCCTGGCCCTGCACAGGACACCCCAAGAAGAGTTGACACTGCAAGAAGAGTTGGGAGAGCTGCTGCTTTGGGGGATGTTAAGGGAAATGTGGCTGCGAGAAGGGAAAGAAAAGTCACTGGGAAAACAAAACAAAACAAAGCAAAACAAAACAAAAACAAGCAAACAAAAAACTAACAAAACCCCCAAATGCCTGCCTCTATAAACTATGCCTGAGAATTCAATGGGTGATAATGGCCTGATTTCAGATTTTTAATGTAGAACTCAAATGGAAAGAAAATAGTCCTGACCATACATTCACAAGTACCACTGCACTTCCATCTATGTATTGAGTTTTAGCAAAATGAGGGAAAGTAAGAAGCAGGACTATTTCATTATAGATCAATGTATAAAGTGAAATGTTAAGGCAAAAATATGTCTTTGCTTTCCTGCTAGAATGTTTTCATTAGATGCAGTGTCCCTCTCTCACCCAGTCATTTTCCTTAATAATTTGGGATTCTGACTTCATGCAGTTGTATGACTTAAATTAAGAAATATATTTTTGTCAAAAATAAGTTACTAAAAATCAATAGTTTGAATTTTATACATGCACTGCCTTACTTTGGCAGTGAACAGCCGCAAACCTAAGCTCAGGTAAGAAGTGCTAAGTAAGGCTTAAAATGCATCCAAGCACACACTTCCTTAAAAATAGTACATCAGTAGTCTAATATCTCAATTCTGGGTCTTATTTAGGGGTCTCTAGATAGTTTATTATCTTTTTTCAAATTAGTGGAGGATTAGAACATAATATTTCCCAAGGAAACCACTTTTATTTTCTTAAGGAAACTGTTAAGTTTTATTGATGTTCAAAGAGTTTTGCCTCTTACAGAGTTCAAGTAAAAGTGCAGCGCTTGAAAAGTAGCATATGAATGGGTGTTTGAAATTACCTTGAGAAGCTAATGATATCTTTATAGCATTAGTATTTAGTAATTGATGCCTTCATCCTAAAATCTCTACTTTGCTGCTCCAGCAAGTCCCAAAAATTAGCATAACAATCCTAAAGAAGAAATGGGTCCCTTGCTGTATGTTTCACAGCTACTGTTTTTTTCATTCATTTCTGTTATTTCTTTTTCCTGGTGTTTTGCCACAGATCTCCTGTTCCCATGATACAATATGCAGTTAAAATTATCTCATCTTGGATTTGTTTTTCAATAAACAGGATGTGTTACACAAATGTGCCATATTCATGGTTGTATTACAAAACAAATACTATGCTCTAAACGATACAAATAATTAGATTTTTAATATCCATTATTGTTTGTTGGTTTTTTTAAATTCCTGATTGCTTATATTGTAGCTATAAGTACAATAATATGATCTCTTATGTTCTATATTGCATTAGATTTCCACAGCAAGATTAGGAAACAATACTAAAAATATCCAATGCTAAATATAACCAGATACATTTCTATTTCTTTGTTTTTATATCACAGAAATAGAATAGCTATAATTTTATACTAGTAACAGATCTAATTTCAGTAAAAACACTTCAGGTAGGCTGGGACAAATTAAAGCAGAAAAGTGGGAATGTGTGAAAGAAACATATGCTTTCATTTCAAGATTTATGGTATTTATCTACAGCAGTGTTAAAGTCTTGCTGGTTTTTCAATATGGAAGAATATTCAAATTTCTTTAACACAACAGGTTAGTGGTCAAGTGCAGCTTTATGAGAGATTTCTTTGCCAGATGCTGTTATCCTCTACGTGCAGGAAAAATGTCAACATGGATATTTTTTCTTGGCAGCACAGACAGCACAATCTTACAGTGAGCTGCATGATACAAACTGAAGAAAAGGACAGTGGAACAGACTCCACAAGGTCATCTAATCCAACAGTTTGCCCAAGGAAAGAGTCCAGGGATCACTAATGTCTGCTGAACTGCCTTGCCAAAAATTGGATACAATGCCCCCAGTAATGGCCTTTTCTCATAGGTTCAGACACCTCCTTTGATGTAAAATATGGTGGGCTGCGAGTGCGCCCAGGAGAGAGCTCGCTGCGGGACCTGAGCTTCTGCCCCGAAGCTGTAAGACAATGCATAGACAGTTTATCCCACTTGTTCAGGTTTTGGAGGGTGATCCTATGCATCCTGCATCTCGTTTGGTAGTATTCAGCCAACCTAAAGAATGTGAATAATGATGTGACATTTTTCAAACCTCAGTCTCTATAAAGTCTCCAGTTACCCTTTCTTATATTAAACAAAAGATAAAAGCCTAAATTTACCCCTCACTACAGTACCCCTCACTCTATATGGAAAATATTTTCTGTGGTATTGTTATGATAAAATGATGCTAAATCCTTTAGACCTAAACTGCTGATCCAGTCTGAGGCTAAGTTTGGCAAGGGGGTCCACTCTGAACCTTGGGAATAAATAGAAGGTTCTCTTGTTACCCCTTACTCATTTCCCTCCTTACCCTTTTGTGTCCCTGGTCTCAGCAAAAGCCTTTGTAGGTTACTGCTCAAACATTTTTTTTGTGTGTGCTTTCTTTTTATAGTAAGTAGTAGAGTGAACCTTGCCATCAAACTTGGTCGTGCTTTTGCAAATTTATATCAAATCTGCTTTTTCTGATCCCTTGCTGGTGATTCTTTAAGTGACCTAAACCACTCATTTGTGGCAGCAGCAGCTAGCTTTTACTTATTTACATTGAGCTCTCAACTTGTGTTTTCTTTTAGGGCTTGGTTTGGTTTGGTATGGGTTTTTTATTAAAGAAAAAAACCCATACATCACTTTGTACTGATTACTTTTTTCCAGATCTGCTGACACAGCAGGAGTCTTTACTGGAATAATTTCTAACCTGGTTTAAAAAAAGCCATCAACGTCCACCCTTAAAACCCACAAAACCCTAAGGCCTCACACACAGCTATTGCTATTTATAATGTGTTTCTTTATCCAAATTGAGGAAAAAGCAGCCCTGGAATTCTGAATCCATTTCTGATCCTCCAGAGTCTTAGAATCAACCCACCAAAAAGGGCATTGGCTACAATATAAGAAATTTCAAAACAAATAAAAATAAACGTGCATTAAAAATGTGAGAAATCATATTATCTCATATTAAAAAATCTTTTGTATGTTTTAAAAATTTTAAGGCCCCAAAAAGAAAGCTCACAATCTAGCTCTAGATGTTTCCTGTGCCACATGTCACCTAACACTTCCTGAGCTGAGGAAACAGAGGAGGGCAACAAGGCTGGTGAAGGGCTTGGAGCACAAGCGCTATGAGGAACGTCTGAGGGAGCTGGGGTTGTTTAGCCTGGAGAAAAGGAGACTCAGAGGTGACCTTATCACTCCCTACAACTCCCTGAAAGGTGGTTGTAGTCAGGTGGGGGTTGGTCTCTTTTTCCAGGCAGCAACTGACAGAACAAGAGGACACAGTCTTAAGCCGTGCCAAGGAAAATATAGGTTGGATATTAGGAAAAGATTTTCACAGAAAGAGTGATAAAATTTTGGAATGGTCTACCTGGGGAGGCGGTGGAATCACCTTCCCTGGACGTGTTTAAAAAGAGATTGGATGGGGCACTCAGTGCCATGGTTTAGTTGAGGTGCTGGGGCATGGGTTGGACTCGATGATCTTGAAGGTCTCTTCCAACCTGGTGATTCTGTGAAATTCTTAGAAAATTTTATTCCTCTTTTAAATTTTGTTATGAAGAAATGAGTTATAATATCAAACATTCTGCAGATGCAACAGTGGAGTAAGCTGAGACAAGATAGGGCCCCTGTAAAAACTTAATCTTTTGTCTTCGTTTACCAATGCCTGAAAACCCTGAACTGAGAACAACTCTACAATAACAGTTGTATTGAGTGATTTAATTGGGTCTTAAAATCCATTCTCTGACAAAGGTTCAAGAAGAAAGTTCTCTGTTATACGGATCTTGACAGGTATTGAAAAATAACTGCTTTGCAACAAAAAAACCACTCCGAAAATGCTTATTTTGCTAATTAAACCTTATTAACACCCTGGGAAAAAGGGGATGAAGAGTTGGTAGTGTGTGGTAAAACTATCTTACAGTTAAAGACTGCGTGGTGCGAGCAAGGGAGTGTTAGAGTGAAACAAGGGTCCGTAACCTTGTTTGTACTCTATTTGGTCTGGGTTATCTGATGGGTGTAGAGCCTGTGTTTTGGTTTCTTTCTTCAAAGAAGACATGTTTTTTATTAACATATTTTATAACCATTTGGTTTGGGTTTCATTGTTTCCTTCATAATAGGGTCTCAGAGCAACATGCAATAAATCATTTGTTGAACGCTGTTAAGATCGGTGTCTTTTTTTGGTTTTTGTAGGGTTTGTGGGGATTTTTTTGATGGTAGTAGTAGTTGGAATACTCAGTTTTATGACATTATTTCAATATTCAGTGGGGTGGCACACCTTTTGTTTATACCCCTCTGTTATCTGCAGGATGTAGTTTTAGTACACTGTAGAAGTCAGTTTCCTGCAATGCTTCCCTGCAGGCAGGTGTTGCTCTACCACTGGAGAACATTTTTAGTGCCTTGAATCTGAACAGAGAATTTCTTGGAAAACGAGGCTTGCTATTTACTTTGTGAAACAGCAATCTCTTACATTTTTATAATAGGGTCACCAGAACTGTGTGACTTTTGTTTTAGAAATTCTCAATGAATTCTTTTTGCTGTCAATCTGAGCCTACTAATGGATGTTTAAATCAAAACACTCATTCCTAAACTAGGTTTTGCATGAACTGTGTCTAAGTAGTAAGTATGTATAGCTTAAATTTTGTATATGAAATATAATTATCTCTAGCTAAGATGTTAACACATCTTATAGAGGTGAAGGAGGGACAACAGAGGGTGAATTAGAATTGCCGACAACCATGAGTGTAGTTCTGGCTTCTTTGTTTGAATTACTGACCATCAGTAAAGGTGGGCAGTTAGGCCACCACCTGTGATTCAGCACTGAGTGCACACCAAGGACTGAGCTCTCTTTCAGCAGAAAGGTGACACAATATTCACTTGGCAGGGAGGCAGGGACCAAACATGTGACATGACAAATCTGGAATAGCACATCTGACCTCCAGCTGTATGTGTATATAGAATATATACATGTAATTTATATATATTCCCTACAGTGTGTGTATATATACACACATACACATATATATCTAGATCTCTCTCTCTCTCTATCTCTCTGTCTATCTGTCTATCTATCTATCTATCTATCTACACCTTAGCATTTAGTAGCACTAGATGCTTGCGCTTATACAACTGAATTGAACCCTTTCCCATCTGTGGAGAATTTCTTCATAGCTTATGGAAAGTCTCTGAAAAACACCATCTCTTTTTACAGACAAAAATGATTGGAATGATTGGGATTTCTCATCTTGGTTAAGGACACAAATATATTGACTTCAGACACCTCTAAATGGCTGAGGTGTATCCAATGGCAGCACGATGTTTCCTTGATGTTAACCCCAAAGAAGTCTATCATAAGCTGATTTGTTTTCACAGATTAAGTCTACTCTGTAAGGATAGTGATTTTAAAAATGTTTAAAAAACATAAATACTTGCTCCTCTGTGGCTTAACCATATTTTTTTCCTGTAGGAATTGAAGTTCTTCACCAACCTTTTCATGTCTGGACGGTATTTAATGTCATTACAGTCATTTGGTAACCTCTTAAGAACAAAGTAGGATGAGAGCAGATAAAAATAAGTACCAACATAACTGGTAATAGCTATGACTTCATTGTGCAAAAGGTTGTGCAGGTGTTTAACTTCAAACGTATGTGAAGACCTCTTATGATGAGCTCTAATGAGCACATTTATAATGGGAACAGAGAGCCACCAAAACTTTAGCTGAAAGGAACCTTCTGCATCTTCCTGCTTTTTTCAAAGTCTGTGGAAGACTAACATCTGCTTCGGTGAGTAAAGACATCCTCCAAGAAGAGCTGATCTGCTCAGCTATTTTCTGTGGCAGTACTTCTGTTAAATAGGGCTCCTTCAGTATGAACAACTTGGAGTGAAGTTGTCTCACACCAGCACACTAAAGACAGATGGATAAAGGACTGCAGTGATTTTTTGCAATGGTTATTTTTTTAGGTGCCTGGTCCCAAGAAATGGAAGCCAGAGCCTACCATATGCTTTCTCTGCAATGCTCTGAGAAGAACTAGTTCCCTTGAGGAGACAATCAGATTCACTAGGGAACTGCTGGTACCTCAGCAGCAGTTTCCAGTAGAAAACTATGAGCATGGGAGAAATTCCATTTTTTGTGTCCTCTCTGCAATTTAGACACCACAGAAAGTTCTTTTAAGGAGATCCTAGACAACCTTCTCAGAGTCAAAACCAGTTGTGAGGGATAATGTCTAATCTAAAAAATGGAAAAAAAAAATTGTGCTAAAATCATTGTGATGCCCTTGTGCAAAATAACCTGTTGGGTTTAACACTCAGTCAGAAATCCTTTGACTCCAGTGCCTGATGCCTGGAATTAAGAGTGTGGAGTCCTGGAGTCTCAACTTGCCCTCAAGATTATTTCTTGTTTAAACCCAATGTCTATTGAATGCAAAACATAGTAGCCTGTGGTACATTCAAAGTGTTTGCCTGTGTTGAAAAGGAGGAAAGATTCATATGGCAAGAGGAGAATGGATGTGAAAGACTGAACTGCTGACTAGAGCAGCTTTCCAAGAGAGGAAAATCTTCCCAAAGCATACAAGTTAGTTCTCAAGAGTTTTTGGGTAAATATTGCAGCTACTGGGCTAATATAAGGACAGATACTTCTGCAGCTCAGTTTTTATAAAGAAAAAAGTTACAAGTGTCTTTTGGCAGCATTTGTCCTTCTGAGTATGTGTCCTGACTGTTCTCAGAAGAAATCTTCCAGACTGGGTGTCTGAGTGGTAGGCATTGCTCTACATATTTCCTGGATCCTGACAGAGCTCATGCTTTGGGCTGTGAGGGAAAGAAGACAGAATTACATCTGTTTGGAAAAAAAAGATTGCCATATTTGTGTAAAGAATGGAGTTACCGTAAAAAATATCCTACAGTTGTTTTTTTTATATGCACTTTTCTTTTTAATTCTGCATGACTGTTCCTAAATCCTACAGCTAATTTGTTATAAAATTAACTTAAACAGCCAGAGAATCTATTTTCTAAGTATATAATGAATGGAAAAAAAAAAACCTTACTATTGATCCTTCAGGAATGTAAACTTTCCTATTCCATTTGTTCTGCAGATGGAAAGATGCAGAGAGGCAGAAACTTAAATGTATCTCAGCATCTCCAATTTAATAATGTTTGGGTTTGTGGGTGTTTTTTGGGGGGGAGATAGGATATTGGGGTTAAGTGTTTGTGTTGATAAGAACAACGTGAACAAACAGGAAAACCATTTACAGAGAAGTCTTCAGATCCCTGTTTATTACAACAGGAATTCCAAAGCATCCAAACAATCTGTGTGCATAATTCATTTTATCTGAGGAAAGATGTGAGGAAAAAGCATCGTACTGAAGAGTACTTCTGGTTTTGTTGAACTTGGAGAACCTAAGGGAACCCCTTGGGATGCCTTCCGTCATTTATCAGTTCTCTTTGAGAAGCAAGCTCAATGTCTATGTGCATTTCTGGTGTCTCCAAAACAAGAGAATATCATCACCTTAGGCTTTAGGAACAGCTATATTTCTTCATTGTTCTTCTGTCTCCTTCCCCCAGTTAAAAATACTCATCTCCGTGATTTATAGTACATAACTAGGTGCTTGCTCTATTTATATAACCTAGTTTTCAACATTGTTTTTGTTTTGCCCTTTGCCATATAAAAGCATATAAATCCAGAAACTCTCCATGGAGTAAATTTTCAAACAAATGTCCTCCAAGCCTATCTTTTAGCTCTAACAGCTACTACATTATTGAAATGGAAAAAAATGGACAGCAATTTCCAGACAATAAGGGTAAGCAAGAGAATATTTTCTTAATTTATTTTTATATGAAAAAATTCTATTTCTGTACCTTGGTAAAAGCAAGAAAAGCTTTAGTTAGTTTTAAGGTAATTTTCAGGGCTTATGCATCTGAGTTTTCATTGTGCAAATCAAACCCAAAATTTCACTGCAAATGACATTAGATTCATGTTAGCAGTTAAATAGATAAGCACAGGTACTGTCATTCCTTTTCTAAAAAAAAAATAAAAAGCTTATCCAAAATGAGGACTGTAATTAATTATAGATGGAAGTTTCTGCCAGGTCATGACATTGTAGTGAATATTACTAAGTTATTAATTATGATGACTATTCTATTCCATTTACAACTCATCAGCAGTTGTTTATAGCTTTCCACTCCTACCAGCTTGTAGAAACAATATTATCCTTTAGGGAAAAAAGAATCCTCAGTCCTGTACAAATTAGTCTTCCAAATAATGAAAGTAGGTGATTTTCATTTGGTCAAATTTCAGATTTTTCTGGAACTGTCTGCCTTGAATGGCTTAATTTGTAATAACAACATTGGAAGCATAATCTTCTAAATGCTCTCTGGTGATGTCCTGAGTGCAAGTGGTTCAAGAAACCTGTTCTGGTTGCCTGTAACCCCAGAAGGCTTAGGCTAAGTGAACAACTAAATTGTTAAATAAAACATATGAAACTATTTCCTACCTTCAGGTTACCTCTGCCATCAGCATTGAAAATGGCAGCTTTTAAAATGGATTCTGTAATTTTGTTAGCTCTCATTAGCACAGGGATGAAAACACACACACACAGGTCATCACAGGTTCCTGAGCGGACTCTCAGCACAATGAGCTGTGTGGGGGCAGAGCTGATTTTTAATCACTGTCTGCAAATCACAAGAATAGAACTAAACAAAATAGACTATTTCAGTTGGAGGGGACTTACAAGACCATCTAATCCAACTGCCTGACCAATTTAGGGCTGACCAAAAGTTAAAGCATGTTATTAAGTGCATTGCCCAAATGCCTATTAAACATTGATGGGTCTGGAGCATTGACCATGTCTCTGGGAAATCTGTTCCACTTTTTGACCACCCTCTCGGTAATGAAGTCCTTCCTAATGTCCAGTGTAAGTCTCCCAGGCACGGCTTTGAACCATTCCAGTGTGTCCTATCACTGCATCCCAGGGAGAAGAGCTCAGCACCTCCCTCCCCTTCCCCCCCTCAGGAAGCTGTTAGAGAGCAATGAGGTCACCCCTCAGCCTCCTCTTCTCCGAACCAGACAAGCCCAGAGCCCTCAGCTGCTCCTCACAGGACATGACTTCCAGCCCCGTCACCAGCTTTGTTTCCCTCTGGATACAGTCATGAACCTTCACATCCTCACCTGGTGGGTCCCAGCCCTGCACTCAGGGCTCCAGCACTGAGCACAGCAGGATAATCCTCATTTTTCCTGGCTGGCCATGCTGTGTTTGATGCACCCCAGGATGGGTTTTGCCCTCTGGGCTGCCAGGGCTCACTGCTGGCTCCTGGAGAGCTGATCCCCAGGGCTGGTCTCCACCTACTCCTCTCCCCATTTAGACTTGTGCTGGGAATTACTCCATCCTAGGTGCAGAATCAAACATTCCAGCTTCTGAATTTCATCCTGTTAATGATAACCCAATTCCCCTATCTGTCTAGATCACTCTACAAGGCTTTCTGTCTCTCAAAAAAGCAAACCACACCTCCCATTTTGGTATCATGAGCAAACTTGCTAATGGTGCATCCAACTCCTACATCCAGACCATTGATAAATTTATTGAACAGGACTGGCCCTAGAAACAAACCCAGAGGAACACCATTGTTGACAGCCCTTCAAGCTCTGTCCTTCAGCCAGTTCTTCACCCAGTGCACCGTGTTCCTGATCTTTCCACAGCTGGACAACTTGTCCAGAAGATGCTGTGATGGACAGTATCCAAAATTCTGTATTCTTCCTGAAAAGCCTGACCTCACTTCTGAGATCATACAGTTTATTTTGCCTCCTGCGCCCCACGAGGAGTTCCCTGTTCAGCCAAGTTGGATTTCTTTCCCACTTGCTTGACTTAGGATGCAGTGGAATTGCTGGCTCCTGTGCTTCAAAAAGGTTTCTCTTAAAGACTGATCAGCACTTGAAGATTCCAAGTGTCCTCAAGAGCAGATTCCCAGGGTAATCAGCTAAATAGCTGCTGAATAGCTTTTCTCTCCTGAAGTGCATGGTAGCAACTTTCCTTTTTTCTCGTTGCACTGGAAATTTTAAACACAACCACATTGTGATCTCTGTGTGGCAGAGACACCCCACATAAAGACAACCACCTAACATCACACCTCCCATGAATCCTTCTCTGTCCAAAAACAGCAGGTCTAGGAGGGCACCTTTCCTGGTTGGCTCACTGAATACCTGTGACAAGAAGAACAAACTTCAAGAATTTTCAAGAGCTGTTGGTTTGTCACAGCAGAATTATATTCCCAGTTTTGTCTGGGAAGTTGAAATCTCCCATAAAGACAAGTGGGTCTGAATCCCACATTTAAATTGACTATAATTTCACAAGTGTTTTTAATAAAGGTAGAAGAAATCAGGCAAAATATTATCACAGATTCATAGAACTCTGAAGGTTGGAAAAGACCTCTGAGATCATCAAGTCCAACCATTAACCCAGCACTGCCAAGTCCAGCACTAAACCATGTCCCCAAATGCCACATCGGCATGTTTTTCGAACATTTGCAGGGATGATGATTCCACTTCCTTGGGTAGCCTGTTCCAATGCCTGACCACTCTTTCAGTGAATAAATTCTTGAACTTGGCATTTTTTTCTCTCTCCCTAGGGTAGAACGAAATTATTGCTCTTGTTTCCTTTGTCCAGTAATAAGAACTAAATAAATACCTCAAATAAGCAGATATTTTTGCTCTTCTTGAAGCTGCTGGTTATCTTGTGCCTGAGGCGTATAATCTCTGCTTGTCCAGCTTATGTAGACGATAGCTCCAAGGACCTCTCTGAAGTATTTTATATGAGCCTCATTGCAACAGTATTGAAGAGCGTGGCACTCATAAATTGTATTAGCTGTACAATACTGTGATAATTAGAGAATTAATCTTTTGGAGATGAAGATCCAAGGCACAGAAAATTGTCCAAAGATAAGCTATGACAGAGCAACAATTAGCTTTCTGTTGGCACCCCAAGGAGCAAACCACCTTCCTCTGGTGCCCGTCATCCTCTGATCTGGGCTAACTCTGCTGCGTTTATGCACAGCAGAGCACAAGCCAGGTGTGTGGCTGTGCCATAAAATCAAAACTGTTTAGTGTCATGGACTCTGGTTTCTGCTGTAACCGTCATCTCAGGTGACACACTCTCACAGGACTACAGCTATCAAACCTGGAGCTGACTTTCATTCCTCTAGCTTTGAGTAGAAGCAAATTTAAGCCAAATGTTTCCACCTGCCCGAGTACATGCTCTTGACACAGGCAAATTTGCCAGACAAGACCTGATATTCCCGTGGATTAATTTACCAGACTCACTTTAACATTAAACCTCTGCACTAAGGAGGAGTTTTCGCTGAGATGTACATTGTGTTTCTCTGAATGAGTTCTGTGTGGTGAATTAAATAATTCAAAGTATAATGTGCCTTAAATTTTTTTCATTTAGTGTTCTTTGCATTGTAAGTATTTCTATACTTCATGCTATCAGCAGATCTTTCTGGGTTAATTGTTGTTGGGCAGTCAAGGCAGCTGATATCACATTTATCAATAATTAAAGGTGTGTTTCTACCTTGAGGTGAAAATGGGGAAATATCTTGCATCTGAAATACTGTGGATAACAGCAGAAAAGGAAAATTTTATATGCATGATCCACTTCAGGAATTAAACTCTTGTACATATGAATCAATAGAGATCATAAAGCGTTATTTTAAATGGCATTTTTCATATGCTATTTTTATTATAAAATGACAAAAATCCTAAATAATGCTGTATTTTTCCAGATTATGGCAACTTTTAAAAATACAGTAAATGCATAAGAAAAGAATACTAAGTAAACCCTTCCCTGACTTTGATACTATATAAGTGAGAGTCAAATATTTTTATGAAGTTCCTTCAAAATATTTGAATGCAGAGTTTAAAAATATGTACAATGTCCTTCAAATTACCAAAGGATTGTTAATTACATGAAAAATAAGATTTTCCTTAGTTGTACCTGGGAGAAAAAAGAAGTTGGATTTTGTGAACATTTATTCTGATGAAAGCAGTATGAGAGCAGGATGTGTCAGACTTCTGTGGTTTCTGATTTTTCATCTGGACTGCACTCAGCTTTGCTTTTTTTCTTCTGAGATTAAAATCAAAGTGGCTGATACAGTATAAAATTAGTAAAATGCAAAATTAAATGTTTTTTTCAACTGAGAGTCATATTATCATTACTTTCATTTTCCTTTTTTTTCCTAGCAATTTGCAGTTTTGAAAGGTAAGTATTCATTCTGCAGACATTCCTAGATTTCTAATTTACAAAGAAGTTTGTTCATAATCCCTTAAGATTTTGGTTTGTTCATTATAGCCATCTGTTTTATTCAGGATAAAGTTAGATGGTGGTATACAATAAAACAAACAAAAAACCCTCCACAGCCACTTTCGTCCCTGTTAACTAGCAAAGCTCGCACATCACTTTTATTGCAAACATTTTCAGCACCATTCAAGGTAGGTAAAAATGCAGCAGCCTCTAAATAAGTGTATTTTCTGCACAGTGATGCTGTCGCTCCTAAGTTGACCTGCACGCGAGGCTGTTCCGCTGATGGCCGAGGACCTGCAGCAGCAGGAGAGGCTTTGATCACGCACTTGCTGAGTGGCAATAGTGCCTCCCGGTGGCTTCCTGTCTCATTCATCCCCGATGCCTTTGCATTTTACAGCTGCTTTTCGGCTGAAGTAACTCATATTGTTCCTTTTGTATTTTGAATGCTAAATGCACACAAGTGCTCTCCTTTTATTGTGTGCAATAAGCTGCAGCCACCTCCCTACCTGCATTTGCAGGATGCTTTTTCCTGACTTTTTCATATGATTATTTTACTGTAGTTGCAGTAATTGAGACTCAGACTGGAAACCTCAACACACTGTTTTCTTCTCATTCTGCCTTGGCAAGATTCTGAAGGAAGATGCACAAAGCATTCTATTCCTCAAGCCAAATTTGCATCCAGAGCAATTCCTTTTACATCATTCTGAGCAATCTGACTGCTGGCAACTTCGCATAGTTTTGCAGAAATGACTTAATGAGTCTGTGTCTTTTAACTTAATTATGTGCACTAGATTTTTGTGTTGTTTATGACTCTCCAAGAATACACAGGTCCACTTGACTTGTCTTCTTCACAAAGCCCACTCAATCCCTCAGCCCTCAGAGAGATGATTCATGGAAAGTCACTGTTCAGGGCCTATGGGGGCAAGCTGTATTCATTCAAACAATGGTGTATAATGAGCGGAGGCAGTTATGCCTTTTTTCCATGTATTTTATTCAATTGTATGTGAATTGCAAAGCCTAATGAAATGTCTGTTTTGCCGGCTGTGAAACAATTACCTTTTTTTGAAAGTGAAATAAGATAATTAATTCTGAATTTTTATATTAATATTTTAGTTTTCCATTGAAATGAAAGTGTATTTCACTTTGGAGGTGTAGTTTTGGGGGGTTGCTTTGATGGTTTTTTTCTTTCTCACCTTTGTACTGCACCTGGGATCTCATATGACCATGAAAATATACCTGCCCTGAATGCTCCAGGCCCTATAAAAGTTACAGGCAATACAGGCAATATTTGTTTTAAATAGCTACTGATTTTAGGAAGATATTTTGCGCATGGAAGTCTAAAACTCATGGCTGCTGTGCACCCATTATTGGCTGCATCTTCTTTTTCTGGGTGGAACTATGTCAAAAAATATGGCCAAGCCCCTGTGTCCTCCAATTAGCAGAGGTTTGCAGAGGTGAGTAGAGATGTTGTAGCATGTCTCAGGTTGGGTTTCAGAAACTGAAGAGCCCAGAATTGCTGGTGACTTTTGTCTGTATGACTCATGACTGTGCATCAGCTGGTAATTATGGATTTAGGAACAGCTTTAAAGACAGGAAACAAATGTGAGCTAGTGTGAATCTGTATCTGCCTCAGTTTCAGAGGTAGATGAGAGTTACCAGCATAGGAATGTAGGAGTCCTGAACTGTTTGCACTGTTTTGTCTCCTCAGATAGTGCTGGTGTCAATGTCCTGAAGCTGTGGGGTGGTTCAGCTGGATACAGGCTCATTCTGCTCTCTCTATGTCAGTGTGTGTGCATGCATCTATGCCATGTCATGAAGATGTGTGAACGTTGCCAGGGCAGGGCTCTTTGTTGTGTTTTCTTTCACTGGAACTGTCCCTGGTGACAGCTTTCCCACAGTGTTAAATACCTATTGGTACATAATGATGTTTATTTCATGTTCTTAAGCATATAAGGATATAAAGCTATTAAAGGGTGTCCAAAGGGGGGCTGCAGAGATGGCAAAGGATCTTGAGGGGAATCCATACGAGCAGTGACTGAGGTCACTTGGTTTGTGCAGCTGGAGAAGAGTGAAGGGAGACCTCATTGCAGTTACAACTTGCTCAAGAGGGGAAAAGGAAGGGCAGGCACTGATCTCTTCTCTCATATGATCAGTGACAGGAGCCAAGGGAACGGCCTGAAGCTGTGTCAGGGCAGGCTTAGGCTGGATTTTAGGAAAAGGTTCTTCCCCCAGAGGGTGTTTGGGCACTGGAACAGGCTCCCCAGGGAAGTGGTCACAGCACCAAGCCTGACAGAATTCAATGAGCATTTGGAAAATGCTCTCAGGCTCCTGGTGTGACTCTTGGAGTGTCCTGTGCAAGGCCAGGAGTTGGACTCAATGATATTCTGTGATTCTGTGATAGGACTGGCTGCCTCAGGGCCTGATTTTCATCTGTGTTCTGTACTCAGCCTGGTGTGCACCATGGTTGGGGAATGGTTATGTGAAACATGACAGTGAGGCCTGGTTTTCCAAGTCCACATTGCAGAAGAGGAAGGGAGAGTCAAGTTCATCTTGAGCCAGGTAATCAAAGCAATTAGATCCTAAGCTGGATCCGACAAGCAACTTTGTATGGGGCTCAAGCCTGTTTGGATGAGGCTCTAAGCAACCTGACTTAGTGTGTGGCATTGCTACCCACGGCAGAGGAGTTGGAACTGGATGATCTTTAAGGTTACTTCCAACCCAAGCTGTTCTATGAATCTATGAGTCTAAGAAATTTTTGTTTATTAATGAAGTAATATTTAAAGAAAAGGAAACAAAAAACCCCAACTGAATGGTTCATGTCCACCAGTCTCTTTCTACACCTTTATTTCTGTGGTTTCCCATTGCCTTATTTGCTGTCATTGACTTACTCTGGTTTGTGTTCCATGAGATTTCCTTGCTAGTCGAGTTGCTTGGGAGAGGAGAGGCAACCCTCGTCCTGCAGCAACTTTCTCTTTGTTAGACCCTTTGTCTCTCTTGCACATTCAATTCACTAGTGCCCTGTAGAAAAGAACATATTGCCTGACACGATAGTGCTGTTTAATAAGTGGTTAAATCTTTCTGTGTTCCTGATATCTTGGCTTTGATGGAGATGGAAGGAGGATATTAAAAGCTTTCAGTTAGAGAAGTGTGCTGGAAGGACAATCTTGATGCTGTTCTTTGGTAACACGTAAAGGTTAAGTGCAAGAGGGATATTGCGCATTAGTGATTACACAGGAAAGCATTCTGTATCTGTTAATAATCTTTCTCAGGCATGCCTGTCTAACTTTTCAGTTTCAGTTTTGGCAGGCTCTTAATTTGGGGCAAGCTACTTTTTTATTGCAAAAGTGGTCAGTCCAGGTAAATTATGAGTTTTCCCTCTTTTTGCTTTAGAACATCTGAGCCTCCAAGGCAGTAATTGTTTGCAATCCTCTGCTTCTCCTGGCTCAAAAGCTCTGTAGGATTACTGTTATCAGTTTTCTGTCCTCTGCCAGTATATTTGAACAGCAGGGATGCTGCAGCCCGGAATACAGGACTGATAATGGCTCTGCTGCGCGTTCCTGATGTTTATGTTGTCTGGAGCACAGCAGAATTGTGGGAAGCATCTTGGGTTAAGAAAGATACATGCTGAAACTAAAGCAATATTCTGTTGAAGAGACTGATGTAAGTAAGAATCCTGAGTGCTAAAAATTTTTCTTTCTAAGCAGTTCCCAATTAATTTATGACACTGAGATGGTTGTGAGTGCCTGCTATGGCTTTCAGGGGGCTGGCTGATCACGTGTTTTAGCCTAGATGTTTTTTCTTTTGTCTGCTGCTCCATGTGTCTCTATTCTTTTTGCAAATGACAGCTCTGCTCAAAAGTACCTGAATGGCAAGAAGAGAATCCAGCTGCTGATGGCAAGAGCAGACACTATATCAGAGCACTCTTGAGGTGCTGCTCCCAGTGCTGTCATTTTCCAGAAAAAAAGGATGTCCCGTGCAGGCAGGCAGAAACCAGACAGGCAGTCTGTCTGGTTTGTGGTGGATGAATGGTGGTGGTGAAGAGGGATGCAGGCCAATGGGCAGTGTTTGCAATGAGTAAGGAAACTTCTAACACGACATCCAAACTTAGATAAAATGTGGAGACAAGAAAGCACAAGGGGGAAAGACACAAGGATCAGAGCATGAAGAAGCATATTCAGAAGAGCAGAGAAAAAGGAATGAACAGGTTGATGCAGTATAATTTTTTACACAAAAAAAGGGAAGCAAATTATAGTACTACATTGAAGACTTATCTATGTACGAATATGTGTAGGTATTTACTTATACATACACATACATATATAGAAAATACACACATTTTCTTAACAGTGTCTACATGAACATCGACTGCTAGTATAAAATGATTCTTGTAGTCCTAGTGCATAGTTTGAAAAAGCTTATGAACCCCTTTGCTATGAGAGATAAGAGAGCTTCTCTTCTTCTCAGCAGAGGGAATATTCTGTAACATTTCAATACCATTATCTTATTCTAGTTCCTCTGTAAGTCTGTGAAGTGGATGTAGAGACTTGGATAATTCAAGTGTATGAGTTAATAAATTACAGTTAAAGTATATCCAGTTACCATAATGGCTCTTAAATAATTAAACAAAGCAATCTTAAATAAAATCCTGCTACACTGCACTAACTAGGAAGGTGTCATCAGAGTTACTAAAAACCTATCCCTTAAGGTCCCATTCCACTGTGTACATACAGCACAATTAGTGCCTGCTTTGTGAGTCTGAAGGAACTGAGTATAAATCAAAGGCACAGAGTGCTTGTAGGGAGTCGAGTGGAATTTAATGATGAGAATTGTGTGGGTTATGGAAAAGGTGGCTGATGAGGATCTATCAGAGGAACCACCAAGCCTTGCTGCAACTCAGCTGTCGTGCCTGTAGGGTGGCTGTAGCCCCCTTCCAGGTCACTACAGGAATTAATTCTTGTAAAGTTCTTTCACACTCTTCAAAGACGACACTAGTTTTAAAATCAAGATCTGGAGTAAAAAATGTTATTGGAAGACAGTGGTGTGTATTGACCATGCTTCAATCAGGCCTTGAAGTCCTGATGAAAGCAGAAAGCAATGCTCTTGTAATTAGTTCCACCAACATCTGACAATTTATTTACATAGGTGAAAGATACAAAATTAGTCCTTTGTTAGGAGTCTTGCAGGACCGAAATTTGTATTTGATAGCAATGATGTAATAATGGCCTGATTGATCCTTTGTGAAGACCTAAATTAAAACTTTAAAAAACCCAGAAGCCTAAAACAAAAGGAAAAGAACATTTCAAAATAATATCCTCATTGCATTCTTATGCACATAAAAAAAAAAAAAATAATGGTGATATAAGCATAGTTCTTTTTCATGGGAAACTAGAGATATTGTCTGAAAACTGAGTAAGGTATATGTTATGTGTATGTTATATGTAAGGTATATGTATATACCATAAAGCATATCAACAAAACACTCTCTGGCAGAACTTTACTCAGAGGCTTTCTACTGTCTGTGGTATTTCAGATGTTCTCACAGCAGGTGGACCATATATTGTGTTACTTTCTTTGAAAAATTGCAGGAAAGCAGCTGGTGAAATACAAGGTGTCATCCAACACTTGTTTCATCTACAGTAAAGCAGACCAGAAATGCAGGTTTCGATGATTTACAATAAAGATCCAAACCACATACTCTAGACAACTCACTCAGTGCTCTTTTAATAAGAAGAACTAAGATTTATATAGTTGCTCTCATCCCTCAAATATCCCAAAGCATTTTATGATCTCCTTTAAACACCCTTTTTGAGAGGAAATACAAGGCCCATGAAGAACTTCTTGAGCAAGAAACAGTTCTTTGGAAAAATATGCAATACACCAGTTTGGGACAGGAAGAGAAGGACAAAGGTGTCAAAACAGAATGACAGATAGTATATAATTAGACACTTTATGAATAAAAGCAATTTATCTAAGCACCCTGGTACTGGAATCTAGCTGTTAAACTGCAGGGTTTCACTTCCCTTAGGAGAGACATTTGTATTTTTTAACATATAATGTGAAATCAATCCAACTCTGAGTGTTGAAATTCTTTCCTATATGTGCCGCTGCAATGAGAATGTATTTTTGTCACTGGTAGTTACACTGTCTTAGTGCCCAAAATAAATCAGGTGCTGTTCAGTTGCTGTAGATATAGTTTTGGAACTGAAAAAATATCACAGGACAAAAAAAAGAGAAAGTGGGGGATGCACAAGAAATTACAATGGGTGATAATGTGCTTATTCTACTCCTTCTTCACACTTAGGATTTGTCCTGATCATTAAGCCTGATTTGTCATTCCCATTTTCAAAAAAACCCCAGCTTTCCTGCTTCATGTCAGTGGGGGCATTGTTCTCACCTTTATGTCAATCAATGGGGGTACAAGGAGTGTTCTCCCACAGGCAGACTGGATCCAAATCTGATTTCACTTGCATGCCATGTAAATGCAGGATAAAGCAGGACAGCCTTTGACATGCTGGTTGGTTTGTTTGTTTGTTTGTTTGTTTGTTTGTTTTAATAAACACTATGAGGAGCAGTCTGATATTTTTTAATTCCTTTCCTTGCCCTTTTGAGTTTTCAGGAGCCCTGGGGAAGGTGCCTGTGGGAATCATTTATTTACAGACAAGGGAAGAGAGGTTTACTGAGTAGTGAAAATATCATCTTGTTTTGTTGCTGTATTTTCCACTTTTATTCTGAGAGATTAACCTGTACAAGAAAAGCACTTTAATGGAATACAACTGCTCTATGAAGAGGGCCCAAAGAGATGTCTTTGCAGTATTTATATGCTGTCTCAATTACCACTGCAAAATAGTTTGATGATTCAGCAAGGGGCCCTAACAGTATCTTCAATAAATCTTTCCCATTTAGATCTCTGAAGAAGAATCAATTTTATGCTGCTGCCTGGTCTTTTATTGCCTTTAGGTCCCACATTTCAGTACAGAAAGTATACTTGTAATCCTCTGTGAGCTGGAAATGCAGATGAACCAGGCAACGAGGCTGTGCTGCATGGAAAGCCAAGAGTTTGCAACAATGCAGGCTGCTCTGTACAAGATATTGTGAGGTAAACTTGCCTGGTTTCCAGTTGCGTTAAAAAAAAGGGTTGGGAATATACCCTGCACACAACACCCTCAACAGAAATGTGAGGCAGCAAAGGAAATGTTTTGCTTTAAATTGTTTGTGTAGTTACTGTGCAAAGCAAAAGTATAAATTTTCATTGTCTCCAAAGGCAAAAGCCCAGGAGTTAAGACAAGTGAAGAAACCAAGAGCAGACGTTGAAAAGAGCTGTTGCAGAGCCCTGTGTGGGAGATGCTGTAAAGAAGAATATTCTCTGCCCGTGTCAGGAAGCACATCAGGGGAGTTGGTACAAGCGTCAGTCGCTCAGGAACACACGAGGAGCTGTTGTTGAGAGCACTGTGACAAGTTATATGGAGCACCAAGGGATACTCCAGACTTTATCAAGAGTGAGGCAATCATTTCCACCGCCATAAAAGCATCTTGGCAGGCAAAGACTATAAATGTAATAAAAGAGGGGGGTGGGGGGAAATGTTGTCTGTGCCCATAAAAGAGGACAGTGATTGTGTAGTTATAGTGCTTCGTAAAATCCTTCAAGTTAGCAGGAAGGGAAGAAACTGGGCAAAAAGATGAGTACAAAGCGACCCATTATATTTCTGCTGGAAACTGGGAAAGTGTGTGAGGGAAAACACTGTTGGGTCTTAGTCTGATTTTATACCTTTGTATAAAAAGCAGCTACAGGCCACTGTTGCAGACAGGACTCAGCAGGCTGGATCTGTTCTCTGATTCAGTATGGAATTTGTAAGAAAAATAAAGGATAATAGTAAGGGAAGCAAAATTGTTTCATTTATAAGTACATGTAGTGTTTTTACACAGTCTGGGACAAAGAATCCTGCAAAGGGCAATGTGGAAACCGAGAATTAGGTGAAAACTCATTTCTGGATTTTTTTATATCTAGGAAACTGTGGCAAAGAGCAAACAAGCAACACAGCTGCTTTTCTTGATAGCATTCCATAGTTGTCCACACTGGTCTTGCATAAAAACCTTCTTATTACAGTTCTCTTTTCTGACCTAAATGATTACATTCATAGCTAGCAAATGACTGACATAAATTAGATCACCAACAACTGGTGGAAAAAACCCAGTTTTGTCAGTTCAGAAGAACAATTTGTGATCCTTTAGTTTTTGCCTTGTTTTCTTGAAGGAATCTTTGAGCCTAAATGGTTAAATTCAATATATCTCGTGTACATCCTAAACACTAACTGAGGCAGTGCTGAAAGATTAGTGGTTTACCCTAATTTATTCAGGCTTTATTCTGCTTCTGTGAGATAGGACATGGTAGTGGGTAAGGATTCAGTCTTGAAAACACATGCCACTGCAACAGGAGATTTCAGTTATTTAGATATAGCAGTTAATGAGAGCTGTGATAGCTCTCTGGAGATACATAAAAGACTACTAATGACTAGTTCATTTATAAGTGATGAAGATCTCCCAAGATCAAAATCCTTCCAAAAGTGCAATAAATAGAGAGCTGTGAACTTGCAATGGTCTTGACAGTAGTACAGTCTTTGTCACCTCAGCACTGAGATTTCTTTAATGCTCAACTTTTAATGGAACTATTTTTCATTTGTAACATCTTGCAATACATTTAATTTACCTTTCTTCTGCTGCTTCATATCTCTGCTTTGCAGAGCCCAGTGGTTTATGGCTACCATGTGTTGATGTTTTTTCAGTCACATATTTTTTTACATGAAACTTCAGTTTCAGTGGATTTAGGAGGTTTTGTGCAGTTCTGTACAATTGCAATGTGTTCAGGGCCTCTTCATTCCCAGCAGGACTCACAGCCTCCACTCCTTGGATGGTCAGCCCATTCGGGAGGTTTCAGACTTGTTGTGCAAATAAAGATCAGCTGGGAAACAGTGGTGCATCAGACCTTACCCTTGCTGAAATGCCAGTGCAACTCTGTATTTTTGCCTAAAAAATACGTATCAGAAATACTATACATCCCAGAGACAAACTTTTGAAATTCATGTGATCCTCTCCAAAACACCATCTAACCTCTAGGCACAGAAACACATGTGTGAGCACTGGGATAATTTCTTCATGTATTTATCTCTTTTCAGATTTTAATCTGATTTGTATGCCAATATTTACTAAAACTTGGTCACTTAAGCATCAAATAAAAACTCCAAATTTTATATTTTTTAATGGATAGATTTACTGAATAATTAAACTAAGTAATTATTTAAGTATTTCATTTTGTTTTGTTGATAAATACTTTGTTGTTTATCTAGAGCCTTGACCTTGGGGCAAAGCATAACCAAATCTTACCACAAGAGTTTTTCTGAATCACTGGGAGCTGGATATGAAGTGCAGCCCCATGCTATTGGCAAATTAATTTTATGACTTGTGTATGAAATCTGTTCTATTATTACTTCATTCCCTCACAGAATACTCAATGAAATCATGCAAAAAAAATCTCTGTTATGCTTTGCATGCAGCTCTCTCTTGCCCATGTGGGATGAATGGCAAGAGAGCCATTAACTCCAGCAACTGACAATCAAGTCCATGATTTGAAAGTGAACTAAAATTACAATGGACAGCATTAGTGTTTCAGGAGTTGGAGAAGCAGACGGTGGTTCATGACCTGAAAAGTATCAAGCATCTGTAACTTTCACTGAAGTCAAATTATAAATGCTTGACACCTCCCAGTGCTTATCCTGCTATTCTGAAATGCAGATTGTGACTAGAGGAGAGAAAATGGCAGTTTAGCAGGAATAATTCTTTAGGGTTAAGTAATCAGAAAATTCATCAGCAGCTGAATTATGTTAAGATGGATGGAAAAGATCTCTTTGTACCAAAACTAAAATTTTAATATGCCATGCATGGATGAAAAGGATTTTGACCACTATGTCACTATAAAATTAATATAGCTGTGAATAATAATGGCAATCTATTCCAATAACACGGATATTTATATAATATTGCCATCTGATAATGGTTAGATCAGTAAGGAGTTGTAATTACCACTATTGATTGGCTCTAAATTATGCATATTGATGACTAATGCTGAAATAATATGTTGTTTTCAAAATCCTTTCTTCCACTTTCGCACACTGCTTCTTGATCCCATTCAGCTCTCCAGTCTTTTCCATTAGTAATTGCACTTGTGAGGGCACTGACACTCACCTCTTATGGCTTGTCCATTAGGATTTGTCTGAGAGCAGCAACTACCATTTAACATTTATTAAAAAAAAAAGGAATTCCAGTCTGACTTAATCCTAATGGCACAAAAGTAAGTAAGATCGTGGATTAACAATGATCCAAACATTATTAATAACAAGAATAAAACTGCTAAATAACTGAGTTACTAAAGTGTTAAATTATCCATTTGCAACATCTGTTTTTGTGATATCAGTCAGGTTGACACAAAGGCCTGTTTTTCAAATGGTGGTGAGAGTGGTTTTCACTTATACAATGAAATACCCATTTCTTGGAGGATTTCCGAAGTGTTTTCCACATGCCAAGATATATCACTTTCTCTGCATTACTCACAATCTTTGAGCAATGAGGAAGAAAATTTAACTTAGCCAGAAGGTCATTAGGAAAGAGCAGTAGAGCTCAGATCTGTTTACTGTGGTTTGACCTGTGGTTATTGGGCATTGAGACTTTTTGCACTATTGACTCTTGTTGAATTAATTCAGTCCACAACTTAAGTACCTACACATGGAGTTCCCTGATGCCTGGGACTGCCTTCAGATCTCAGAGGTTTCACTTTCCATGTGATGTAAAGGGAGATTTCGGCAAAGAAAGCAAGTTAAGAGTGTGCTTTCAACTCAGAGGATGAGGTTTCATTTAAAAAAACCTACACTCAGCCAGAGGTACAGTTTTCTTCCTCCTCCTCTCTCTTTTTTTCCTCTCTTATGCTTGAAGAATACTGCTCTAAGAAGGAGAACTCAGTATTTTTCTCCTGGATTAGTGATGTGCAAGATCTCCATGGATGTAAGATGCAATGAGAGCATATAACCATAGGTAGGTCACTCCTAATTACCATGAGCTATTAGATCAACTCGAACCTTTCAGAGCTCAGGGCTCTCTCCATGCAGTCTGTTGAATCTGGATGTTTTTCCAACCTTCACCGTCTTCCAGAGATGAGCAGTCCCAACAAAGGTCTTTCAGAGAGTTTCTATTTGGAAGTTAGAGCCCAAAGTCCTCTTTAGGAAAAGCCCCTGCAGTTTCTCAGAGAGCTCATGTGATGATGATTCACTCTTGTCTTTTTAAAGATGTAGGAGAAGCTGCACTTTACCTTCAGTACAGGTGGTTGGAAACTCTTACCCAAAAAATGTGACCCTGGTCCAAGGCCTTTCTCAGCCACAGTGGTTTTAAAGCTGCACCTCTCTGTTCAAGCATTATCTATGCCACCAATAGGGATGGAAATCCTCTTCCCTGCTACTGCAGTCTGCTGCCTGAGAGGAATCTACTAAGTGACGTGTTATATAGAAAATGTTGGTAGTGCCATCAGGTATCACTGCAAATATCAACATAATCTGCAGCTTCCAGACAGCTGTTGGTAGGATGATCATGTGACTCTGAACAGACCAGATGGGGTCATCAAGACATTGTAAACCTACTTTCTTACTCTTTTTACCTTTCAGCCCAGGTAGAAAGAAAAAAATAGGGACCTATCCTATTTACCAGGGCAATTCTGGGCATGCACAGTGAGTTCAAGGCCAGGAGGAGCAATCTGCTTTGCCTGAGGTGCCTCAGTGGTGGGTACCAACAGAGCTGACCCCCATTTGGATTTATTCTTTCCACTTCTCTCTCACTTGGCAACACCTTTTCCCCCTCTCCCCCTGATCTGGCTCTAATTTCTCTGACACTAGTCATTTCACAAGCTGCTACTCTCCCTAGTACCTCTAATTGCTTCATTGTCCAAGGTCAAAATATTTCAATTCGTTATCAAAAAACATTTGATGTATCTAGTCCAAAATGTAGGTTATTTAGAGGGAATAACATGTGGTGCAGTTGATATGAGAAGCAGGTGCTTTAGACATGTCTTTCAAACTCTCATCCCTCTGAGATATGAGAGGTAAGGGGCCAATAATCCTCTTCGAGCTGTGAAATATTAAGACACATCTGAAATGTTTCTCTTGCAAATTTTGCCTCAAAGTTGATTTATTGGTACTTTGATGCTCAAGTATATTCAGTAAATAGGACCACAGATGTGGCCATGTTTCTGACTTTATAAACCCCATGAATTATTGGATGTGAGACGTTTTATCCTGCAACCTGTGGTCAAAAGTGAGTGCAGTTATCCCAGTCCTGTTTCTGGTGCTCAGCTGTCTACCCTACTCATTGGCCTCTGCAGTCCTTTCAGATGGCAGGAGGACAGCTTACTTCTGGAGGCATGTTTGCAGAATAAATAGCTTTAATAACATGCTTGTCAATTCATGACAGAGAAGTCTTCTGTTTTATTCCTTGTGCTTTTCCCATTCCATGCAGAAGCTGAACAATTCATTTCCCTTTGTAATGTAGTACATTCTGCCTCTAAAGGAAAATGTCACATTCCAGCTAGAGTTAGCCAGTACTGATGTTTGATGTTTGATCAATAAAAGGGAAAAGTGGCAAAGATTTTTTTTCTTCTTTGTTCTACTCTCTTAGCTCACCTGTTCACCAGCCTCTTTTCCCTTTTTCCTGCACATTATAACATAGCATGCACAGGAGTAGAGGATTTCCATGGGTCAAACTCTCTGCTGCCTAAGCCTTTTGCACTCACAGTAAAACAGACAATTCTGCTGCCAGACAGTCCAGAAGGAAGGATATCTTCATCTTCTTTGTGGCCTTTGACACAATAAAAATAGAGAAATTAAAATTATTTTTCTTCATTTGAATCACAGAATCAGTGAATGGTTGAGGCCGGAAGGGGCCTCTGGTGTTCAAGCAGGGCCATCTAGGGTTGTTTCCCAGGACCAGATGGCTTTTGATTGTCTCCAAGGATGGGGACAATCTTACTCAGCAACTTGTGCCAGTGCTCGGTCACCCTCACAGTATATTTTACCTGTTGGATCCATCTTGTCTGGAATTGTCTTTATCCCCTATATCCCATCATTTTTATAAACTGCCTTAATAACATGCACTGCTGCCTACTACAACAGGAATCTGATTTTTATGGTCTGTGATGGCTATAAATTTCACCCTTTTCTAAGCATCTCTTTTTTGACATGAAAATTTTCATACAACAAAATCACAGACTACTGCTATACTAACAAGTCAAAGGTAACCAAAAGCATCATTTGCCCCTGAAACAATTGACTTCCTGAAGCTCTGTGGTTTCCAAACCAGGGTAGCTACATCCAAACTTCCTCTTAGGAGTGATCCCTGGCCTGTGCTAACTCCCAAAATGTTCAGGGGACTGCTGGTTGGCATGGTCCAAAACAGCACCAGGGACCATCTGAGTGATTTAACAATGCAGTTGAATATCCATGTCTGGGGATGTTTCCTGGCACTGTTTAATGCACTGTATAGACACAGCCATAAATTCTACAGGAAAGCTACATTAATGTGGCTATTAGGTAAACAGGAAGAAACCTTTGACCTTAGAAAACACTTTCTGTGCTGCTCTGTCATTGAAAGTGTGGATCTTTTTGGCAGTTGTGAGAAATCAGTACTTGAGCACCCAGCCTGGTGCTACGTTTGCTGTGAGCATTACTGGAGGATTATACAGAGGGGGAAGGAGTGCCAATGCAAACCTTCAACCTAAACTTAACCTCACAGCTGAGTTAACTCGACTGATATCAAAGTAAGGCAGAATTTCAGACAAATAAAGTGGAGAATTGCAGTGCAGAAGAATCCTTCCCCCGTCTCACACCAACTAGTTATTTGCCTTCCAGGGCTTCAAAGGGGAAATAAGGCATTTCTGCACACTGGGCTTTGAAGGTGAGCTGCTTTGTGAAAACTCCCTGCAGTGCTGTGTTGCTGAAACCAACAATCTGAAATTGTAAGCTCAGCTTTGCTATAACCTCACTTTCAAGTGGCTGTAGAGGCTAAACACAAATCAGGCAGTTTCTTGAGCTATATCTGAAAACAAAAAACAAAACACAAACCCAAACTAAACAAAAACCTCAAAAATCTGAGTTGTGTGTTCCCAGCTTCTGTATTAACTTTCAGGCCCTGCTCACATTTCACTTCATGTCCTGATGAGGCACAGACACCCTGTCTTTTTTCCCTTTATCCATTAACTGGGAAGAGAAACAGGCTCCCAGAAGGGCCCAGTAAGGTTTTCAGCCTGGAAGACCAGGGCTAAGAGAAGCTGGATGAGGCCTTTGAGGTTGGACAGTGATGCCTAGGGATGAACATTGCAGGCCTGCTAGGGGTGGGTAGGTATAACTCTGCCTTTCATTGCTTATACCACTTGGCCATGTTTCAGTCCTTCAGTCCAACAGTGGCATCAGTCTACGTTTAATGCTTACCGAAAAAATATGAATAGATGTTTTGTTACTTGGGTTGATGGTTTTACACAGTTTCCTCATCTGGTGTATCCATAGACAGTCAATGTCACACACAGCAATGCAAAACTGTTACATTTCCTTTCAGTGTCAGGCCCTGTGCAATAGTGTTTGTTGTATGTGTTAGCAATACAATTACAAACTTCATGTTAGAAAAAAACTCTTCTCGTGGCTTATAGGAATTATATAAAAATTATTTGCTGTAAAATTTTTCATGGTGTTCCTCACTTAGACTCATGCAGGTTGGAAAAGACCCTTAAGATCATCAAGTCCAGCCATTAACCCAGCCCTGCCAAGTCCAGCACTAAACCCTGTCCCCAGGTGCCACATCTTCACAGCTTTTAAATACCTCCAGGGATGGTGACTCCATCACTGCCCTGGGCAGCCTGTTCCAATGTTTGTACTGTCTCAATTCACCGGTGTTAAACCTTCCTACTACTTATCTTCATTCCCTTTTGAAAATTGCTGTGAACTTACAAAGGTTTATCCAATGTCCATTGAAGTCAATGGGATATAAGAGGTCTTTTAACAACGAATTAATTTTTCTGGTGGATTAAACAGCTTTAGATAAATGGCAAATTAAGTAATGTAAATTATCATTAGCCTAAAATGCTATTCTAACATTATTAGTTTTACTACAGTTTCCAGGGCAGGGACTGATCTCAGTTACACTGGTGTGAATGCAGGTAGCTGTTAACTTAGAGCTACTAAACATTTTCTTAACATTTTCTAAGGTAATAGATCAGAATCCAGACCCCTTTTCCTTCTTGGTGGGTTTTAAAATACAGGTTTCCTTTGCTGATTTTACAGCTGGTATTTCTGGTGCACTATTCTTTATTAGAGTCAACCTTCTTGCAAAACACTTCTTTTTTCCCCTTTCACCATTCTGTGTGCTCTTTCTTTGGAGAAGAAAAAATGATGCAGCTGCACAGGTAACTTTTTACCTTAATTTAATTTCTCACTTTCTTTAAGAAGTTATTAAAAAAACCCACCAAAACCAAGCCTGAGCTTTTTCTCTAACTGCTATTGAAAAGGGACAAGAAAAATGTAATGGAATGACAACACTTTAATGTCTGTCTTCCTAATAAAACCTAGAGGAAGTTTATTTTCCCTAGGCAGCCTTGTAGGTGCATAAATAACAGGGTTTATAAACAAGTGTCCCTATCCATATGGTCACCCATCTGGTGGTGACAAATCCCAAGAGAGATACCAATTACTGGAAGCAAAAACATAAAGTTAGGGAAAGCTACTATGACATTAGTTATATACTTTGCAAAAGATAAATTCTGATATCATGATGATAATTAATGTTTTTCTAAAGTGTCTCTCATCTTGAACAACCCTGCAGGTACTTTCCAAGGAGGAATTATTACAGACGTGATTTTATGATATACAAGGGAATTAAAAATAAAATAACTTTCTGGGGAAAAGTGCAGTGTTGGGGGGATGAACACCTACATGGACCTGCAGTTAAAGACTTGTCTCCCTCTGCTTAAATTCAGAGCCTTCCCTTGGACACATGTGTTTCCAGTGCAATAGAAAGGAGAAATTAGACCTGTGGGAATGGTGACCTCTTGGGACTGTGTGCCCCTGTGTGAGTGGGTGTGTCATGTTAGAACAGCAAATCCCAGAGCCCCCTTTTTGGGTATTTCTTATCCAATTACCTTTCTACCTTCCATCAAACAGACGAAGGAACAGGGACTTAAGGTCAGCATGAGCAGTCTCTGCAAACACACACACACCCTTTCATCCCCTATTCCTGGGTATGGCAAGGCTTGACTTTGGCAAGTTGTTTGGAGCATGTCTGTGCTAATTGCCAGTGTGCTTTGGGAGAGCTGCTGGATAGAGCTTGACAGCTCTTTCTTAAACCTGTCTGCTCCCGTACTTGGATTATCTGTAGATCTCAGTGTTCTTCAAAAGAAACTAGTCTGTGTAAGGAGCCAGAGCAGAGGTGTTTTAAATAGTTTTAAATCTGTGTCCAGAGTTATCCCATTTTTATTTTTTTGATGACAACACCTAGGTGGCTGCACTCTGAGCATAAATGCTCCTGTCAGCTTTCTGCTCAGCACAGTTGCTGCCCCCGTCTCATTTTGTGGTATGTGATTCTCTGTGTCTCATACCCAGTCCAGCCACACAGAAAAGAGTTCTGGATTCTTTTCCAGGGAGCATAGGGAGAATCAGAGTCTAAATATCATATATTGGCTTCCAGGCATAGGAGTCTCTTATTGGAGCTTCTTAGGAAGCAAAAGGTACACTTCAGGGAATGAATATCTTTGGTTAGGAAGTATTCACATCCTTTTCAATGGCAATTGCAGGGTACTGCCACTAATCATTCCTGTCAATTTTTGGTACTTAGATACTACTCGAGTGAGATTTGAGGAAATTAACTGACTAAAAGAATCTCAACTGAATATTTTGGAACACAGAATGATTAATCTTCCAGCAAGATCTGAAAGAATTTCTGATGTTTAGAGTGTTTTGATTGGTAGTCATGGGGAAGATTTTCAAAGGTCAGGACAGAGGAGGAATGCAGAATCTATCCAGGGAAAGATTGGAGTCTGCTATATAAGCAAATTAAATTTACATCAAATCTAAAGGGAGGTTAACATTATTTAAATTTTCAGTGCTGAAAAACAAATGACTATAAAGTATACTGTGCTACCACAGTGGTGCACTACACATGCAATAAAGATTAGGGAGCTCAAGCTATTACTGTAGATATGCATGGTTATTGCAGAACTTTGGATCAGAATTTAAGTTTTTGTAAGATTTTCTGGGTGCAGTTAGCTTGTATCATCCAGATGTCTGCATTAAAAGAAGTTATAGCAAATCACGTTTCTCCTGTGATTAGTGGCTATAAAGGCTGTAACACATCATCCCAAACAGACAGTGTTCCAGGGCCTTTGAGTCAAGTGTGATCACTTTATCAGCAAAAAGATACGTACTCATAGCTGTCAGTGCTGGTAACTCAGTTTGGAATATGGCAGTCACACTGTGCTGTGCTCTGCTGGCACTTTATTGCCAGCAGTAACAATTCAATAACACCTCCATAACCCTATTGCCATTTGCTCATCCCTGAAGTTACACCAAGAAAATCTGCTCTACAGAAAATGTCCTTGTAGGGGTGGAAATTGGCATCACGTGGAGATGCTGGAACATAACCTGAAGACAATATGGATAAAAATGGGACACCACCTTTATTGCCAGTAGTGACACAGAAAAAAAATTTAAAAAATCTGAGCTGTGTGTATTCAGTGGGTTCAGATACCAGAGCTGGCTCCTGGGCTCTGACTTTGGGAGTCAGAAACTCTAGCTGTCTAAAAACACACTGGAGCAAACACATCCTCCAGACTCGTGGTGGGGTCATCTGTATGGCAGTAACTGTGGAAAACCCCAGATCTGGTTATCACAGTGTGGGCTTGACTTTGTAGAGATGGAAGTAGTGAAAGAAAAAAAACCCCTTAGATTTTAAACTGAGTTTATTTGCTATGAACATCACTGGCAGGCAGTGCTTATGGAGCTCCACAATCACTTTGAGGTGCAGAAGTACGATGTAAACAGCAATCACAGAGAATTTATAGGACTAAAATTATCTACAGCAAAATAGGTATAATGAGACAGTGAACAAAGAGAAATTTGTTCTCACATTGTTAGGAGGGATGAAGGGGTTGAATCTGTGTCTCTGAATAGCATGTTATTACTTATCAGCCTGAAAGACAGGTAGAGATAGCTCAGCTGTTATGATACCCATATTTCAAATTGAAAATAGTATGAATTCTCATCTAAGTGTGTTACTGATTGCGATAGTACAGTTTCAATTGAGTTTTTAATTCTGTTTATTTAAGTATGATTATTTCATATTGGTTTGTAACAGTTACACATGCAGACTGTGCTGTGCACATTGCGTTCTCCCTCAGAATTTACCTGAAGATGGGAGGTGAGAAGTGTAGAATTTAAGTCTTCAGAGAATGAAGGGGGAATTGGTAGATGAATAAAAATGCTTATGAGAAATCCTGGAAATAATCCAATAACTCAAGTAGGAGGAAAGCTTTGTAGTACAAGAGAAACCTACTGATGCTCTCTGACTGTGTTGTTGATTTTTGAGATATGTGTGTTTAATAGTAAAGAAGCTGTTATTGCAGTCTACTGAGGAAATAGCAAAAGCATGATGTCTGGGGCTTCAGGGTCTGGGGAGGAGGTGAGTAACCTCGAACACCAACTTGTTCAGTTTAGCTAGAAACAAGCATTTTTTTCTGCTCAAAGGGCTTATTTGTGGTCAAAACATCAATGTGATTTTTTATAACATTGATTTTTTCTCTGGGAAGCTGAGACAGTGAGGAGGATACTACCCCATGAGTGGTAAGGGCCTCAGGTTGCTTGAGTTTTGACACCAGCAGCCTAACTGAAGGAGTTCAGTGTGGGTCCTATTTATGATCTGACATGAGGGACAAAGAATATTTTAGCTGCAATTTTCTGAAGAGAAGGAGGGAGGTATGTCCAAAATTCAGTCTCCAAATCTGAACTGACTGTGAGAAGGTGTTCAGAAGCAACAAGTGGTCAGGTAACTCTTAGGTTCGTCACAGGTGTAAGGGTCATGATAATTCCTAATACCTGGGAAGGAATCAGGGAAGTGTCTTCTCAATCATTTGTGTATTAATACACTTTTCCAAGTGTATCTCTTTCTGTCCTATTTCCCCCCCCAAAAATGTTCTGTTTATTTTTAAGAATTACTGGCTTAAGGATCCAAGGGCCCCCTGCTGCTAAGTCCTGCAATGTGTCATTTCCTACCATTTCAGCAGCTTCAGTCCAAAAACTCGGATTAGTGTCACTTGGCAACTTGGTTTCCCTAACAATGTTATGGAATCTTATGAAAAGCCTTCTAAAAGTGTATTCTGCACATCCATTAGCCACACACTTACTGAATCTTCATAAAACTGTGACAGGATTGGTAAAACAGGATTTCCCTTGACAACTTTTATCCAACACATTGGTTTATCCATGAACAAAGTGATCTTGCTCTTTGTTAAAGCTTCAGCCTTCTTGTGAATGATGGAAGCCAGACTTACTGGTGTGTCTTTCCCAGGAGGAATGACCTAGAGTGTCTGTTATTGCTTCTACACTTGCTTTTATGCAATTGTGTCACTGGAGTGATGTCACAATCTCACTATCTGGAGATAAAAATGTCAAGGGGTCTAGTGTGAAGTGTCATCATCCATGGAGTGACACCCTCATGTGGAAAATACTGTGGTAGTTTGTTGATACAGACAGATCCTACACTTCTAGCATGAAGAAAGAATGTTCCCATTCTGCTGGAAAAAATAACTAAAATAGCGATGGTGTGTGCTCTGAACTTCACAAGTGGTCAGTGGTACAGAGTCCCGAGTAAACCAGGCTGCCTTGGGTTTCATAAGACTGAAATTGCTTTTTCTGGGTGTAAAATGTCTCCACCAGACTGGAGAACTGACAGGGTAGAAGTCTGTTTCACCTTCCCATGGGACCTTGCCTCTCTCAGCTGAGGATTCCTCCTTGAAGGAAATTAATACCTTGTTTTATGTGGATTTTATTTCAGAGACATTATCCTAAGCAGGAAAATTACTGGCTTTTTTGACAAAACCCAACCTTATGGATCTTTAAACTGCTGGGAGATCTGGGTGCCAGGGCTGGGGGCCAGTTCAGCACCGGTGAAGCCAAGAGGGGCTCTTTCCCTTGATAGCCCCATTCCTTGGGTTACTGTGGGGAGAACCTACTGGGAGCACCATGGGCAGACCTTGTCTAGGGCTGATTTCTGGCCCAGGGGATTTGCTGTACCCCACAGCTCTGGTCCTCAGTCCCTGCCCCAGCTGTGGCTGTGCTGGATTGCAGCCCTGCATTGCTTGGCCGTGGCTGCTGCTGAGACAGGCTCTGTCCCTGAGCCACAGGCACATGGCCTGGCCTTGTCCATCCCCATCTCCATCCCCAGCCCCACAGAGATGCCTGATGCTCTTACCTGGGGCTGTGGGGCAGGATCTGGCTTGTGAGGCCCTGCCCTGCCCACCCCATGGGGCAGCCCATGCTGCACCCTGCTACCAGCCCTCGGGGGAACCATTCACCCCACGGTACCTCAACAGTCAGTGGTGAAAAATAAGCAACATTCAGCTTTTATAGGTAAAATACCAGAGGTATCTGTGAAGAGTTCAGGACAGTGCATATCCAGTTTTCCACAGGCCAGTGCAAGAAAGACATCAGCAAGCTGGAAGGCATTGACCACTGAGTTGGTCCATCTGGAGCTCCTGCCCAGTCAGCCAGGCTGTGCCAGCTCCATCCTTGGAGGGTTTCAAGACACAACTGGATAAATCCCAAAGCAACCTGGACTGACCCCACAACGGACACTGCTGGAAGCTGGGCTGGAGACATCCCAAGGTCTTTACCCATTTGCGTTATTCCAGGTTTCTATAATTTGATATTAGTCATAAATTTTAATAAGACAACTAAGAAGGGATCTGTGCTAAGCAGAAAACACAAATTCAGCATTATAGACAGTTGATTTGATTGACTTTATTTCTTGACAGTTATTTGGTTTCTCTTATACTTTGATGGAATATTGCATTTCTCAATTATGACATGTTTCACTTGTAGCAGCGTGTGACAGGAATGGTGTCTAGCCCTTCAAAAATCAAGGGAAAGTTTAAATTTCCTTATTATTAATTTTAAAATTAACTTGCTCAAAACCTTCTGTTCTGGACCTTGTCATAGAATATTCTTCAAAGAGTTTTGCTTTTATACTGTCTGACAAAGTGTTTCATTCATCTGAAAAGTGATATTTATTTAACAATCCAAACCCACAGTTTTTACATATGATATATACAGTGAGACAAGTCTTGCATAAATCAATGTGACTTTGAAATCCATGGAGGTATATTAATATTTCAGAAATTGATGTGACCATTACATATCATCTCTGCATATCTATGTAAGGCCCATCTCAGTCTCAGTCACATACAAAATCTCATTTAAGGCCTCATTTCACTTAGGTATTTTAATAGTTGCCAAAATTTAAGCATGTCATTCAGTTGATTGCTAAAGGATTCATTGCATATTTAAGCACCCTCCTGAATCATGATAAGGAAAGTAAGTGAGGGGTATAAAGGGTGATTTTAAGTAGTGGAATGTGCCTACCAACTTACTGTACTGCTCTGAAATGTATATGCTCCTTCCCCCACCCCCCCAAAAAAAAACCACCAAAGAGAAAAGGAAAAAAAGTGTAACTTCTCTGCTTCTCTGCAGGGCTCCTGGTGCAAGATTTGTAAAGTCAGTAAATTCCTTTGCTGTTTGCTTTGCAGTTCAGCACCTTCACTTTTCAGCTGTTTTCCCTGTAACACAGACCTGTTCTTTGTCGCTTGACCTCTGTTTCTCCCTTTACAAACTGCTCTTTTTCAAAAAGCCCTTCTGCTCAAAAGATTGTCAAGTGCTGTGGTTTCTATTTTCAGCTTGCAGTTAAAAGCTCTTTGTTATTTTCACAATCCCTCCCTTCTTGTGACTTTTACACTACAAAAAAGGCTATCTAATTCCTATCACAGGAATCCTGGTAAAAACACTCATCAAATTAGGCCAGTTGAACATAAGACCAAATCCTACCATGTCTTAGATTTCATCTGGAGCAATATTCTTGAGGAAGTGAAAGGGAAAATTATACAAGAGATCCTCAAAAAATAAGCACATGGAATTTTTAATTTTTTTTATAACAGTACAATATTGTCCTTCCACGGTTGTTGTGGCACAGTCCAATTTGCTAATTAGAAGAGAAAGAAAGGAAGATTTCAGTGTGATCCGATACCACCATAGGCACCTAAATGTGGAGCCACTTGGAGTGGACAGAGATATAATTAAATATATGGCAAATATGACTTTGTAAGAGCAGGCACACCTGTACAAACAGATGAACCAAGCCCTGAATGCATAACACTGCTTTGTAGGGTTTTGTTCCTGTTTGAAATGGCTGACAAATTATTAATAGCTTTTGCATCCATGAAAAGGGATCCATTATTTTGGAAGTCTGTGTCCAGAAGCTTCACCAGTGCCCAGTGAGTCTTCCTCAATCATCATTTTGGTTTTACTCAATGAAGAGAATGGCAATTGTCCAAAAAAAGTGCTTTGTTAAAACTTCATACTCCAGATGTTTTGCAGTTCCAGTTATTAAAGGATTATACTAATTTTATAGCTCATCCAACTTATATTTGTTAACATTTTCTCTTTTCAACTATGCACTTCAATAAACAGGAGACAAAGTTGCCAACTGGTTGCCTATGATTCATCTTCCTTTCAAGCTGTTCTGCAGAGTACACAGGATGCGGAAATCCTCAAATTTTTCTAACATAGGATTGTTAAGTGTTATAAAAGACAGTGTGAGCCAGTAACTGTGACATGAGTGGGAATTTAGAAGCTCTGGATCCAGTGGTTGGTTGTTCACTAGAATCTGTCAAAAATCTTCAAGGACTTTAATTTCTCCCCACCTAAACTCCACCTCAGGAATGCACAATAGTTAACCACGTCTTCTCCTCTTTCATTATGATTTTGGTGTTGCTGCTGTATTTGTCAGTAAATCTGTAGAACAGCTCAAGCAATGAGTTCCACTCTTCATTACTTCACTCATCCTTGATCAAATCACTCACCAAATGATACCAATATTGTGCTATTACTTGACTTTTATATAAAATGAGAAAAATACATGAGAAAAACTAGCACTAATTTATCCCTTGAATTCAGACCAAACATTTGAGACTATTTTTTCAGCAGAACTGCTTTTTATATTATTCTGTCACCCCTTGACTATCATTTTTATCTCCTGGCATTTCGGTGATGTCAGCACTTCACCCACAAAGTGGGGAAAAATATTTACTCAGTTTGCTGCATCATCTTGCTCCCAGTTACAGCAGATGGGTTTCCACCTCTTTTCCACTCAGGGGTGTGTGAGCAGATTCAAATGAGCCTTAAGGCTCAGCTCAGCTCTGCTGAGCAAATTTCTCTGCTTGTGGACAATGGTAGCTACTTGTGAATGCATGTAAGAATAAATCAGTATTAAGATTACAAGATTTAGGGGCAGTGAAGTTGCCATTTTCTTCTGCTGGAACATGCATCTGAATCAAATTGTTCCATTCATTCAGACAGCTGTAATAAGACCAGTGAGGAAGCTCAACGTGTATTTAGTTGCAGGATAAAGTGATTGGAAAAGGTTCTCTTTTTTTTTCCCCTTATTGTTGTTGCAAAATCGGTTGAAGCAGTTTTTCTGAAATTGTAGCCAAAAATATCTCATGTGGAAAATATCTTGAAATTACAATATTGTGATTTGGATTTTTGAGAAAACTACTTTGAAAAATGGGTTTGAAATTTTCTATTTAATTATTTTATGGGGGTTTTGTCATTATTTTGATGCTATTAAAAAAAAAAATGAGAGAAAAAAATCCCCAACCACATTTATGACAGTGGCATTGCTACAACTGGCTACTTTCGTGGGGTGGTGGTGGGGTTGTGAGGAATGCTTACAACCTGCAATGATCCCCAGACTTCCTGAAATATATTGAACAGAAGAAGTGTTCCCTGTCTCCTGGTACATTGAAACCAAAGGGTGCTTTGGAAACTGAAGTTATTGGGATTTGTGATGTAAACCTACTCCAAAATGTAGTCATTTCTAAAAGCAAACACTTGGACTTTTGATTCAAACAAAAAGTAATATTAAGAAAAAAAAATGTAAGAGTAAATGCCAGTCTATAAATGTGCTCATTAACTAAATCTTGCTGTTGCAGTCTGCTGAATGCGGGACACTTGAGCTCAGTGGGTATTTTGAAAGCCAATGAAGTGTCTTATGTGGGGCTTCATAATTACAGGTGGTGCTTCTGGAGGAGATTCATGTCTGCTGGAGAAAGATTATCCTCCTGTTTAGAAAGAATTATAAATTTACCAAAATAAGACATCTGGCCATTCACCTTCTTGGCAAAAGCCTCTGGAAATGATTGATGGCTACAGTTCAGCACAAACACAAGGGTCTGCCAGTGCTGTAAATTCCTCTGTTGTCTGTACACCCAGATTAAAACCCCAGTGCTGCTCCTGCAGTCCGTGTGCTAACACAGAAGGCTCAGAGCATTGGCAGGAACAGCAAACGGACTGATACAAACTAAATTTGCTTAACTAAATGAAATGCATGACAGTGCTAAGAGAACAGAGTTAAGGGCCTTCAGAAAATGCAAAGAAGGGGGAGAAAGTATAGACTGGTTTCCCAGGGGGGAAAAAATAAGACAAAATTTAAAGGGAGACATCAGGAAAGATTTTTTTTTTTTTTTTTTTTAATATAATGTGCATATGCACTGAATGTTTTTTGTTTTTAACACATAATCTGGATTTGCTGTTGCTTGGAGGGTGGGCAGGGATAAGTCAGAGAGGGATCTGTGCTAGATGAAAATAGAAGGCTTTCAAAGATTTAACCATGTGGTAGAGGTGAGAAAATGCCCTTCAGTTTTTTCCTTTCAATAATATAAGTCTGAGAAACACAAAGTGGCAGAGAAGCACTTGGAAAGAAAATGCACAGTAATTACCTTGGCTTTGTGGTTCCATGGGGATTTTTTTGCAGGGCCAAGTTTTCCAGTTTCACTCTTGTGAAAATTATCCCTAAATATTAGAGATCCCAGTGTGTCAGCTACTTTTGTCTGTGCTTCCTTAATTATGCTACGCTTAACCAGATAGAGAAAACATCCCTGATACTGCCTTGGCTTGGACTGCTCCTGAAGAAATTCCCAAAGAAGGGAAATCCAAAGGGATCATATAATTTTTCCACTAATCATAGTATTTCTGACAGTTTCAGTAACATTTTTTTTCCTTTCAGGGAGTGGGTCTGCCCTGTAGAGTGGAAGAAGAGGCCCTATTTCCCTCAGCACCTCTGCAGGAGAAGAGATGTTCAGTGTCAGGTTTTTGTCTGGACTCCAGGGCTCCTCACTTCTCCCACCTGCTCTCTGGCAGTCCTGCAGCTGCAGTTAGCTCCCTCCAGCAGGGCTTTACAGACACAGGAAGTCACCATAGCAAAGCAATAGAAAATCTGGCTGGTCTAATAATATCCCCCATTTTCCCCAGGGCTGAGGGCTGATGGCTCCTTATAGAACTTATCCCCTCTCTCCTCTCTGCTCAGATTTCCTTTTTCATCCCATCAGCCTTGCCTTGAACTGAGAGCAGATTTAGCCATAGACCTGAACCATGAAAGAGTGGCAATAGAAAACTAGAAACCTGTTCTTCCACCTGATTGTGAAAGGTGGGAGCAATTCCAGGCTGTTATCTCTGGAGTCTGGCCAATTTACAACCTGGCTGTATGATGTGTTTATGAAGTCATTCACATGTAGCTGGTTTGGAAGAGTACTCTGACATGTAGCTCTTCAAGCAGTTCCACAAAGTGGTGAAGTGGAAAAAGATGAAATCTATATTTAATGAATTAAAATTTTACCTAGTGTAAGCAATTCTATGTCTAATGCAACCAGCTCTTGCCAAGTTTTCAATAAAAGAGTCGCTTTCACCTGACATTTATCTCTTGAATAAAGCTGTACTTGAGATCTATGTGTTTTCATGCTGAGATTGTCAGCAAACTGAAAACACACAGGAAAGTTTGGCCCTTCCAGTGGGACAGCAACACAGAATTTATTAACAGAAGTAAAGCAGGGCAAAAGAAATTGTATGTGTACTCCTTTGAATGATGGGAATTACTGTGATAGGACATCTGGTACTTTGCAGTGCAGATTGCAAAGTCACTGTGCTGTATCATGTTAATCCCCACAAGTAAATGTTCCCTTACAGCTTCCTTTCCTGTATTAGTTATTCTCCTGCTTGCTGTCCTTGTATATGGGAAGAACAAATCCAAGGACAAAATGCTAAGAAGCAATTTGATTTTGTAGACACTTTGTCAAGCTCTATCCCCAGAACCTCTGTGGATGTGGGAGAGGAGCGAGGCTGTGCTGTATGGCTAAATCACATACTTTAACGTCTCAGCTTCAGTTCAACATGACATGACTTCAGGCAGACCCAGAATTTCATATGGGAGCAGTTAAATAACTGAGAACATCTAAAGCAGAGCAGAACAAAATCAGGCAGTGAGGGGTAAATGCCTACAGGCAGGCCAAATCTACAGAAGAAAGAAAATTGCAAAGCTGTATATTCTGCCTAACAAAAAGAAATGTGCTTCTGATGAGTGCTGGCTAAACTTATACCAGTTTTGGGTAGGAGATAACAATTATTGCCATTGTAATCCTGGATAATTCCTCAGTATAATTATCAGTCTCACTAAAGTTTATTATGTATGTGGTGGCTGGGGATTTGAGAACACTGGAGAGTTGTGAGCCTCTGGATCAGGAAAGCATTTTGCATTTTTGGGTTTGTTTTAATCTGTTGTTTCAAAAAGCAGATTATTTCCTGTTTTAATTTCAAAGAGGACTCTTCAGAACAGATAAGTAATCTTACTGTGGGCTGATAGTCCATATCCGCGTTTGAAAAAAATTGTTTCCGTTTTTTTGCAGAAGAGAGACATTTGTAATACTGATTACTGTGTTTACTTCCCAACATTGTTTCTGCTAAACATGCATTTGCTGTATAAGAGAACAACCATCTGTGAATTTCTGAATTTCATTAAACAGATGATAAGTGTTTAGTGATAATGATTTCATTAAACAAATGCTGGTATTTTGTTTTCCACAGGATTAATATATTTCATACACAAGAATTATCATAAACTACTATGGACTGAAACAATTTGCAAACTGGAAATAGTCCCAGAATTACATAATTCATTGAGTCAGTCCAGATTAATTAAGAAAAACAGGTTACACATTTAATTTATTATTAAAATGTCCCCTGAAATTCAACAAGAGACAAACGTAGGGTTTTCCTGTAACTTTTGCAATTTGTTTTGGAAATAGCTAATGCTGCTTTTAACATCACTTTTTGTGACTACGAATTTTTTCGTAAACACAACTCTTGTCTCACAGGTATTTAAATGAAAGATTTCTTTGTGTCTTTCAGTAAAAGTTTCCATCAGAAAGGCTTTTAAGAAGCCCAAAACCTATTTTGATGCAGTTGAAAAATGAGCAGATGTTCTGCCTTTACTTTTTGCAGCTGTTCAGGTGGCAGTGAGGGTCTCACTGAGACACCGAATCAGGGATACTGACTAAGGGAGCAAACTGAAAGGTGGGCCCTGACAGCTGCAAGCTGTATAGGAGTCCCAGTGGAGAACAAATGATGGCAAAGAGCATCTCCCAATACAGGGAAAAGGGAATCCTGAAGGCTGGAATAGCTTTCTACTGGTGTCTGTTACCTACATTTACAGAATTCATTTCTCTTCTCTGCCATCATGTAGCTGCTGTCAGCAGCAATGTAAGTTTGAGATTACCTTTGTTCCATTCCTGCACTTCCAACTCTGCTCGCATTTCCAAAAGCCTAAGCAGGAAATACCTACCTTTTCCTACTCCTTCTTGCATTTCTACCCTGAGAGCACTTCTCCAAGAGGATCTGGTAAGTAGAACAGCTGAAAAAAAGTTTGCATTCACATCTTCCCAGGATTTCCATCTGATTCCATCTTTATTCCCAGTTCATAGCACAAAGTGTTGTTCTTAATCAGTAGCACGTGACCCTTTGTTCAGTCCAAGTGAGTGTCACCCATTTCCAGTGTGGCAGGATTCAGACAAACCACAGCTCCTCTGGGTCCACACAGTCCTGATCTGTGCTTGCCACAACTTTACTTCAATGGAGAATTTCGATAGATATTTTATACCATGTTCAGTAATTAAAATTTTAAAGGTAAGTCTGGAGGAGCTCTGGAGAGTTCCCCTAATAGCTTCTCTTCAGTGTGACACCTCCCTGCTGAGTGCAGTTTGCTATCAGACCCCTTAGCTAAATCCCTCCCCACTTTACAGATGTTACACTGATTCTCCATTTTCTCCCTCACTGGTGTCTTCCCATGTGACACCGTGTCTAATGCCCTAGCTAAATTCAGACAGATTTCATCTACTGCATTTCCTTTGTCTGCGTAATCAGTTCTGCTATCAAAGGGAGATATATGATTATTTGAGCATTATCTAATCTTGGTAAACTATTTAGCATTTTATCTCATTTTCTGTTTACCTCATGTAACTAACAGTCCTCATTTTTAAAATTTTTTTTAAACCTATTGAGTGTTGAAGCCAAAGCTTTGTGACCATATCTTCCAGTCATTTCCTTTCTCCCTCGTTTGAAAACAAACTGTTCTCAAGTACACTGACACAAACCCTTTGTCATTTAGCACATCTTCACCTGACAGAACTCCTGGAGTCTGAGAAGAGGGCAGCCCAGCCTGCCCACTTGACTCTTTTCCTCAGACATGGAGTTTTCTTTTTCTACTACTCCTCATCATCCCTTTGCCCTACACTTGTTGCCATCTTCCCAACAGAAAATGAAGACATTCTATTCCCAAGGGCCACAAGAAGCTCAGAGAAATGCTTTATCTAGTGCTCACCAGGAGTGAAAGTTCTTTACAACTCTCCCTGCAGCTGTAGAGGAACTCTGTGCAATTTTTCTTTATGTAAACAGGCCATTCTTTACATCCTGCTAAAGTAATCTCAAACAGCATTTTGACTGCAAAAACACAGAGGACTTCCCAGACTTAGATGAAAGTAGTTTGTGGAGGTTTATATAATTCTTGTTTGAATTCATTATACATGCATGGAATCATGAATCTTGCAAGAACTTTTCTAACTATGTATTTTGGTGCCTAAGGAATACTGTTCTGCAGAGATAAAAGCCCAAATCCAGCAGACCCTTGTACCAGAAGTTCTTATCTAATTTTTAACATTTATAGAAGGATAATTACCTTCCTCCTCTCACCCACTACTGTTTTAACAAGGAGTTGGATAAACTTCTTTTTCTTGCAGGGGATGTAGCAAAATCTTGAGATGCAGTTAACCCTAGCTGGCAATCCCAGTTTCCTCACTGGCTCAAGCTGGGAGTCTTATCAGGTCCTTTACCTCAGCATTTTCAAGGGTCTTTGACAGGCCAGTTGCTTTCACTGATTTCTGTGTCTAAGGTGAGAAACCAAGGCTTCAGTTTCAATGCTCCAAAGACATGTTACTGTCAGGTGAAAGAGTCAAGAGGATGCCCTGTCCTGGCTGCCAGCTTGTGGCCACTGTGGGATGCACTGTCCAGAAATCCTGGGTGTGCACATGCCCTAAATAACAGTAATAATAGAAGGGATGTATACACTGTGGGCTGCAGCATTGCAATTTGCTATACTTTCATGGGTCAGATGAATGAAAGAAAGACAGGAAATTATTACTCTGCAGGAGCCTGAATCAATCTCTCCCCATTCTCTATAAGACCTGGAAATGTTCAGCTCTTGCAAATAATATTTAACCAGATAGGTCATGCTATTAAAGTCAATGTCTCCTTTTGTGAGTAAGGACTACTCAGCAGGGAAAAAAATTGCTGGCCTGATTTCTAAGTCTTAAAATGCTCAGAAGAAAACACAAAATGTGTTTAATAATTTCTTGTTGCTGCAATTCACATTTTACTACAGAGTAAAATTTTATTGTTAGTTGCCATTTATTAGGGAAAAAAAAGAGAAATATGAGCAGGACGCAGATGGCATTGTGCTTTTTACATAATTGCAAAATACTTAAGTTACAGGCAATTTTCATTATGTACTAATCAAACTTGTGTAATCCTGTCACTGCACTGTCAGTACGATTATTGCATCTGTTTAACAAAAAAAGTTGAATAACAATAATAAAGAAAAGTAGACAAATTAATGGTTTTCTCAACAGAGACACAAAGCGACAAAGGTTCTGCCACAGATTACGTTCTCAGCATAGAAGAAGACAGGATGAATTGTAGCATCAGTGTGAAATACTCTGGAGAAATGCAAGAGGTATGACAACAATCAGACAAGATCACAGGACCAGTTAAGCCAGCAAGGAAAGATTTGTACCTAGTCCCTTGTGAACACGTGAAAGCAGCACTCAGAACCTTCCGTGTTTCCTTTCTTTGCCAGGCAGAGAACAGTAACACCTGAGAGCATCTTTGTTATATGTGGCTTGGTTGTGTAGAATTTCTGGGACATGAAGAAAGAATCAAAATATAACAGGAGCAATACGAGAAAGGCAGCGTGTTCTTGCAGCATCCCAGAAAAAGACATCACAAATTTAGCAGCACGGGCTGTGCAGGAAGGAAAGGAGACTCACAATTCAAACCTTGTGATGGCTGAACAAACAGGCAGTGAAACTGCAAAGTGCTGCTCGAGGGCTGGTGGGTGTCAGCATGGAGACTGCATCAATGGCCACAGAAGTAATAGTTACTATCACCCACAAAACGACTACAGTCACCCTCAAATCAAGAAAAACTGTGATGGCTACAGCCTGTAAAAGCCTGCGTGAGGATCTTGCCTTGAATCTTGTTGACAGATTGTCTGCAGACTATAGTGACCTTTGCTGAGCTCTGACATGTGGTAGGAGTGGCTGCCCATGAGGAGGAGGAGTGAAGGCTGTCCCTTCTGTCCCTTACGCCCTGGGGCTTTGCCACAGCTGGTCACAACAGTCTCCAGCTTCAAACTTCCAGTGTTCAGCCAATCTGCTGCAACACCCTGCGCGGAACAGCTTGAGAAGGGAGATCCTCTGTGTTCCCGAGACTTTGTGTCCCCTGGTAGCTGAGGAAGAGCAGGTCCTTGGAGCTCTCTGTGCAGCCGTAGGAGCAATGGCTGACACCTCTGATGCCCTGACACAGCTGCAGACTCAAAGCAGAAGCCTCTCCTTGGTTTCAGCCAGCTACTGCCTACGTGTCCCTACAGGGAAGCAATTTTTCCTCGGATCAGGGTTAATCTCATCACTCCTTTGCATACTGCTGGCTTTCAAACCCAGTCCACCTAAACCATGCCAGCCCTACAAACCACGGGAGCCTCGGTGGCCTTGGAACACCTGCCTACCTTTTACAGCATTCAGGAGCACGTTCAGCTCTTGTAGAATCCCCAAGGCTTCCACTTCTGCCTGTTGATATTCACATGCTGCTCGGGTCCTTAGCTACAGAGGGAGACCTAAAGAAGGATTTTCAAAGGCTTTTTCTTCTGAGCACAGCTGAGATCTTACGGGAGAAACACCTGGAGCCCAGCCAGTATCTCCTTTCTAGTGTGGTCATGGCACTGATTTATGATGCAGGAGATGTGGATTCAGTCTTTTATTCTACAGAGGGTGTGAACCCACACTCTAGGCAAGGAGTCTACCACCAGGCTACTCAGTGCTTTAATGCTAATTTCATATCTTTTGTGTTGGTGCCATTCCAAACTTTTAGGAATGAGTATTTTTAGAGTGAATTTAAGACAATTACTTATTTGTGTGTAGATATGGGATTTTTTTTTTTTTTTTTTTTTTTTGGGCCACAGAAGTTTTGGCTTTTTTGGTAAGTCAAAAAAGATGCAGGAAAATGCATAGATATTATCTGGAGAGCTTTGGTAACTTCCTGTTGAGGAATCCAATAAGATCTTTCATTGATTTTTGGGAGAGTTTGAAAAGGCCTGTGCTTCATGCAACAGCATGAACATCTGTGCTGAAGACAGCAATTTTTTTAAAAAATCTGAGTTGCTACTTGCTATAGATAGTTCTGAAAATCTCCAGTGTGAGTTTTTTCAATGATGCCTGAACTTGAAATTTGTGTACAGGAGGAGATTTTGGCAATACATAGAGATTGGGGAAAAAAAAAATTCCAATCTAAGAAATAGGCTATGAATTGTACATAAAGCACTTATAAATAAAGTCACAAAAGAATACCATGGCAACAAAGAAAGAAAAGAGATGAACTCTTCATTATAAAGGACAAATCATATGATATCTTTATTAGAACTTTTATAATCTCTATTTTCTCTTACAGTATCATAGTACACTATCTTGGTTAAAGCACTGTGGACCTGTTATTTTCCTCCATATAAAACCCATCGACTTTCAGGGAAATTTCACTGAGGAAATGTCTTCTGTATGTAAGCAAAACAAAATAAAATACTGCGCTTTTAAACAGGGTATTCGGTGTATAAACAAGCAAATAAAAAGCATTTAATCCACAACCAACCATAAAATGAACACTTAGAGGTAGGCGCAGAAGTATCACAGCAGAGAAAAATCACCAAAGGTCAATAGCAGACAAAAATTTTGAACAATTGCTTCCAAATATTAGCACTTTCCTATAAATTTACTGCTTCTACTTTCTCACCCCTATTCTCATTTTGGCTGGGGTAGAGTTAATTTTCTGCCCAGTGGCTGGGTATGGGGCTGTGTTTTGGATTTGTGCTGAACACAGGGTTGATAACACAGAGATGTTTTTGTTATTGCTGAGCAGGGCCCACACAGAGCCAAGGCCTTTTCTGCTTCTTGTATGGCCATGCTGGGGAGGTGACTGGGATGCAGGAGAGGGTAGGAGGAGGCACAGCCAGAACAGGTGACCCAAACTGACCAGAGGGATATTCCAGACCAGGTGACATCATGCTCAGTATATAAAGTGGGGGGAACAAGAAAGAAGGGAGGACATTTGCAGTGATGGTGTTTGACTTCCCAAGTCACCTTTACATGTGATGGAGTCCTGCTCTCCTGGAGATGGCTGAACACGTGCCTGCCCATGGCAAGCAGGGAATTAATTCCTTGCTTCACTTTTCTTGTGTGCTTAGCTTTTTCTTTCCCTATTAAACTATCTTTATCTCCACCCATGAGTTTTCCAGCTTTTACCCTTCTGATTCTCTCCCAATCCCACTGGTGGGGGAGTGGGTGAGCAGCTGCCTGGGGGCTTGGCTGCTGCCTGGGGTTAAACCACGACATCCCTCTTGTGTTAGAGCCATGTGCTAGTCCTGGTGTGTAGGGCATCTCTATTGCCTTTGCACTCAGAGCGACCTTCAAACATCTTCAAGCTCTTTCACATATGTAAAAATTACTGTTGTGAAAATCATATTTATATTGGTATTTATATGTATATTTATGGTCTTTAAAATTCCTAGAAGTTTGGTCTCTCCACACATATTTAGGTATATTGAGTTTCCAACACCAGGTTACAAAATACAGTCCATGTGTTGGACTCCAGTTAATAAGGATTTTCAATCCTCTAGGACATCCTGCCTGACCTCTGTCTGACAATCCAAAAGACCTGGATGTCCCAAGAGTGTTTTCCTGTACTTGGTACCCGTGTGAGATGTCTGGGATGGTCTGACACATCTCAAAGCAATTCTGTCTCTGTTTCAGCAACAAAATCCCATTCCTATGGAGGGATCCACCTCCCTAATTCAGGTGTCAGGGATGTCAACATGCATGTTGAAGCCTGTTTAGTGGAGACCCAGCTGGTAGTCAGTGACATTTAGAGCATGATTCACCGGCCCAAATGTCAACATCAGTTTTAAAAATCAGTGGGCCATGGTCTAAACTTCTTTGATTAGTATGGGAGCCCATGGTGAGTTGTACATATGGACATATCTGGGTAAGGTATGTGAATCCCACCCAGTCTCAAATGAGACATTGTATTTCCATATAGATTTAAGGCACTTAGTCCTTTTTTTTTCCTTTTTCTTCCTTTTTNCTTTTTTTTTGCTTTTTTTTCTTTTTTTTTTTTTTTTTTTTTTTTTTGTGTAGTCATAACTTATCTATAAAAGGGATGTGTTTGGCAAAGCTGTTAAACTCAGGACAGATCTCACAGATGAAGATGCCCCCCAATACACTTTTCAGTGCTGGAAGACATGGATGAAGATGGTTACCCACTTTAGGATCACAAATGAGCCACATTTGTGCCTGTGGACTGCAGGTCTCTGTTCTTTGTGAACTGACTGTGTGTGTGTCAGGGAAGGGGCAAGGAAGGAGAGGACACAATTAATGTGTTCTGATATAGATATAGATATCAGGACATCGATATAGAAATGTTCTTTGAACTTCATACTTGCTGTTGACTACCCAGTTTAAAGAGAATTATAATGATAAAATGACCAGGCCTTTTTCACATGCTCTGATTATTACCTTTACAAGTTAGAAGAGAGGCACATTGATAGGAAGTTTCATATTATAGTTAAGAAACATAATTTCCTCTTTATTGTTTCTCTCTAGCTTTCTCACTTCTGTTTTTGCAATTATTTTGATTAAATTTACCCCATGATCTTATTTTTTCCTTGAAAACCTAATAGCAGGTTAAAAAATAATCACAGTTGATAGGGCAAAGAATTGTTGTAGGGTTTACTGGTTTCTTTTCTTTTTCCTTAAAAGTTATAACTGTAGGACTTTAAATACTACATAAAACAACAAAATTACTCTGAAATGGTGTAAGAAAATGCTGCCCTAAATTAGAAATTTATGCCTATTCTCGCCTCTATGTGCTGATCCATTTTTAAAGCACTTGCAAGATTTGTTGTTATTTCGAGGCTAGAAAATAGACTCCAGTTCTCTTGTGGAAGGAGATATTGTATTCTTACTTTTTGATAAAAGCAAGAGAAAAGGCATTCAGTTCTGTCATGAAAAGAAATAATAAAAATAATCTCTTCTTGGTGAAACTGCAAGGTCAGTTCATTTACTTACATTGATCGAAGTGGTCACTTCCTCCCTCTTTTTGTCTTACTGAAATATTTTCTTTTGTCTGATCCTGCTGTTGTGAGTTAGTTCTATTAAATCCTGATTTGTCTGTGTAATATGAATATCAGCTCTTCTCAGGGCTTGAATCTATAGGGATGTGTCCATAAAGCCAGTTTTGTTTCGTTTTTTTAAAAAAAGACATTTAACTCATAGTGCATTTATTATGGTTTTCCCCACTGGTTATTCTGCAAGAGAGCTGAGACCCTCCAGTGAGGATCATTTCTCAGTGCAAGGTGCACTTTCCTCATTAGCTATGTCTTATTTATGAAAAATACAACAAGTGGATGTCCCAGACATTAGAAAGGCCCAGGTGAAGGATCACAATGGAGCGGGAGGAAGGCTGCATGTTCAGACTGAATATCTTTACACTTTGGGCTTTAGTAAATTAATGTCAGATGCATACAATGAGGCACCTACAAATAGCTGAAGATCTTTGTGTTCTGGCCAGTCCTGGTAATTTGTTACAGGAAGCACAATGGGGGCATTCTTGAAGAGACTTTAAAGAGGGACTTAAAAGAGGGATGGACTTTAGAGATTATTCCTGAGTTGTAGGTTAGACTTAAAGAATCTTGTTGAAAAGCATATAAGGGATGCTATAAAAGAGTTGTGTGAACGGGAGACCTGGGAAGAGGGAGGTCATGAAAATGTACAAGGGCAAGTGCAACTATTTTTGTACAGCTAAAGATGCAGAGGTAACCTCCATCTGATGTCAGTGACTCACAGAGGAATCATGAAAGGACTCAAGAAAATAGGTGTAGTGCCTATATAAAGCTAACAGCATATCAGAGAGCAGATTTAAGAGCAAGGCAGCAATCAGGAGGCCAGGGGTGAAATCTAGACTAACATTCTTTCTGCAGTGCACGTGGAAAGGATGGCTTGGGTAAGAGGCCAAAGCAACCCATTTTGTGGCAGCTACATTTAGCTGTTAGCAAGAGGAGAAGCACCACAGACAAAGGTTGGTGGAAGAGACATGCCAAGGGTTGAGAAGTGAGAAGTTTGCAGGCTTAGTCAAAAGTGGTTGGGTAAAACAATGGACAGTGCAGAGGCTGAGCTTCTGAGGACTTCATGGAAGTGAGATGATAGAAAAGCAAAATTGTAGAATCTAAGAAATGAAAAGAATAAAAGCATGAGGAGAAAAGAGGAAGGAGGAAACTGGGGTTAAAGGAGACCTATTTACAGAGAGCAGAAAAGGTCTGATTTTAAGGAGTACTGTGTCTGACTGTCTGAAGTGTCTGAGGGGTCATGGCAGATGAGAAGAAAATAGACACTAGGGGTTTATTATGCCTAAGAGCTCTGAAGTCCTTGAACAGCAGAAAGGAGGAGCCATGGACAACCATAAATGGTCCAGAATCCAGAAAGAGCTCAACACCTCCTGTAAACACAAATAGATCTGCCTACCACAAATCTTATTTATCCGGTGGAGTCTTAAAGTACAAGAATGGTATTTCAAAAATAGTATTTCATGACTGAGAAAAGCATCACCATGGGTTCTTGCCGGAGAATAGAGCCAGACTCCCTGACATTTACAGGAGATATCTGAAGGTCATTTACAGCGCTCAGAGACCGGGCGCTTCCAGTCTCTCTCTGCCTTTTGACTTCATCTCTTGTTTCAGTGACATCCTCTGCTGGTTTGGGTAATGGCAAGTGGCAGACTGGCCAGGAGCTGCTGCCTCCCCACGCACAGGGGACTCCGTGTGCTCGCTCTAATTGCGTGTTGGGGGCTGCTGCGCTGTCCCTCGGAGAGAGCACGGATCAGAAGTCAATTGTCCATTCTAATCAGATTTAGCCAAAATATATGCTACGTGAAGTTTCAAGTGACTAGAATTAGCTTACACACTGTAAACATTTCAGGTCTAATCTGATCATTTTAAGTGAAAACTAGTGAGCTCTAACTGTAGGGAAGAAAAAGTCATGCGATAATCGATAAACCAGGAATGATCTGAGAGAGGGGACCAGTGTGTCCGATTAATCATCCTACCAGCTGACCAGATTTATGACATGAAGCACATTAATCACACACTTTCAGATAAAAATGGCCTTCATACTACACAAACATTACCCACAGCCTTTACTGTGGTAATTTAATTTGTGAAGATTCCCTCTGAGACAGCAGTGGGATATGCTACAACTGAAACATATACAAATATTCATAATTCTTTTCAAATAGCTATTGTATTAATGCCTTCCTGGGCACTTTTCTTGAAGTGGCTCTCTCTTGTGACTTGGCTGTACGTTCTGTTTCTCAATGCTTACACCTGAATGAGAAGATGTAACATGGACTCTACATTGGAATTTAATTTCTCAACATGAATCTTTTTCTCATCACAATAATAAAAACAAGCTTTTTTTCCAGATTGATTTTTTTCCTTTCATTTGTTACCAGAATGTCTCCCTGTATGCAGTTTTTAGAAGCACTTTTACAGAGAGATTGATTTTTTTTCTTACATGAAGCCTCAGTTTTCATGATTCCAACTTGTTCTCTCTTCCCTCATTGTACTGATTCTTTCAAGAAAGGGGAAAAGAAGGAAGGGAATGTCCTTTTCCAGTAAGATTTTTTTTTTTTTTAATCCTTAAGTATATACACTCTATTAAAAGTCTTTTAGGTTTATTGTTGTTAACACAGATTTTACTTTTATATGGACCAAGGTCAATATTTCACCTCCCAAAGAAAGGCCAGAACTGCCCTCTGCTAAAGGGTATGTGCTAACAATTTAAGTCAAATTTACCTACATACTATACATTTTGCAAAGGGAGTATTTCAACAAGCCTAAATACAACTTTTCAATAAACCCAAATACAATTCTTAATAGGATTAAGAAGCAAAGAATGCTGGGAAAAAAACAAGACAAAACAAAACAAAAAATGAAAAATAAATAAATAAAAAAACAACAAAGAAAAATAAAAAAAAAAAATCTAAACAAAAACAACAAAAAACCTCTGCTGGAAACTCTGTGAATCTTTGTGTGCTAGTTTAGATCAGCAGAAGGTGTGGTTTTTTTAACTAAATAATGTGAGTTAATGGATCAGAGAGAAGGAAGACACAAGAAAACTGAATAATTTTTTATTATATCCATAAACATGTCCAGTTCTCTGAATTTTCCCTCTTGAGTCATTTTGGCTTGCAGTTAATACACATTTGTCTGTGTTATCCAGCCAGGAAGGAAGTCAACAAACCCTTTCCTCCTGAATGCATTGTGACAATCAAAAAATCCCCAAACTGATAAACCGAGCAAACAGTAGGGATGCATCTCAGGCATTGGAGAAGTCCAAGCAGACAGCATCCACTTGGGTATTTGTGTTTTTCTGCTCGGACCTCCACATTACAAATAAAGTGATGCATTGCCCTGATGTGCTGTTGGTGCTGTGGCTGTGACAGTGCAGTGGGTTTCTTACTGAGAGCATGCAAAACCTGGGGATAAAGTTCCATTCTCAAAGTTCCATTCTCAAAACAGGTTCCTTCCTGTTTTCTCTGATTTATATCTTCTTCTGCTTTTTTCCAAACTGCTTTAGATTTGTCAATATATTTTTTAAATTATTATTATTTATTGCTTCAGTTTAAATCCACTTTTGATAAAAGGTCAAACTTGTACTAAGTGAGGAATAGACCATGGTCAGAGCATTCTCTGCCAAAGAGGAATATCTCCTAACAACAAGAAGAACAGATGTTATTATGCTGCTTCTACAGGGAAGGAGCTGAGACATAGGCAGATTAAGAGTTCTCCCTAAGATTGGGAAAAACTCCTCTATGACAGGCAAAACTGAACAAAAGAGATGAACTACCCCATTTTTCCTTTCTGTATTGCCTGGAACAAGCTCATCCATGCTTTGGTCCCCTTACACTGCATTCCCATACATTTTTGTCATGTCTATGTTCTTGCCTGTTCACATTCTCCTGTCCCAATTCAAAATCCTGCTGTAAAAATTAGTTTCCTGTTGTGGCCCTTCTGACCATGCCATCTTCCTCCCCATTTGAGTTTCCCCCTCTCCATGGCATCAAGTACACCTTCTGTCTTCATTTCAAGCTCCTTCACAGCCCAGACTTTGCCCATGCTTTATCAAGATGACAGTTCCCTCCTACCCAGCCCAGACGTGAGCTGTCCAACCCCACTGTTTATTTAGGAGTGTTTCCCTCTAAAAATTCCCAAAGCCATTTCATTTCCCTCCTTCAAATCCCACCTTAAATTCCTCTGGTGTGCATGACAAGCTCAGTGCTGCTGGGCTGCAGTTGTGCTGACACCAGGACTAACTGCAGGGCCTGGGATCGATGCTCTGGCTCCTTCTGCTCTCCCACCTGCCTGCATCCCTTGCTTTCCACTGGGAGCTCTTTCAGCACAGACCACAGCTCTGTCTCCTGCTGGTAAAGCCCCAGGAGGGAACAGGAGGGCCATGGCTCATGAGAGTGGCACCTATTTCTAAGGCACTACAAAGAGCAAATCAATGTCATAACACCAGCAATTAATTTGGTCAGTAACACCAGAACCAAAAGCAGTAAATCACTGCCACTGAACCTTAGCCCAAGCCAAGAACAATGATAAAAACACTGAACATCTTTTATATTTTGCACATCCATGAATTCAACCTGGTGCAGGTTTTCCCTTTTTTGTGACAGCATTGCAGTATTGGCCTGTGTTTGATATCACATCCTTTCTAACCTCCAAATGCTACTGCTGTTGCAATCAGTCATTTGAGGGATGATCTATTTGACTGCTGAAGAGTCCAACAATAAGTTAGCTTGTGGAAATAGAAGCTTGGCCAAAAGATTTCTCTTCTGATGGCATCCTCTGCCAATAAGCATCATCAAAAGCTGTCCTGACAGGACAGATACATGCATGTTGCTCTTGGATTCCAGTAAACCTGAAATTAATTTGCCAAATTCAGCATTGGAGTTCAAACTCTCCATAGGGGTCAGTTCAATGGCAGTGGTGCCATGGCACTACAGCACATAGGACCTGTCATTCTCCCATGAGTTGTTTCCACAAGTCAGGCATATAAAATCACTGACATTATATTAATGAGTTAGTTTTCGGGAGATTAGTCTCACCATGAGTTGGATTATTCTGAACATATGGAGACCCAGTCTGGCTATGAAGCATGTAAAAGAATGGCAGAAATTTGGGAATGCTGACTTTTTGAGCTGAGTGAATCTTGTGTTAAATAATTTAACTCTTCATACCACTGTTGGGACTGGTTTGTTGTCTGGTTTTGAGGAGGTTTTTTATCTCATAGCAATGCCAGTCACTGTAGGGAACTCCAGTTTTGGTCTGTAACTAAGCACAATGGAGTCCAGGGTTGTGTATATTTATGAAAAACCAGATTTATAACAATAGAACATGGAAGAAGCCAGACCTTGGAATAAATGTAGAATAATGCTGAAGTTTAGTCATTTTTTCTAGCAATGCAGGAAAACCTTGGGAACAAAAGACAGTGCACATGAGATTCTCTGAGATCAGGGCTCACTGAACTCAAATTTCAGGGGTGAAAATATCAGAGATATCCAAGTGAGTGAGAAGCCTCACTTGTTTGGGTTTTTTCTGGTTTGGGTTTTTTTTTTTTTTTTTTGATTGTGCATCTAGTTTTTTGTTTGGTTGGTTTTTGGGGGTTTTTTTGTTGTGATTTTGTTAGCATTTTAGAGCTCAATCCATGTAAGGGATTAGATGCCTAACTGCTGCATAATTGCAATCATAGAACTTAGTCTAAGCAGCTCCTCAGTTGGTAACCAAATTCGGAATGACCAGAAAATCTCATTTTGTGCTAGTAACATTGCCCAAGGTCAGCCATCATTTGTCCATTGTGAATAATCAGTCTCTATCTCACCATTGTTCTTTGTTTAAATTGACAATAAAGACGTTGTACCATCTACGCTCTTACCTGTGAGGCCCATCTGCAAAGACATTTTAGAGGATGAGGAGACTTGAACAGAACATTTTACCCTGTAGTACCCTGTAGTCTGTTGATTAGAACAAATGTCAGACTTGGGAGATTCAGTGTCACCTCTGCCCTCTGCCTGAGATCTCTAACTCTTAGGAAACAGTCTGGACCACAACAGGAAGAAATTGTGTTTGGAGGAAGTCTTTGCAATTTCCATATCTTCTGCTGGAGCTCATTCCGTTTTTAAGGAACAGTTGAGTAATAGCTGAGGAGTAGCAGTAGTAGTAGTAGCTATTAATTGCAGCAATCATTAGCATTCACCTTCTCTTCCTGACTGGTGATTCAGCCTCTGTGTTTGCAGGATAGTTCTCATGAGTTTTATCTCTTGGTGGTCTAATAAATATGTAAGGAATCTGACCAAAGTAAAAAAAAAAAAAAAATTAAATAGGAGAACTTTAGAGCCTTTTTCTCCAGGCTCCAGAGCTCCCCTTCAGCTCCTTTCTCACAAACCATGGGGTTTTATGGCAAACATGGGAATGAATGTTCAGAGATGGAAGAGGACTGTGAGGCTGGATCATCTGTGAGGCTGGAGATTGTTTAACCATGAAGAAGAAGAAAGTGACTCAGAATTTCTCAGGACAATCTGGTTCAGGTGTGCAGTTCCCTAAAGCCCAGAGTTAATTTTGTGCTCAGTGCTGGTGGCATGGCTCACTCTAACCCTTTCCTTAGGATTTTTGGTTGACTGCAGGGAGGATGATAGGGGACAGGGCTCAATTCAAGACTCTTTGGATCCTCTCAAACAATTGGCTCCCTGCCTGGTGAAAGCAATGTCAGTCCCAGATGCTGTGTTAAAGCTGTCTCACTTTGGACATATTTTCTGTAGCCTCACATCGTACCAGTTTTGGATTAGTTCTACCTCTGTGTCAAATGGTTCAGTCACTGAAGTCACACTTCACTTGCACTGAAGTAATCTGTGCTTTAAAGCTGGTGGTCATAAAATATTGTATTTCTCAGGCTTGCATATAGATCCATGTTCTTCAATGGGCCACATTTTTTTTTGATGAAGAATTTGCCCCTTTTTAAAAAGTGTTCAGGTATCACATAGTTGTGGTTAAAAGCATGTAGCTGACATCGCTGGCTTTTCATTTTCCAGGTTATTCAGTGCCTTTAAAATAAAACATAAATTATTCTTAAACAATATGATTTCAACCAGCAGAAAGTTTGGGGATTAGTTCAAGAGCTCAGGTGGGACAAGATAAAAAGTTTAAAATTATCTCTTCTAACTTCTTATTCCCTGAATCTACAGATAACTGATATTACTCAGCCTTACTCCCGACCATAATATAAAATCAAAAGGGGATTTAATATATTTTATTTAACACAAGGAAAGCTATTTCAAAAGAGGGGAAAGGATAAGTCTTCTGCAGGCTCACCACAGGCTCCCATTACAAGGTGGTTAACCCATTATTTTTCTTTCAGCATAGATCATAATTAATCAGAGCTATTGTTCAGGTGTTCTGAAATCTGGCCATTTTCAGTGGTCTTGAAAGACTTGAAAAAGGTTTCCTGCACAACCTGCCCTCTGTTCAGTTGTACCAGCAGAAGTACCTGTTACCTGAACAAGGAAGCTGTTAGGGCCTTCTCTGCTGTTAGTCAGGATAATTCGATTGATGTTCTACCTAGAACCCTGCAGGACCACAGCTGCTGCAGTGGATAGACCTTCGTTAAGTCTTAAGTGACTGATTTAACAAGCTGTGCTAATGAAACAGGGGTTTAATGAGGTGATTTTAGCTAAGTTCAATGTATTTTTCCTCTTCATCTTAGCCCTACATTTCCTGAACTTTTTACAATATAGCTTAACAAATCCCTTCATTTTTCAACTAGAACGACCCTTGATATCTTGGTAATAGATGAACATATAATATTCAGCTATTCCAATCAACTTCAGCAGTGGCTGTTGCTTTTCTCTAAGCAGGAGCTACTTGCCAGGCTAAGGATCATGATACTGGACTGAAAGGCCTTTAGCCTGACTCGTGGTAGTTCACATGTCCTCTGCTCTCAAATTAGATTTAAAATTATACCTTTGATAAGTGATATGTCTCATCTTTCGCAGTGCCATGTTGTAGCATTTAGGAAGCTGTGTCACTTTTTTAATGACAAATATTAAAATCAAGCTCTTTGATTTCAGAAATCAACATGTTTACTTATCAGCTCCCCCGTTTGATCCAGATTCACACAGTCATTAGCAGAGATAATGACAAATTGCCCCGTGTGACTGGGATGTGAGCTGAAGCCTCAAATAACACAGAAGTAGCACACAGATCACCCAGCATAACTACCTTACTTGAAAGCTACTCTAATTTTATAAAGCAGTTGTCAAATCGATGTCTCTGCTGTCAAATAAAAATATATCTTTAAAGGAATGCCTCAAAAACCCATAGAGGAAATGCAAGTCCAGCATGACATTTGTTTGATTTCATTCCTCAGGCGATGCCGTAAAAATTGATCAGACCACATTTAATGGAGAAATCATTAGAAGTCTAATTCAACCAACTCCAGAAATATTTATGAAGAACAGTTAAAACCCACTGATATGATACAGGATTATGCTTGTTGTAGTATTATTAATAGCTAGGAAGATGCAGTTTCAACACAGGATTTCTACAGGAACTCTGATACATTTTCAGCAGCTTTTGTACAATGAATTGTTATTGAAAGAGCGAAACCTTCCAAATTGCTGTTAGCTAAAGATGGGATTTGTATGACTTGATATTTATCCATTTTGACCTTTAATGCCTTTTATAGTAATTGGTGATCCAATAAAAATCTACTTTATCAGTCTTGCCCTGGTAGAAATATGACTGCAAGCTTTTGCTAGTCAGCCCCATGGCAGTCTGCTACCTAAAGTCCTGATTTTGTTTAACTCATTCTTCCCCATGAAGAATCACAGAATGGTTTGGGTTGGAAGGGACCTCCTTTCCCATCCCCCTGCCATGGGCAGGGATACCTTCCACTAGATCAGGTTGCTCCAAGCCCCATCCAGCTTCTAGGGATTGGGCATCCACAACTTCTCTGGGCAACCTGTGCCAGGGCCTCACCATCCTGACAGTAAAAAATTTCTTCCTGATATCTAATCTAAACCTGCTCTCTCTCTGTTTAAAGCCATTACCCCTTGATCTGTTACTACAAGCTCCTGTAATAGTCTCTCACCATATGTTGGCCCTCCCTGGTCTGTGATGAATTGCACTGGATGATCTGCATGTAAATGCCCAACAGTAATTAATTTGCTGATAAAGAATGATTGCCATTTTCTAATAGTACAGGTCTCTGAAATCTTTGCCACTAGGATGCAAGCACATTAGTCAATACAGGGGGAACTGCAGCCAAGTTCTGTAATGCTTGGTCCTGGGATATTCCAGGTGTCCCAATTTTATATCCTTTATGTTAAGAGAAAAAAGTCAGGAATAAGACACCAAACCTAAGCTTGCAGACTGGTGACTGCAGGGTGGTTCATCAGATCATCTTTTTGGGGTCACAGAGATGCAGTGGGATGGTCCAAGACCTGGAAGCATGTTGGGAAGTGAGAATATAATAAGAGAAAATATGCGTAGGTTGCATTAAGGCTGTGAGACAGAAGGAATTTCCTTCCCATGGGATATCCAGAGGATTGAAATCACTTTAAAACAAGTGTTGATAAACACTGTGAGGAGAGTAGAGAACCAAGAGCAGAATGTAGAAGGATGTTTGCTCACCGAAGGATCACAGAGTGAGGACAAACTGGGTACAGTAGCTGCCATGGGTGACATTGCAGGGAGAAATATTTTTCTTAGCCTTTCTATGCACGTACTGTTATTCAACCTTAATTCTTCATCCCCAGAATCACTATCTGCTGCCCTCGCTCTCTAAATATAAAAACTCTCCTTGTCTTATTGAGAAATGTACTCATGGGAAGGGAATCAGGGAATTTGGAGTGGGGTTTTCTGGCCCTGTGTCATGGTGAGAGCTCCAAGCAATAATCTGTGAAGTTTACATCAAACCCTCTTATATCTCAGGATGGCACTTTCTGTCACCAAGAACTCTTGTCTGTAAAAATATGCATAAACCTCACATTTATTTGATTGGGATAATTTGAAGGAAATCTCTGGTCCACAGAGGTAGGTCATTCAGGATTTATCCACCTTGTGGTGACTGCTGTTTTCTGTGTAACTGGATGATTTTGTGCCTTTGGCAAGAGTTTCTCAGAATCTTTTTCATGCTGAAAATCACATTAATGTGTGAAGGGCTAAGCAGACAGATTCACCTGTTGCTTGCCCAGGAATACGTGAAAACGAGAGCAGCTTTGCACCTCTCTAATATGAAGGATTTTGAGAAGAAACTTCTCCTGGGAATCAGACGCAGTCACCTTCCAACTGATCCTGCTGTAAATATTAGAGACATCTGTGAGTTTTTCTGTAGAACTGTGGAACAGTTAGGGGTGGATTAATGGACTGAATTAAATGTTGTCATGACTTGTAAAGTCAGTTTACTTAGGCTGTAACTATAATCTGCCTGAAATGATAGGAGCTGCGAGGTGGTTTCATGGCCCTGGCTGGGGAAGCAGCGGGCTCAGGAGGGAGTGGGAGGGATTCTGGCAATGCCAAGGCTGTGGTGGCTCCTGCACTGAGGGGAAATTCTCCTTGAGCACAGCCAGAAGTGCATCTCACTGAAGCATGAAGATCTTCAGCTCTTCAGATTTTAATGCCAATGAACACAGAATAGAACCAGCAATTTGCTGGAAAATTGAGGTTTTGGTGAGAGAGAGATAAAATAATTTGCAAATGCTTGTTGAATTTTGCACTGTTTTGTTTTGGTTTTTTTTAAAGTGTGTTACATTGTAAAAGGCAAAGTTTTTTTTTCCATCCATACTTTTTCTAGCAGTAATGATTTAAGGAGATAAGCAGTAAAATCTCATAAGGAATAAATCTTTTGTTTTACCAACCAGTACATCTAGAAAAAACCATTGTGCAGCATATAAGAACTGGTGTATATAAAGTTTTAAATTTAAAGAAAATTATTTTTGATATCACTTTTGTTTTGGAGAGTTTGTAGTTTTTCCAGAACCCAAGATGATCACATTTCTTTTTCATTTTCACTCAAATTACTTTTTACAATTATTAAATTCAACATCAAACCATAAATAAATATACTTTGTCTAGCTCAATACCTACTGTTTGAGCTCCATGTTATTAATTCATAAATCACTGAAAAAAGGATTTTAAGAGTACTTATTTCTAAACTTGCAGTCCATTTTGTTAACAGTTGTAGCCAAAAAAAAAAGACAGAGAATTAAAAAAACCTAAACAGATACGTTACCATTTGAAAAAAAAAAAAATTGATATGCCAAGATAAGGAAAAATATTTATTTTATGTAAATTTCATTAAGTAAACTCTAAAAAGTTGTATTTCTTCTACAAGTGACAATTCTCCCCCACAGCCTATTATTCCAAACCAGATGAGTAAGAAATTATTTTATTCGCTACAGACTAATACTTTTGGTTTTGCTCATTAGTATCCTATGTCAAGTCATTTAGATCTGTGAAGTTCCATGTTGAGCCTCTTGGGTGGTTTCATGTCATTTTTCAGCAGGAATTTTCAGAATTAATGGGGTTTTTTTTCTTAATTCACCAAGGTGAAGTTTTCAAAAATGTCTTAAGCTACTTTTGCCACTTAAGCTTAGTAACCCTGGATGAGCCCATTAAGTTTGGATTTTTTCTTGAGCTTTTTTGTTACTTTTATGTTATTTTTAAGAGAAATCAAATCAAGAAGTTTTGTTCCAACAGCCCAAATTCACTGTTTCCTTCCATACAGGTGAGCTGAATCTCCACTTTTTTTGTGATCTAAGAGAACTGTTTGATGATGAGGCTAAGTCAAATTAGAAAACATTTAATCAAATGTAAGTCGATTATATAGTCTGGAATGGTCTATTTAAAATGACAAGCTTAATAATTTCGAAATTTATCAGTGATACTAAAATTAGGATGTCTGTGTTATGACGTTTCTCACTTACTGCAACATTTCTCTCTCCCTTCCTGCAGTCCCATATGTTTGTTTGAAGCATCATGCCCTGGGAAACACTGGGAAATGAGAGCTGGAATTGCTTCACAGTAAAGAGTGAAGTGACCACTGAAGTCAAGGCACTGAAGTCTGAATGCCAAACTTTTGCCAAGCACAGTAAGACTGGATGTTACATAATCATCTGTCCCAAATCAGCACAAATGTATTAATGGCATTGAATAGTAATGTATTTCAGTTTAATTTTATCAAAATGGAGACCAATTATGAACTAAGGCCATGCAATCAGACACTGAATTTATGGATCAGTGGATTTGAGGGACATTGACCCAAACTGTGACATTGGTACAGCTTTTCTTACCTACAAGTCAAGAATTCAGCCTCTGATCATTTTTATGCATTTCTTACCCTGGAGCCGTGCACCTGCATCTGTGCAAATTCTTTATGGTTCAGCAAAGGGATAGTGAGATTTGGAAGCAGTAATTTGTCATACAAGCATTCTCTAAATGTTTGTCTAAAAGAACATTAAAATAATTCTTCGGGCCCTTAGCAATGAAACTGAGAGAAGACATTGCCCTGCTGCTCTATGTTCAGTGTTAAAACCTCAAACCCTTAGAATTTCTTCAGTTTCCTCCGTTTTCTAAGAGATGAGAACATTAATATCTGGTATAAATAAAATACTGCTAATCATTGGTAATGCATTGTTAACTAGAAATCAGGGAAAAATTGCTGTTGGTGGGAGCAGTAGAGGATGCTGCTCTTGTGCTTCTTTCTTATGAAGGGAAAGAGAATGACAAGAAACTAGCAGGATTTGGGGAAAGGGCTGAAAAAATGTGCAGATGATTCAATCCAGGAAAGATCATGGATTAAAAAATATGTTGGGAATCTGCTCCCCTCCTTGAGTTCGGACACGTAGTACATTGAGCCCAGCTGTGGAGAGGCAAAGAAAGCCTTCATTTTCCAAATAAAACCTACCAGCTATGGAGGAAGCAGAAACCTGGACTGCAGTCCAAGGCACTTCCCTGCTGGAGTCACTGGAAGTGGTTTGGTGAGGTTACAGGGTGCACCTGAACTTCAGCAATGTCTGGGCCCAGTCTGCAAGTCCAAAGGATCCCCAGACTTTAGTTGCTTTAGGGATGGGTCAGCAGCTGACCAGCTGAGGGGATGATCCAAGGAAATGTGGGAAGATGCAGAACTCTGAGAGGTAAATTGTCTACGGCTCATGAATCTTTGGCAGAATATAATTTAGAGATGCAAAGTGGAGAAAGGGAGAATATCAGGAAGGGTTGGTAACCCACATTGAGAGCATGAACTTTAATAAAATTGGCCAATAATGTGTAATTTTAAAATTTTGTCCAGGATTATTACTCCTCCTGTACACTTTGCATTTCCACCTGGGTAAAATATTTATCATGTGCCCAATTTATGAATGCATTTTACATTAGAAATAGGCAATGTCCTTAAGAAACAAAGGAGAGTTTCAGGTAAGAAGCACAAGGTTTCCAAGAGGTGACCTCTCTAGAACAGCTATTCCAGGCAGATGTCTGCAGGCACCTGTTCCCTCTGTACTTATCAACCCATAAAACAGCAATCTCAGCCCAGTACCTGGAGGCAGGACCACTGGTACAAACTCTTCTTCTGAATAGAGGTGACTGCTCCATGCCATTATTTTTGTTTATAGACAGCTCAAGGCTCACATGAATATTGTTTGTTGGGTGTTTATAGCTGAGGTTTAGTACGTGGCTAAATATAGTCTAATAGTTCCTTCATCTCCACTCTGCATCACGACATGGCAAGGCTTTTGAAGAGTAAGTAGGCCATCCAAAACAAAAGCAGAAAATTCAGTTCAGCATCCTTAATGTGTGGTGTTTTCCAAAGCTTCTGTTACTTTCATGACATCTCGCCAGAGCTATTTATGTCTGTGGGGAGTTAGGAAAAAGAACACATATTGCACAGAGAGCAGAGTGTTAAAATTATGCAAAGTGAAGAAGAGTGCTATCTCAAATAATATTTATTTCATAGTTTTTGCCTTGAGGGTTGTGCTTTGTTACGTCTTTAGGAAGAGCAGCGCTATATTAGCATCAGGTTTAAAATTCTTATAAATATTAAGACCAGGTTACATCTGGAACATTTATATAAAGCAGCACATCAAGCTTATCATTTTGTGTAGAACGAAAGGAAACACCTTTACTGCACCGCTGTCTATTCTTCAGCCAGACTTAAAAACTAGAAACAAAAAATAGCTTAAAGGAAAGAGAGATGTTGAAAGGAAGCAGAAAGATGCTGCACTAGCTCTTTCAGTACTTTCCTTGCTTTTGCATGAAATATAAATCTTTTGTAAGGGACTTGAGCAGTTACAGCAAAATTGTGGTAATTCAGAGTGCAAAGGAAATTTGTCTGTATCTGCAGCAATGGGGTGTCAGTGTGTGAGCAGCTCCTGGCTTCCCTTGCATTTAAAATACTCCCTGCAAAGGAACTTTTCCAGAAGTGTTTAAGGACATCAAACAAAGAATTTCCATGTTAAAAAAATTATGTGTTAAAAAACAATCTTGTCTGCAAGGATATCTAATTACAATTCATGCATCATTTTAGCAGTGGAGTGGTTTGGTCTTAAGTAGCAACTCTCTGCTCTTCAGGAAGGTGTTTTTAAACAGCAACAGGCTGGTCTGAAGTGAAATACTCTCCCCCAGTCCCCCCACAGCCGTATGGATGCCAATATCATGAATTGATTACTAAAAGTGAGAGTTGGTAGGTGTCAGAGCAGAACAATTTTATTTTTATATCTCTGATCATATGCACGTAGGCATAATTTAACAAGGAGCAGCCAAAACAATTTCAAAACTATTAGTTGTCTAAAGTTCAGGGGGTGGGGTGGATTTTTTTTTTTTTTTATTTTCAGGAGTTTTCATTCTCTCGTGTGTTCCTTTGTACAGCTTACATTAATGTCAGATAAATGCTTCATGCATATTTCCTCTAGTTTCTTAAACAGAGGCAGAAGTCTATGTTGAAATCAGTTTTCACTATGACTTTCTTATTATGAGACACTGAAGTTTAGATCCTGCCTCTTCAGGGGTCACTCATGTGATGGCCTCTTCACCAAAAAGATGCCAGAATGTCGCCTCCACCCATAGAGGATGTTTCTAAATATTAAACATGAATGAATTTGCATTTCCACTTGACTCAGGCCTACTCCAGTTCTTCCTCCAATAGTTACTTTTCTCTCAAAAGTAATTATTTTGTAGCAGTAATAAGATCCTCCCTCCTGTGTTTTACTCTCTTAATGAGATAAAAATCTCAGACCCTACGTGTGCCTTTTCCAACAGACAGTTCTCTATATTTTGTTCTTCAAAGCCAGGATGAGGCTGCCACATCTTTCTTGGCAGTCTGGGCAGGTGCCTGGCTGAAAAGTAACCACCAGCACAAACTTTAACACTTTCCTTATGATTCAGTCTACTTGGAAACTCCCCAAATTTTCAAGCCCGACCTCTAAAGCAGTTTTCACTTCAGTTTTATACACGTACAAATACGGTGAGATGCCCACTTGTCACACAGTACTGCTGGGACTTAGTTCATTGGACTGCTCTCTCTCTTTCTTTTTTTTTTTTTGATTGGTAAACACTGGGACTGGGAGGAGGGAGCTTCTTTGACTTCATCCATTTTATTTTGTATACTATGAAAGAGGGATGTAACTCATTTTTTTCTCCTTATTCTGGAGCTAAGGATGTAACTCAGGAGTGCTCTCAAGTTCATGTGCTGACAATGTACCTTTTCTGGCTATTCCTCGGCCCTGTAACCTTTCTATCTTGACAATGCTCAGCCCTAGAGAGCAGAATAATGCTTCATTCTTTTGCAGCGCATGGTGTTTGCCGAGTTTGAATGTGGAACTATATTTTCCTGGGAGTAAACAGAAGTCATGAAAAATTTTTCTCCCATCTAGTGTGTTTTGAGCATTGTTCTTCCTGTTCACTGGGAGACCCAGTCAATTCTTGCACTTGAAACCATTTCAGCTCCTCAATCTTAATTTTTTTAAGCGATATGTATTCCTTCTCAATTATTTTGTTTTTCTGCATATAAATGTAGAACCTCCATTTTTTTTTTAAATGTTTCATCTCTCAGGAGAAGAGATAATCCATTTAGGCTTTGTTTTAAGAGTTTCAGAAACCCGGAAATGGGATAATGCCCCCCTCCCTGTGTTTCACCATGGTACCTTTTTAAAACCAAACTTTTAAGCAAAAGATCAGCAGCACTCCTAATGCAGATGCAGACCTTTAGGAAGCACGTCAATGTACGCCCTTGCTCTCAGGGCTTGTAGGTTTGAACCCTGTCAGAGTTTATCTGCTGCCAGCTTCAAACTGTGGTTTGACATTTCTGGTCAAGAGGGGTGCCCTCGTGAGTCCCGAGAGGGGATGAATCTGAAAAGGCAGAGAGGAGCATATTGTCTCCCTACAGCAGTACACTGCCAGCTTCCACTGCAGAGGTACCTGTTACCAGCAAGACATTGCTTTGAGGGAGATCATCACAGCATGATCTTACTTGTGCCTGCCATAGAGAGCCGTCAAAGCACAGCAAGAAAGAGAGAGATGGCAGGAAGCATCAAAGGGGAACTGCTAAAAACTGAATAGGAATGAAGATAAAAGCTGCAGCCAGTGTAACTCCCTTCCCAAAGGGAGGGAGCAGAAGTGCAATGCGAGAAGGAGTGGTCACAGGAGACCTCAGGGCCAAGTCATTCCTCCTGTAACGCAGCTGTTACAATAGGCTGGGAATTCAAGTGAGAAAATCACGAGAAAATTGCTGTGGTGCACAAAAGATGCTTGTAAAACACTGCAGTCCCGTGTCTCACGGCTGCTGGGAACTGAGATACTACATTGCATTTTTTCCTGATTTAACAGATGAGATGTGGACCTCAAACCCTTTAGCACTGCAAAATCCACACCTGCTTTCATGCATAATGGGATGGTGACTGTGTAAAAAGCCCAGCCCATCAGGCCAGGCACATGGAGCCAAAAAGGACAAGGAGACTGCTGGCAGCCCTGATCCAAGTGTTTGCCACTACAAATCTCGATTGCCCTCACTGTCTGGAGAGGAAATATGAGGACCATTTCTCACTGGTATAAGAATGCAACCATTTATCTTCCTGTGGTTTAGGTATCCATGAGAAAGTCATTCCCAGGACTTTTCAGTCCATACTAAGTGAAAACCTGAATGACCAGTTCTAACTCTTATACCAGTCAAGAACTCCCCACCCTTCTCAGATCAGCCTTCAAGACACACATCCCTCTGACAGAACTTCACTGGGATCATGCAGATGATCAAGGCCAAAGATCAAGGCTTGATAAATGTACTAAACATTCTCAGTTTCAGAAATTGAGACAGAGTCTCTGGTCTGTTGTGCCTAAAGAGCAAGTCTCAGAAGATTTTCAGTTCCTAAGTGCCACACCACAGATGACCACCCCCTTAGATTCCTGAGCCTAGCAGGAATTTGAGCAAAGATCAGAAAGCACATCTCCTTTTGGCTCTCAGCTAGAGCTTTGATTTCAGAAGACTCACAAAGAGAATTTGCTATCGATATTGGTGAGAAGCTCTCACAATTTGCTATGGCAATTCTACTAGGCAGACTGCCTGCAGGGTTATAAACCACAATATAGATATAAATAACTCCCAGGAAAATAGATTAAAGGAGAGAGCTCAGTGTGAACACTTCAGAATCAGGGGCAACCAAGGAATCACTGAGACGTTACAATGAGAAACAAATAGGAATGTTTGGAAAATTTAGGGAATAGCTAAAACTCCATGGATTTGTCAGAAAATGGGTCTAAATTCATTCAGATAAGAAACTGGACATGCCCCAAGGTGGAAGAAAGAGAAGCACAGAGCTATGCTACTTTCAGTTAAGCAGCCCAAACAAACAGATGCTGCTGTCACAACAATGTGCAGAAGGTGTCCTGTTGAAAGCCTTTGTTCTCTGGTTCTGCAAGACGATACTGCACATTTATTGAATGTGTTGCAAAAAGGAGTCACTTGGGCTGGTGCTTGAGGGCTTAGGACTCTCTTTTGCTCTGAAGTTACAGAGTTAAACAGGAGCTGGCTGGGTCTGGCTGTGTTTACAAACATGCCTGTGAGCCCAGCTGTGGCGTTGGTGTGGACACACACACTCAGTCCGAGGCTGAACTTGCTGTTTTCAATGTGCTGTGGCTTAAACCTCTAAAGATCAACCTCAGCTTTACCACCACGATGTAATTCACTGATCATGGGATCCCTGAAATAATATTCAAACTCAGAACTTACTAATTAAGTAAGATCTTAAGCGCTTGCTTTATTTGAAGAGCATTGTGTCATCACAATTGTAGACAGACTGTGGAATATATCAGACTTCATCCCTTATCAAGAGATTTGTATTCCATAGGAGGAATAAACTGTTGGGACAGGTTATGGAGCATTTACATCTTACAAATTTGGTGCTCCTTATCAGTAACAATAAAAATGTATTCTTGACTTCAGTGAATTCAGGATGAGCTGGTTGTCTTAGCTTAGACTCTAACTCAAGACTGCAAACCTTCTGTGAAATCACATCCACATATGCTAATATTTAAATATAATTTCAAACTCTATTATAATCAATGGAGTTTAAGCACATTTTTAATGTAAGCACACATTAAAGTGCCTTAAATAAGGGCAAATTTCTCTCCTCTTTTTATGAAGGAATTCAGCTTAACTCAGGAGAGTAGTGATATTTCCTGGCCGCAGTTATTATTTTGACCCCCTTTTTAAAGTAAATCTGCAGAATTGCATCATCTGCTCTTGAAACAGTTGCCACACCTCTGCAGATTATAAACTGGTGTTTTAAAGGAAATCAGGACCACTTTTTGCCTGACAACTCTGGTAGTTAAGCAGGAAAGGCAGCCCTTTAGCTGCCCCCCAAGAAGGCATCTACCTCAGGAAACAGTGTGAACATGGGAGGTCATGGTCAGGCTGAGAGTAATCACCCCCATCTGTACAATCCCTGCCTCAGACCTCTTGCAGAATCATTTTTCTGGTCTCTGTCTTGAATGAGAACTGTGAGTTTTACACCCTTGCATTTAATAAGCCTGAATATTAAATCAAAAGGCACAGTCATTTGTAAAAGAAAAATCAGGTCCTGTTAGTTCTCATCAATCTTTTCAAACTGTCTTTCTATTGAGAGCTCTCTGCTCTTATGTGCAAAAGTCAGACATAGAAAAAGGTGGATGAAAAACTGCCTCCCAAGTGCTTTTATGGCTTTGAAATTGTAGTTTATTTTTCCACCTCATTCTCCCACTTTGTGATAATCATTATTATCTCTTTTTCCTACATCTTTCTAACAGAATGACACCATTAATAGCTGAGCAAGTTTTCTGCTACCTATTATTCCTCTGCACTTTTTAGGGAACAACGTTCATTTAAAAATTCAAAGTGGCAACCTCCATCTGCAGCTCTGTGGGGCTCAGGGATATAAACATGGACATTCCACTTTGCTTTTCATGTTAAGCATAATAAAATACAGCTTATTTAGGTTACCGCGCACTCTTTTTTTTCCCTTAGTTTTCCTTTTTTTGGAGAGGGATACAATGTCAAAACAAAACTGTTTGCCACAGACTTCAATCTTTCATGCAGTATTGCACATGAATTACCAGGTGAGTATCAAGGTTTTTCTGAGGTTAGCTGTCACCCTCGTGTTTGAACATCCTCTGTATGATCCGGAAATCTGGTAAGGGTTAATCTAGGTCAATCTACCCATCATGAGAAAATCTGTGGTCTTATCAGAGGTTAAAATAGCAGTGAGAAACAAAAAGAAACAAACAGCAATACAGACTTTTGTTTGCTTTGGCAGGATTCTCTGTGAGGGTTTTGTCATGACCTACTCCTGCTAGTTAAAAAACAATGTCCTTGTCTATACAGCTTTCTTAACTGGTGTTAATAAGCTGCAATGAGATTATCTTTATTAATTAGTTTATGTATAACAGTGTGTCCCACCTATTCCAGCTTCGTGACCAGGAACAAAGCTGAAGGTTATTGAGGAGAATTTATTTACTTTGTAATAAGTACAAGTCAGGTGGTGCATTTGGGGGAATTTCCATGAGAGAGCAAAGTCAAACACATCAGTTTGCATTTTGCTTGGAAAGAGATTCCAGTGATCTTTGCCCTCCCTGTAGCATCTCACAGCCCCAGTGTGACTCCTGGAGCCCACGGAGCTCCCTCCTTCTCAGTCAATAGACTGTTGTGCCCAGGCTGCATTGAAAAACCCCAGGAGTACACAACAAAAGCAAGAACTTTCACTAGAGGACAAGTCCCAGCACATGGGATGTCATGTCAAGGAAAGAAGGTGCAGGAAGAAGCAACACTCCCCCAGCCAGGTCAGTATGGCTGTAGGGAGGAAGGCCCTGAACACCTGTGGAGGGATAGATTTAAAGAGGGGGTGATGTGGTCTCCCCAGACTCTTCATATGGCAGAGCAGCTGCAGTGCTCACCAGCCCCAGAGCCTGCAAGGCACAGAGCTTTATCCAAGCTGTTCAAAAGTTTCACAGCAAGATGTGGTTTCCTGTGCTCCCTCCCCATCTTATCTTTATTGAGATACTGTTCCTCATAAATAAACTGCTGCATTTCTGCATTATCTTTATACTGCCAAGGATTTTTGCATTGATATATGTTGGAGATGGTCATTAAAGTAATAATAAAAAGCCTTGGCAACAGTGATTCAGAAGCAACTGGATCTGCCTTGGCACACCTCTAGTTTAAAAGATACCTTACTGCAATTAATTAGCTGGAATCTGAGAGCTTCCAGAAGGAAAGTTTTATGAGTTACCTCTTTCCTCTGGGAAGGTATCATTCATGCCAAATCGCTGTTAACTGACATATTCACTCTTGAATTCTTTCAACTCAGCATCCACCCAGACTGTTTTCTCTCTTCAGAGGAGAAGTGCCTGTGGAAAGTTATGCACTTTTATCCACTTCTTTCTGATTCTCTTAATTTTATGAGGGTTTTTTTTCTGAAGAAGAGAGGAAAAAGTACACTTTTTGTTAATGTCACCACTCTTGACATGGAAGTTTTCACTCTGCCTGCAGAACAGACGGAGAGCTACAATGCCAGCAAGGCAAACTTCCCTCAGTGCACAGTGCATCTTCTTTTCCTCACTGAAGCCAGGGGAAAGAGTGTCCTAAATTCCAGATGCATAAATGGATGTGCTGGCACCACAAGCATTTCCCCACTGCCCCTGCCCAGTGAGAAACTGTGCCCACACAATTACCCACAGGTGAGAGTCCTCCCCTCAGTAATAGCAGCAGTAGAGGAGGCTCCAGTCATCAGGGCTGGTGCTGACTTTGAGCTAACACCTCTGCCAGGAAGGTTGTCTCAGGCAGCAACTTCTGCAGCCCTCCTTTGATACTTCTGACTTGTATGAAACTTGGGGCTGGTTTGAGAAGATGAGTTGGGCTCCATGCCTATTAATCCATTTCCTGCCCACCTGGAAAGAGATGAATGTCCTGGGAGCTCTTCTTTCCCTGAGGACAGCTCTGCAAGGACCCAGTGTGAAGGCAGGTGAAGAACACCCGGTGTGGTTTAACTCCAGCTGGCAACCGAGCCCTACACAGACAGTCACCCTCTCCTCTGGGTGGGACAGGGAAAGAATCAGAAGAATAAAAATGGGAATACTTGTTGGTTAGGATCAGTAGGCAAAATAAAATCCGTGCACACAAGCAAAGCAACACTAGGAATCCATTCATCACTTCCCATGGGCAGGCAGGTGTTCAGCAGGGCTCCATTACACCCAACCAGGACTTGGGAAGACAAACACCATCCCTATGAACATCCCCCTTTCTTTCTTCCCCCAGTCTCAGGTGTCCCTTGGGTCAGCTGGGATCAGCTCTCCCAGCTGTGTCCCCTTGCCAATCCTTGTGCACCCCCAGCCCCCTCGTTGGTGGGGTGGAGTGAGGAGCAGAAAAGTCCCAAACTCTTCTCTGCAATGATGTAAACATCTCTCTGATATCAACTGTTTGCATCACAAATCCAAAACCCAGCCCATACCAGCTACCATGAAGAAAATGACCTCTATCCCAGCCAAAACCAGCACAACACCACTGCTGGAAGGGTGGCAGCCAGGTTCTCTTCTCCAGGAAGAGTCATTCCTCCTTGGGACACTTGTATTTAGAGAATTGGAGGGGAAGCTGAGAGCTTTCTTCTTTATTCTCCTGTTTCTTCTTCTGTGATTTGTTGCAACAAGCACGAGCTGAACCATCATGGCCTGAATGGTAGTTCCATATTTTTCTCCTGACCCAGGAAAGCAAAGGCTCGTGTTACTTATGTGAAAATTTAACATTTCCTTTATCCTTCAAGGTTCATTCAGGGTTCTTTAAGTTCAAGCCATGTGAGCCACAGTTGCTGAGAAATTCATCTCTTGATAAATAGCTGTCCTCAACAGAATGATTAATCACAGTATTGGTATTGTCACTGGTTCTTTTTCATGTTGTACACTTGCAATTGTGTTACCATTTTGCTTTGGGTGTAGGATGGCTCTTTATCAAACCACGCTTTTTCCTCTAAACCCAGGGAGTACAAGACATCGTTACATCATAAATTTTTTAATATACCCTGTTTGAAAGCAGACTGATTTCCTCTCTGACTTGCTCATCTATTACCTAGAGAGGATGAAAGTGAAGCTCTTTCTTGTTATGTAACCTTACCCTGATCTGATTATTATGCATGGAACCACATTGCAAACTCTTCAGTGTGAAAAAAACTTGGAAAACTGTTATAGTAAACAAGGAGAAACTAAACCCATGGATTGGATTCCATCAGGAAATCTTTACTCTAAAATCCACCACACGTGGTCTGAAATGTCACACAATTAATTATCATTTAATTTATGCAGGAACTCATTATGGGTGTGAGTGGAGATGAGCAACTGAACAGAATTAAGCAATTCCCTTGGTTATAGACAGTATTATCAAAGAGCTCTGGACATGAACCACAGCTCCAGAATTAAGCTGGGTTTTAAATTTCCCCAAGCAACAGAGAAATTACATTTTTTTATTTTTGATTTTAGTCTTTTACCTTGAGTAACTGGAAAACTTAGAAGGGTCAACAGGGAAAGAAAATATTTTCAAGCTGAAAACTAAAGATTTAGTATCAAGAAAGACCTCATTTTCCCCTACCCTAGACAGCATGCAGCCATTTATTTACCCCAGGGCTAATGAGTAAAAGCATTACTAGATGAGAGCTGGGGCAGCTCATGGTTTCTTTGCACCATAATAGAGAGGAACAGAGGAGAAAGGAGGAGCATGTCCTAAATTCTGCAAAAGCAGGTGTTGACTCTTCTCAGCTTGGCTCTGGTTCCTCATCATTTGTCCCTAGGGAAAAAAAAACAGAACAGGAAAGGGAATAACTTACATTTCTCAGGGCAGTGTAAAAATGTCCTGGATACAATTATTTTGAAGGAATGATGTCTCAAACCAGGGCATGCTCCAAGTTTGATTTTAAAGTATGGAAATGTAATCAAGTGTAATCACCCCACTCTGTTATAGGTCTGTAAAGGCACTCAGATGATCTGTCTGAAGAGAAGGGTCTCTGCACTAGTCTATAAACAGAATGGGAGGCTTGATTCAGCTTTCTTTAAAGTCACAAAGAAACATTTCATTCACAAAATGAGGCTGGTTCTGGAACAGGCATTGATCAATCCAGGTTAAAGTATCTCCCAGCTGATTTCATACCAGAGGTATTGATTCCATTTTCATGTTTTGATGCCTGCAGCTTAGTCACCCACTAGAGATAATTACATATAGATGCCTGAAATTTGAGTTAGGGCCTGCCTCTGAGTTGATAACAGTTCTTATCCATGCCTAATGGGATAAACTAAAGCATTTTAGCCATAAACCAACTACTAACTGATAACAGGAGCACCTGCACCTGCAAAGAATGAGAACAGAAGTTAGGGCATGAAGCAATAATCAAATATTTCCAGCAAGATGTCTATCCCTTCATTACAAACTATGATTTTTTTGTTTGTTTGTTTGTGTGTTTTTTACTTTGTTCAGGAGTATGATACTGAAATTGCAGCAGCAACTGTTTGACTTAAGAAATTATATTCTTATTATTTTAAACATTTTGTGGAAAAGATATTTCCAGTTTGAATGTTCGTCTCCTGGTAAAAACCAGCTAAATTTTGGATTTTTATTGTGGACTTTGAAAGGGAAATCTTCCTCCACATATCAGTGAGCAAGCACCTGTCATTAAATACATTGTGCAAAGTGTTATAAGGATTTTACAAACATTACCAAAACAAGTGTGCCAAATCTAGATAATTTAAAAAATAAGATAAAACTGAAGAAAAAAGAACCCTAATTGGGTTTAAAAAGAGAGATGAAAATGACTACATGGTCAGAGCATAAGAGTATTTCTAGTTCTTGTTTGGATAAAATTGATTCCCGAAGATTACTTCTTCACTCTAAGAAGAACAGGGGGACAGGGAAAGGGGATTGCAGTCTCTTCATCACACATAATTTCTGCTGCTCCTTCCTTCTCACTCTCTTCCCCTTCTTCAGATAAAACAACTTCCAATTCAGAAACCTACAGTCCGGGCACCATTAAAATTCAAAGTTTCTATCCAATAGTTCTTCAACAAGAAAATTAATTTTTATAAAGAAATGGAGTTTTTAGAAACTCGAGCCACATTTGGGTTTACTGCTTGTATTGGCTTTGCCAACATCTATTCGGGAATAATCACTTAGCAACAAAGAAATACTGTTCCAAAGTTTTTTTAACGTCTTTTTTAATGTGCTGTAATCAATTATTATTGTGAGTTTTTAATGTTTTATAATCAACAAACCAAAAATGCAGATTAGCAGCAACACTTATATTTTACACAAAGTTCATACAGAATCATGGATAAGATGGAAATCTCTGAAAAAATCACCTGGTGGACTGTGGATTGCATCACAATTATTGGCAATGACTTCCCAGGCAGTTTGTTTTCCACTAGGAGTTTGGTTTCTTATCCACAGATTTTGTATTGTTGTGAGCTGAATGTAAGGACAAAGGAACAGATCACTGTGCTGTATAAACTACATTATGATTTTCCAGTTGTGCTCTTTATTTCTTTCCTCTGACATTTTCTGTCTGTCTTATTGAACTAGATCTGAGTGAGATCTTCTCACTGGAGCATAAAGTGGTGCAAAAGTGCCCTTAAGTCTGTTCTAGGAACAAGGAGAAGGATTTGTCTGTGAGTGGAAGCTTTGAAAACCCTTTTGAACTCCGAAAATATAACAAAATCTTGGTAAGCCTTAAGGGAAGCTGATGAGCATCTTGGAAAGAGCACTGGTTTCATCTTTTAGCTTGGCACCTTTGTATTTGAGAAAAGTTCCAAAGGTGAATTTTGTGATTTTTTGGTGTGTCTGTGTCACTAGGTTGAGACTTGAGGAAGGAAGGTCCAATTCTCAGCCTGTCATAAAATTCCTGTGTGATTTAGGATTAGCCATTCAGTGTCTGTGTCCTAGACCCTTAGCCATAAAACAGAAATACTATTATTTTGTGTGATTTTGTTTTCAATGACATGAGATCGGGACTAGCTCTTATTGAAGTTTCTACAGCTCACAGCAGACCAAACACACAGCACATTCATTTCCACACAGCCTTGGTCTTTCCGTGATGTTTATAAGTAGCTGGTAAACATAGAGAGGAAGGAGGCTTGACACCTCTTGTAAACTGAAATTTGGGATTCAGATGTTGAGCTGAGCCCCTGGAGCTGAAGCCTTTAGCATGCTTTCAGGTCTGCTCTGCACTTTCTGTCTTTTTCTTTTTAATTCAAACTCTTTAATCCAGGCACTGACTGATGCAAATATACATAGAATCTAAGGACATATGGTTAACAGCTATCAGCATCAGACACAAAAGATAACAGACAAAGATAAGAGGCAGGAAAAATAATAAATTAAACACCTAGATACACAATTCCTCAGGAAAACAAGATAATAGACACCAGCAAAAGCCTGAGCCATCAGGTCATTAGCTGAGGGGCCACTGAGCAAATGACTAAAGCCTTTAGAGGCCTCAACCAGAATTTTGTAGCTGACCAAGAAGGGAAGAAATAAATTTCCCATATGCACCACAGAAAAAAGCAAATTGGTTATGGGATATTCGAGGAGACTTGTAGGGCTGTGTAAATCTGCTTAGAGAATGACACATGAAAATTATTATGGGACAATAATTATTTCTTTCCTCTGACATTTTCTGTCTGTCTTATTGAACTAGATCTGGGTGACAAATCCAGAGTTCAAAGGTTGTTGTTACCCTAACAAGAAGTTATACCATCAGCCTTTATCTCAAATGTAGTTTTCAGTAGGGAAGAGCCTCTGTTTGGAAATCCGGATCTGGCCCCGAAGCAGACTGGGCTGTCCCTCAGGGCTTCCTCAGCCAAAACACGGTGACTGTCTGACAACAGAGACATACAGTACAGTTCTGTATCCCACTGAAGGGAGAGGAGTCAGGAGTGAAGAGTCAAAACTCAGCAGGGGCTTGTGGATTCCTCACTGTCAAAAATTATTTTAATTTGCAACAGAATATTTTTTTTTTTAACTCAAGTCATGTCTGTTCTGCCCGTGATGGTAACTGCTGAAGGATATCCCTGTCTTTATCTCTACCCAAGACCTTTTCCAGCCTATTTTCTTCGTCTATCCTGTTGAGTAGAGGGAGTGAGAGAGTGTCTGGGTGGGCAGCTGGCAGCTGGCCACAGTCAGCCTACCACAACTGTGGTATAGTATTATAGAAATCTCTGGTTTGAAAGTAGTGGCTTGCACAAGATTCTGTAACTGTGTGGTCTTAGGCACATAATTTCCTGCCCACAGATACATATTTCTGCATCTAGAAGAGGTCCTGGTAGACCTGAACTACTTTAAGTAGTGTTTGAAGACATGCTGCTGCAAATGGTTATTTAAAAATAGGATACTAAGGATATTAGTTCCTTAACAGAACTGATTTTGGTTCTGGCTCAGAGCAGAGTGATGGAGACACATGAATAAATGAAGAGGTGTTGTTCTGAACTTTAATGTTTCTGGGTGCTGAGTTCAGGCCAGCAGTTAGATCAGGGCCTGTTTTATATGAGTGTCACATGTCCTTGTCCGGTGAAATGAGTTAAACCAAACAAACCTAATTGTGCATGAGTAATTACACCTCAGTCAGACTCAAGGTCATAGATCCTGACATGAGTAAGGAGCTTTTCATAGCCAGTGGAATGGGAGTCACCTTGAGGTCATCTTGCTGGTTTAGAGGAAGTGCGTGATTAGTGATGGTGTTTGGCTATATGAACTGTGTATTTCTTCCTAAAGGGATGGAATACTCATGCAGAACTGAAAGGATGGCATACTTTCGGGAGAATGAGTCCTGAAATGTCTTCTTTTAATAAAAGAGCAGAGGAATAGAAAGCATATTTTCCTAACACCAGGTGTTATACAAAGTTTGGCACAAAATTTTCTTCCTTGGCACCGTGCTTAACACTACAGAGCTGGAATTATGTGTTTTGTTAGTGATGCAAACATCACGCTGATCATTTCCAGATTGTTATAGTAATCGTCTGAAGGCATTAAAAAGTTGGGTTTGCCTTTTTTTTTTTTTTTTCTTTTTTTTTTTTCTTTTTTTTTTTTTTATTACTGCTTTCCCTTCCAGCCAACTGCAGTCTCTTTCTCGCCTACACATACTTTCAGGCTCCAGCCCCTTGCTAAAAATTCTACCTTTTAGATTAGATGTAGCATTCTTTTCTGTGCACAGAAGATGAGTCTTTTTGATTTGAGATGATCTTGTTTCTGTTTCATTAATTTCATGCATCAAATTAGAAGATAATACATGCAGTTGGATGAACCCTGGTCAGGTACAATACAATAAATCTCACAGACTTTTTCTAGCTATAATTCGACTTTTGGAAGCACATCCTCACAGAGTAAACAGAAAAGTTAAATTACTTACTCCGCTGCAAACACATTTCATCACCTTGAATTTACTGTTGCATTTCACTCTCCCTGCCTTTTTGAGTCAGTAAAATGTTTATGGCACTTACAGTGTCTACCTTATAGAAAAGCATGAGCAAGATTCCTTGAGATAATTTAAATTCACTAGCATTATAAAATCAATATTATAGAAGTAGTCTGAACAATTTGTGCACAGAAAAATTGTTAAGCCTATAACTGTAACCAAACAAATCCCTGGATGTGAGAACAGAGGCTGTAGATAGCATGACTTAATAACAGCAAAGAGTGAATCCAAACACTTTGGGTTTACAGGTGTTATACACTTTTAATTCATCTTCCTCTCCTTCTCATGAAATTCTCCTTACTAGAGCTCACATTTGAGTGTTTCCTCAAATATTTTTATCTTATCACAGGGACACCAGGTACTGGAGGATGCTCCCTACTAGCATCCATTGCTTTGGAGCAGCAGTGAGTGGTCTGTGGCTTCTTCACAGGGCTTAGCTCCCCAACTTCTTCTTTATAGAGAAACTCCTTCAGTTCTGAAGCAATTGACAAAAAAAAAAAAAAGATGGCAAAACTGGATTCTCAGAGCTTTCAGCTTTTTTCCCCCAAGATGGACACTACCATTCTTTCTAATTTAAGTGAAAAAAGTCAGAAAGTTCAGGACCTGAGTGCAGAGGGCTGGCAGACATCTCCAGCAGGGAAACACATTAAAAGTGTCCACGTAGTCCATAAGAGAGGAACTTCAGAAAAGAGCAGGAATACCTTCTCCAGGGTTCTTGGAGATGATCTCATGCAATGTCTTTCTGTTGACACTCTTGTCTGAAACCTAAGACAAGGCTTTTTTTAAAAAGTCAGAAGACAAGCAGGCAGGCAATCTTTCACCTTCATGGCAGCTTAGGACATTTAAAGTCACAACCATTCCAGTGTGAGCCTGAAGAAATCAGCAAAACTTAAATACCTCACAGGCCAGAAAAAAACAGCCTTAAGGCCTTCTCCACTAAGGGATATTGTTCAGTGTGGTTTTTTCCCTTTTTTTTTTTCCTAAGGTATCAGAACTTTTGCCCAGGAAGGAGCAGGCACCTGAATACTTGTTTCTGTCAGTAGGCTAAGACTGTCTGAAGGTAGTTAGACTGGAACTTTCTTTTCTTAAAGAGACAACGGGTTTGAGAGGTTTTTAAGGAACTCATAACTCCTTCATACTCTGGGAAAAAACACTTTGTAGCATAGGGTAAGAGAGGGAACTTCCACAGAATCACTGGGATTGAAAGGGACCTGTAAACATCATGTAATTCAACCTCACCTTTCTCAAACCAGGGTCAGCAAACACAGGCTTGCTTGGGCCTATGCCCAGATGTGTTTCAAGTGTCTCCAAGGGTGCAGGCTCCATAACATCTCTGGGCAACCTGTTCCAGTGTGTGATCACCCTCATGGTGAAAAAGGGTTGGTTTTCTTACGTTTAAGTAATATTTTCTGCATTTCATTTCAGTTTTTGACCATTGCCTCTTGCCTCATCACTGGGCACTACTGAAAAGGATCCAGGTTGCACATATTTATACACATGGATAATTTTCCCCCCTGAGCCTTCTTTCTCAGCCTCTCCTTGTGTCATATGCTCCAGTAACCACCCTGACAGACATTCTCTGGACCTGCTCCCAGTATTTCCATATCTTTCCTCTACTGGGCAGCCCAGCACTGGACCCATCATTCCTGATGGGCTGAGTAGAGGGGAAGAATCACCTCCCTTGCCTTGCTTGGACTTGCAGCACTTCACATTTCCCTTTGTTGTACTTGATGAGGTTCCTGGCTGTATCTTCAACCTCACTGGATCCATCTGAAGGCAATACAACCCTCTGAACTTATCAGTCTCTCTTCCCAGATTTTTATCATCTCCAAACTTGCTAAGGGTGCATTCTGTCCCATCATCCAGGTAATTAATAAAGACATTGAACTCTCCTGGCCTCTGTACCAATCCTTCAGGCTACTTCAGTAGTGACTGGCCTCCAACTTGCTTTTCACCACTGGCCACAGCACTTTGCACACAGCAGCTCAGCCAGTTTTCAGTTCACCTCCCTGTTTGTTTATCTACTCCTTGCTTGACCAGTTTGTCTCTGAGGGCTTTACAAAAGACAGCATGGAAAGCTTGGCTAAAGTCAAAGTGAGCAACATCCTCTGCTCTTCCCTCATCCACTGAACCAGCCATCTCATTATAGAAAGCTATTAGCTTGATTATACATGACTTACCCTTCAAAATCCCATGCTGACTACTCACAATCACAATGTGCTTTGTGTGTTTGGATATAATTACCAGGAGGATTTTCTCCATCACCTTCCCAAGGATTGCTTTAGAGGGCTTGTAGCAGTAGGACAGGGGGTAATGGTTTTAAACTAAAAGAGAGTAGATTCAAACTACATATAAGGGAGGAATTTTTTTACAATGAGGGTGGTGAAACACTGGAACAGGTTTCCCAGAGAGGTGATAGATGCCCCATCCCTGGAAACATTCAATGTCAGGTTAGACAGAGCTCTGAGACAACTGCTGGTGTTGAAGATGTCCCTGTTACAGGCGGGTTGGATTAGATGAACTTTAGAAGTCTCTTTCAACCCAAATAATTCTATGATTCTATGACTGAGGTGAGGCTTCCCAGCCTTTAGTTCCCTGGGTCATCCTTCTTGAAGACAGGGGTGATATTTGCTTTCTTCCAGTCCTCAGAAACATCCCCTGATCACCATCATCTTTCAAAGATGATTGAAAGTGGACTCACAGTGTAATCTTCTTCTGCCTCAGCACTCACAAGTGCATCCCATGAGGTTCCAGGTACTCCTGTGTGTCTAAAGAGCCAAACCTGCTCCTCCTGTAATGAGGGTATGTCTTCCTTTTTCTGGGCATTCCCTCTGGTTTCAGAGGCCTGGAATTCTTGAAGGGCTATCTTACCAGTACAAACCTAGACAAAGAAGGTAAGGAATACTTTTCTGTATTCTGTTTCACTGGGTCTCTCTCCCATTCAGCAGCAGCTCCATATTTCCATATCACTGCTGCTGATACACCTGGAGAAGCCCTTCTTGCTGCCCTGTATGTTCCTCACCAGTATTAAAATCCAAGCGGGTTTTGGCTCTCCTAGCTAGTATAGAGCTAGAGTATTCATTTCTTGCAGGTGCCTGGATGGCCCATCCACCTGTAAAAGTGTGACAAATTAGGTTTTTCCATTCCCAGACAGCAGGTTACACATGCTCGGTGAGAACCAGTGGAAGCTGAGAGGTACTGTCTCAAAGCAACAAGATACAGACAGTATTTTATCAATTGGGTCTGGCCTTCATGCGAGGCAGCACTGCCAGGCAAAGCAAAATGCAGGGAGGCTGGAGCTGGGAGCCATGGTGCTCCACAGAGCTCCCTTTCAGCACGTGTCAGATCTCAGCCACGCTTTCCAAATCTCCCCGCACACTGTCTTCACCACTCGTGGCCCACACTGCTGACCTAATTGTGCTTCACAGCTTCTAGGGAAGGAGTTGCCTCACCATGACAACCACTCTGAGTGTAGTTCTCTGACTGCTTCTCACACCATGAAGTACAACCCTTAGACCCAAGAGAAATGGCCTGTGGGGAAATATCTTAAAAGGCAGTATTTTCGTGGAAGAATGGAGGAGTAGGGGAGTGGGCAAAGCTCTGAGAAGCTTCACTGCTGTAGGTTTTCATTTTGTATCCTGTGCAGTGAGCCATTTTCAGTGGGTTTTTTATGCTTAATGATCAGTCATATTAAAGCATTATTTCCTCACCTGTTCATGTTTGTATTGTTTCATGTACTGTTCATGGCATGTACTTAACATCAGCAAGCAGGACTTCAAACTGGAAATACCTAAATAAACAGTCTGTCACAGGATGCTCAGGACCCTGGTACTTCAACTGTTGTGTGTAATTTGGATTATTGCAAAGAGAGAGAAAGGCTGCCTGGTGCTTGTAGCATGAAATACTGGTCATAAGTAAAGAATAATTTAATTTCCATTTACAGAAGGGCCATGCAGGAGCAAGCTGGGAACTGTTCAGTTAATCAGACACAGTTACAAGACACTCAGTGTCGTAGCAACCTCACCATTACCCCTCAGCAGGTCCAAATCAACACATTAAGTGAGACAAAAAACTGAAAGGACAGAAAAAAATGGTGATAAGAAAACTGTGGTATGGGATGTAGTAGCTGATGAAGGATGAGGATGATGAATCAACAGGAAACAGATGCTGGATTTTTTGGGTTTCATCACATTATGATCAAATAGAAACACATGGAGCTGGGCCTATTAAGGAATGAGAACTGGTAAAACTGTGAATAAAACATGGTATGGAAGAAGGATTTGTGAGGGAATAATTCTGTTAGATCTGTGTCAGTTGGAAAGGCAAAATAGATCCATTTTCTTGTCTTGTTGCAGTGGGCTTCATATTAATTAAAAAAGGGGAGGGAAAAAAAAGGAAAGAAAACCCAGTTGACTAACAAAGCAAATGGTCTGGACAAAGGAAGCTGACAAAGATACTTCTATCAAAAACCCCCTATTAGACCTAAAGAACATCACAATCCAGCTCCACAGGAAAAAAAGAAAATGAAATTCACCTAGAAAATTAGAGAAAGAACATTAAATTCCATGCTACTTATTATACAAAACCTTTTGGCATTTTACAACCTTCTCAGGAATTAACCAGTCTGTATTTTTTCGTGTTTTCATTTGATTTCATTGTGGAAAAGTAGATCTAATACCAGGAAGGTTCCAAAGGCTTTTAGAGAGGAAGTACATAATCTAGCTCCTGTGAAGAAGTCGGAGAATATGTCATGGATACAGCTCCTGTCTTTGAGCATTTGCCTGATTTTTTTTTTTTTAATTGTCTCTAATGCAATTTCTTTTAATTCTTTCTTTATGCCTCATGCATATGTAATTCTTTCTTTATGCCTCATACACAGCTGTCTTACTTTTCAAAGCTGTTATTTTTCTGTATGCTTTGGCCAGCTGAAACTTCATGGCAGTGTAAATGGATTCTAAGGACTGACTTGCTTACAAAGGCAAGAGCAGCACCATGTAGTGCCAGGGAAGAGCTCAGAAACAGCTCAGAGCTGGGGAACAGCTGGAGGTAGCTAGCACTTAAATCTCTGCTCCAAAAGCAGATGGTTCCTCACATCTCAGTTAGAAGTAAATCCACTGGACTAACAGCTCCTGGCTGAATTTTTGCTTTCAACTTTTTCATCCAAACTGAGCAGTCCAAACATCTGTCTGTCACATCAGCACCCTGAACTGGAAGATGAGACCAGGGCAATGATCAGAAGTTCTTATGCTGTGCATGATTGAAGCAACAAAACTAGATAAGCAAAAAGGCTGAGGTTCACCCTCGGGTTTGATCAGTGGAGCTGACTGTTCACCTTTTGAAGTATCTAGATATAAAGTAGGTATGCATGCTAATAAGAAATTGATCATACTGGTTACAAATGTACTGAATCAGATGAACATATCTATCTTTTATTTGATGAATACTATTGAAAATAGCTCAATGTTATAAAAAATTCCCATTAAATTATCAAAAGCTTTCTAGGAAGTAGCTAAGAAGCATCATGGCATTCTTTAAGGAGACATCTCATTAGTGTTTTCTGGGAAGCAGCTGCACTTAACAGTACCACAAACATTTAAAATACATCTGTTACATCTCCAGATAGTCCACTTCTGCTACAGGAGGAAAATAGTTCCACACTGAATCCATGCTTCTGTTTCATACGTTTATGAAAGTTTCATATCCAATGATTGGTCAGGCAAGACACGAGGGGAAACAATCAGGAATGTTTGGCTCAAATTATGTAACAGCAGGTATGTGAGAAGCTTAATAGGATTAAGAAATGTGGATGAAGAGAGGACAGGGGAGGAGAAATACAATGAGCAAGACAAATGGTAGAGTCATTACTCACTCTGAGCCAACTAGGTTGATCATCAATTCTGTCCCTGTCCCTGCTGAGAAATTTAAGTAGGATGTTAACTCTGGCCTCACAAAGCTTTGGCTTCTGTCAGGGAAGCCCAGCTGACTGAAACCACCTGAGATTCCTGCCCTTGGTTGCACTGATTTTAGTTCGTTGCTATTCTGGCTTTCACTTTAGTCCTTTGGTTCATTCAGACTGTCCCCAAGTGGAAGCTGGAGGGTGTCTGGGCTAGTGGTAGTCAAAGACTTCAAGCTCTGCTGATTGGTGGTAGAGCTGGGAAGGTTATGCTGCCAGGTCTTAGTTGGCTTTGTGCATAATGCATCTAATGACAGTGACTGTGGTGTGATAAAGTGGAAAACTTTATATGAGGCCTAGGTATATAGGACAAAACCCCAAGGAGACCTACCAAGACACTTGACTGCCAGTCAGAGGGGAGGGGAGGGG
>VXAD01009320.1:655602-673258 GCA_013399195.1 Dicrurus megarhynchus
GAAGAGAAGAGAAGAGAAGAGAAGAGAAGAGAAGAGAAGAGAAGAGAAGAGAAGAGAAGAGAAGAGAAGAGAGAAGAGAAGAGAAGAGAAGAGAAGAGAAGAGAAGAGAAGAGAAGAGAAGAGAAGAGAAGAGAAGAGAAGAGAAGAGAAGAGAAGAGGAAGAGAATACCATCAGCCCAGACAACCTCCCTAGTTACTGGGAGCACGACTTCCCTGGTGTTGCCACACCCAGAGGCTGAGGGACAGTGGTGGTTCTGTCATCACAAGGCAGCTGGTGTGCAAATGTGCCAGCAGGGCTTGTGCTGGAACTGTGCCTGTTCTCGTGGTGTACATGTTAGGTGGGATACTGTTCGTGCTGTTATAAGATTATGATAGGTCATAATGAGATTATAGATAATGATTGGAACATTGTTTTATGTAATAAAGGATGGTCTAACTCAATAAATACTCCTTGTGTTTGTCATCATCTGATTCAATCATCGGTTTGTGGAAATTGAACGTTCACTCCCTGTAACCATCAGGAAGCATGAACAGGTATAAGATGCAATCCATGATCAAAGTTAGAGAGTGACTCAGGACAACAAAGGAAGACAGTACAAAAATCCCTTAGACCAGGCAAGAGTTTGTTTCAGGGCCATCTATCTGGAAGAAGATGTTCTAGCGGAAACATAATTAGCCCCTTTGTGGTCCTACTTTAATATTTCATTTTTATATAATGTGAGACAACTCAAACCAGGACACTGCCTGCTTGCCTCCCAGACACCAAAGCTTGGAGATGAGCTATCATGTGGGAGATCAATTCCAAGTCATTCAGAGAAGGCATTTAAACGATTATTTTTGCTGTGTATTCTTAAAACCAGGGCCATTTAACCCTGTGAGTCCCTTCCTGGTCTGGATACCAGCTATGGTAATTCTCTTGGTGCATATTTTTACCAACAAAGTCTGGGAAGTCTTCTCTAGGAGAAGAAAGAGAAATGTCAAAAGCTGATAATTTTCACAAAATTTCGTTCTCGCTTTTCAGCCAGCCTTATCTGTGAGGCTGCCAAGTGACCAGCTCAACACAGCCCTTCAGCTGATTTGAGCCTTCCTGCTGGCATGAACAGCCCTCCAAAGCACAAGGGTATTCAATCTTAGCAGCAGCTTCTGGCCAAAACAGCAACCTGACACTTTTCTCCTGCAGCTCATCCCTAGCAGAACTGTCAAAATGCTTCTTGGAAGTGCTGCTTCATCTTCTGGAAGTTTTCACTCTGATAATTCTGCTTTTTGAGATGCATTTCCACTTCCATTTCCTTGTCTTAGGCAATTACAGACAACAGGTTTGACAAATGCCTTGGTTTTTTATCAAGGTACCTCCTGTAATTGTTTTTCTTGTTGATTGTAGGGTTTAGATTTTCTGTGCCCCCGCCTCAGCAGAAGGCTATAGGAGGGTTAAGGACTGCGCAGGAGGCAAGCAGCACACACTTCACCACTCAGGCCATATTCACATTGAAGCTAAGTGCTCATAAAAACAATTTCTAATTTTATACTCTGTAAAATGTGTTGATGGTGCTTTTTAATGAGGTATTACATTGTCAATATGGGAATGAAGACAACGTCAAAATTTCCTCCATTCTATGTTTTTAATTGGGTTAAGTGCAGTCCACCTGGGAAATGTGTGAATAAGTATGCCCAAGCAGCTAAAATTACAAGAAAAAAAAATTCTAAGATTTAGGTTCTCATGTATCTCACATGTTGTCAGGAATGAATATCCTAGAAGGTCTCAAGCAAGTGTATTTCCTCTTGAGTCTGGAATATTTTTCCTTTACTAGACACTTGGAATCTGGCCCTGAAATATTCCCTATGGTACTTACACGACAAATAGAGTCCAAATAAACTGTCTTTACTACTTTAGAATTAGACAGTGTTCCAGGGGTTCTGCAGCTGCTTGGGAAATTTTACATTATTGACATTTTGTGTCTAGATTTGGGCCAAAAAAGCTCCAATCCACTGGAGTGAATGGGAAATTCCACAAAGGTTGAAGACATCTCATGCAAGGCTCCATTGTTGATTTCCACCACTTAGTGCAAAAGACACCAAGGAGGTGGAGGAAGAAGTGATCAGGTCCTCTGTTAGGGAAGGGGAAGAATTTGGGAAGAATTGATTGAACAGGGTGGAAAACCCATCACTCTGGTAACAGACCAGGTTACAGCTTGCCTGTTTTAGGAGGGGTAGAAACAGGCACAAAGCTGATGTTTTCTTAGGCCATTTTATTTTAGCTTTCTTTCCCTGGGTAACGGATATAATTTTTATCTATGATCTAAAGGGCTTTTGAAGATTAACACATTAAATTTTCAAGCCTGCAGTGGCTGAAGAACTGCTGTTGTGTTGCACATCAAGCCACCAGTGACCAGGCTAATGGGCCTCTGAGCATGCCCATGGTGAACTGGTTGTTTCCAAAACCTGCAGTCTCACAGGCCACGATGTATTCCTGACTCCTGGGTGGATGATACATGCAACATTCTTAGAATATTCTCATTCTGATTCCAGACCTCTGTATTCAGAAATAGCTTCTCAGAAAAATATATACTCAATGGACATTTTGCTTCATTTTTCTTTTTTTTTTTCCATAATTCAGAGGCAATTATGTCCTGTTCTCAGTAGTTTTCTCTCAACAGAAGGGAACAGTAGTCTGGGATATATGTGCTGACAGATTTGCAGCCTTCTCATGTTTACATGGGCTGTAAGAAGTCCTTCCAGCTTGAGGCTTCATTCCATATTAGATAAAAATTAAACTGTTCTCTGAAGATGGATAGTTTGGGAACCCAGTCAGCCCCGGTAGTGTGACACTGTGACCAGCCACCGTGTCCTGCTGAAAGGCTTTGTCTTCACAAAGCAGGAGCTATTTGGCTTGGGTAGAACACAGGACTGTCCCACTGCTGCTTGCTTGTGTGTGGTGCCAGGAGAGGAGAGGAGAGGAGAGGAGAGGACAGGAGAGGACAGGAGAGGAGAGGACAGGAGAGGAGAGGAGAGGACAGGAGAGGAGAGGACAGGACAGGACAGGAGAGGACAGGACAGGAGAGGACAGGAGAGGACAGGAGAGGACAGGAGAGGAGAGGAGAGGAGAGGAGAGGAGAGGACAGGACAGGACAGGACAGGACAGGACAGGACAGGAGAAGATAGGAGAAGATAGGAGAGGACAGGACAGGACAGGACAGGACAAAGGAGTAGACCTCACATCCATACTTTCCTCTTTCATAGAAGATTCTTTTATCTTACATCTGAATTATCCCTGCAAAGTTCCTTGGTTTTGGTACTATTGAAAGTCTGAAGTAACCCCATAAATGGCAAAGGGCCCAGGATCTCTGCTGCTTAATGTCTTGCAGATAATCATCATCTACCCTGAAAGGTGCATGAAGAATTGTCCCAGAGCAGGGCTGTAGCATCTAGCACTCATTTCTTTCAGGTATAATTCACTGTGCAAAATGCAATGCAGGGGAGAAGCCTTCCCAGAGGAGTTGTTCAGGTGTAAAACTGGTCCAAGAGAAAACTGGCTCAAGCCATACAGATTTAAATTAGAATGAAAGGGTTATGAATACTAAATGACTTTTCAAATGAATGGTTCAGAAAATCTCACCTTCCATAAGGTTTACTCATCCTTTATCCTTAGGGAATAGATTTTATTATTTCTGATAATAATCCCTCTATAAAGGGAGATGGCGAGGTAGGCAGGGAAAAAGGAATATAAAAAGAGAAGAAGGAGATAATTGTTTTCTTGTTCTCTTGCCTGAAGAAAACTTTTTCATTTTGTTTTTCTACTATAGACAATGGAAACGCTGGAGAAATCAGAAGTTGGTTTTAGTGTGGTTTTTTTTTTTCTTCTACACCAAACTTTACACTATAATTGGAGAAAAACTAAATTAGCAGTTTTTCATTAATAAGATCTATGGTTGCATTTAATAGGTTGACTAAATTGTGTTTCACGAAAGGAATACTAAATTTACTGACAAGAACACAACACAACTTTGTTCTCAGAGACTTTCTTGTTCAAAGGTCATTGATCTTTTTGACTGTATTTCCTTTGTGCTGTGCCTTCAGAGACAGATAACACGGGGGGAAGGGGCAGGAGCCAAAATTCTTGTCAACTTTGCAAAATTTTGTTACAGTATTTATTTTACTGAAGGTGACTTCCTCCTTCTTTAACTAAGAGATTTAATTCCGTGAAAAACCCCTCAGACAGTTATGGATCCTAGTAGCAACCACAGGTAATGTCTGCTCTTTTTTCTTTGTAAATCAATGCAAAGAGAAGAAAAAGAGATCTGGATCTGGATATTAACCTTTTTTAAAAGTCTCATCACTTCATTTTGGTTACTGCTTGAGATAATCACTTTCCTGAAAACAAAAGCCAGATAATTGATTAAAGGAAAAGTAGGCCTAGATTCTTGACAAAGCCGCAGAGGTGAAGTAATATATGTTATCCTAAATTTCTCTCACCATGCATGTACTGGGAGGCTGGCAGATGTGCACAGCTGGGCACTTTGGAATGCCTCAGACCAGGGTATCACTTGTCTGTGTCCTGGATTGCTCCTTCCACACTTCAAAGTAGGTGAGTTCGTGTCCGTGAAATTTATCAAGTATTGTTTTGTGGATCAGATAGAAGGATCAGGCCTGTTCTCCAGGAACAGAAAAGTTCTTCAGGAATAGCAGTTTTTCTCATCTGTCTTTGGTCAAATTATCACCCCTCTTTCTCTTCCATAGAGTGACTAATATATTTGGGGTGTACTCCTCAGACAGTGGCTAAATTGCCATGGTGCTGTATTTATCTGGTAGGCATTTGGGAACCTTCTGAAATTACCAGTCCTCTCTTTGCAGATTACCACTATTGCTTTTGGTTTGGTTGGTTGGTTGGTTGGTTGTTTTGGGTTTTTTTAACAATAGACTTCCTTGCTCATGCACAATATTTTTAATATTAGTAATTTTCTTTCTCTTTCCCTTCAGACCTGGAGAAGTGGCCCTTTTTGATATTCAGGGTTGTTTGAATACTGAATAGGTTTTGCACACGTAATTAAGTTCTTTCCCTGTGATTCATTTTTTATTTCAAATTTTGTTTTCGAAATGCTGGTAGTAATTCATGGCTTCTGGTGGGTTTTGGTTTTGTTTTTGGGTGGGGTTCTTTTTGTTGTTGTTTGTTTGTTTGTTTTTGTTTCCAGGATATAACAAGCAGCCCATTTATTCTAAATGATATTGATGTTATCCACAAAAATTTCCTCTTCTGTAAGCGCTTTTCCCCACCACAGACAGGAATTACACTGGTGACATTACAGAGGCTTGTAAAATACCCCAAATTAACGAGTTGACTGCTTAATTCTGCTAATTCAACAGCCCCAAGTCTCTAGGCAGGTCTGCACAATAAGCAGCAACAGTTTTGGCATAGGGAGGAGTAAAGATGCAGAATACAGTGCATGGTATCCCCTCGCTCACCGTTTCTGCCTTTCCACCCAGGAATGCCGGCTGACACAGCATGGGACATTAATTCTGCTAGTCATGGAGATACTCTTTCTTCACATTTTGGGCTCTACGAGGGAACTAAGAATGGACTAATCTATTCTTTCCCCAATCATTGCAGCCATCTCTTGTCGTTACTCAGTTAATTCTCTTCACTCTCAAAAACTAAACATAGGTTCAGTTCTTCACACAACCATTCAATATATCAAAGAGTTCTGAAAGATAATGCACATAATTTCCAACAGAAACATCTACAAGGTAATCATCTGCATCTGAACGAGTAATCAGACTTCCCATGTAGCTAGAGAGAAGCAGGAAAGAGGTGATTCATCTCCTAAAGTAGAGAGCTAAAATAGACCAGATGATTCAGATCCCCCGTGTACTTATTTCTCTTCATTGACTGTGCTTGGAGCTAGTTCAGACAGAAGTGTACATACATTGCAATGTATAAAGGTGGGTGAAAGAGGTGTCCCCAAAAGGATTTTAAATAGGGGTGGACTTGGCTCTTATCACTGACTCGTTTACTATATTTTAGGTAAGTTTCCTGAGTTTGGAGGTGGACTGTTATCACTTGGGTCATCTAGATTTCGTATAAATCTAAGATATTTGCTAGTTATGAGAAGAAAGTTTAGATCTTCCTCTCTAGTTAAACATAAACAGCAACAATTCAAGTTTCCTTCTATTCAGAGATTGCACCCCGTGGGACAGAACTTCATGTTTCTGACTAAATACCTTGCCAGGGGATTGAGTCATCCCCTTACCTAGACAGCCTTTCGTGCAGACAAAATTTACACATTATTAGTTTTTGTCCCTTCTTTGGCTGATTTGTCTTTTGTAGCAGAGTTGTTGCAGTTGGATATTTCATTTGCACACTTAAAGCTTTCTTGTCACACATGTACTTGTGATCACACTTCTTCAAGTCTACACCAGTCAAATTCCAAGATTTCTGTTTTGGCTAGCTGGTTTCTCCAGTTAGTCTTTTCTTGGTATTTTCTGTATCAAAATTGTCATTATTTCACGTTACAAAGGATAAGAATATAATCAGCTGTGTAACTTCTCCATTTCAAGGATTCCCATCACCTGGCAACCAGTTAACTGGAGGGTGTTTCCTGCACCTGCCACTTAAGGGACTTTTCTGGGCATAAACGAATATGGAGTAGCAAAGAAGAGACCAGGATCTGTTACCGGTTCTATTGTAATTAATTCTCACTTTCTGAAGCACCTGTCCTTTGCGAAGGACACAATCCAGCTTCTCCTCCAGCTAGAGGCTGTGTTTGGTGGGATGGCTGCTGATTCGGGCCCTCCTAGAGCACTTAGAAGTGCAAATGCTCTGATAAGACACCTTCCTCAAGGAGACTTTGGTAGGAAAAGCATAAGGATCCCTCCAAGGGCAGCTCAAAAATAAGACCATTAAATCTAAAGTATTACAATAGGTCATGGGCAATGAGGACAGAGATGCAAGGCTCTTGTGTTGCACGGTGAATGTGAATGAGAGCTGAGGCGCTGCAGACAGTGGTCATAAAGGCACGTTATCAGAACTAGTTTGTTACACGAACTAGCTGACACATCTCAAGGGTCAGTGTGGGTATTTCAAGCATGAAAACTTGCTGAATGGACAGTACACCGGTGATATAGTACAAGGCTGCAAAAGATGCTTAAGGGTGGTTGAGTAGAGTGCTCTCTCTTTATATATGGCTGGAGGTCTCAGTATGGAAGATCTACAGAGACATGCTCACATCATAGTCACACAAGGGAAAAAACATACAAAGGAAAAAAATAAAGCAAGTCCTCCTGCTCTCATTATGAGCCATAAAATGCACTGGTAACATTTTCTCTGCAAGCCAAGGCCTTTCTTCCAAGCTGCGTGGAGGCAGATGAGGAGATGGAAGGGGGTAGAGAAGCAGATCATGTTCTTGTTAGCTTAATGATTTATGTCTAAGTTTGTTTGTCTTTGGTGTGATTAATTGCTTCCAATTATCTGCTCCCACAAAGTCAGTTCTGTGCAGAAAAGATGCATCCTTGTGGGTGGGATCTCTTATATTTGGATGAATCAACCCCAAAAATGCCCCATTGATCTTGTGTGTGACAGATGGGACAGATTATTAGAAACTAAATCTGGGACGGGAGAGAGATTCAGGAGGCCAGCCAGATTTTAAATTTTTTTCAGAATATTATAATTTTTTTGTGTGGCCCTAATGCTTGTATACCTTTTCCTGCTCCCCACTCCTTGTTTTATTTATTGCACAAGCCAAAAGCACAACTGCCTTGTATGCAGATTACAAACAGGGGAAAGGGAAAGGGCAGCTGACTGGCTGGAGTAAACTGGAGCCTGGTCTTGAACCAGGGTACACATGAGCTGTGCTATCACCCTCCTTGCATGGGGGGGCCTGTTATTCCTGAACTCCGGGGTCTAGGAAACAATAGTCAAGATGTGGGAAGTCAGGTGAGCAACCTGCCATCCTTCTGTAGTGGTGTGCAGGGCATTTCTTGGAATCATAGAATCATAAATGTTGGAAAAACCTCCAAGACCATCAAATCCAATCTTTGATCAAACACCACATCAGCTAAAGCATAGCAACAAGTGCCACATCCCGTTGTTTCTTGAACCCTTTCTATTAGCACAGCGAGGCCAGACCAGTGTCTTTCTTGGGTTTGGTCTTCAGTGGACAGGAAAGAATTGTGGGTGAAATTCCAAAGTGGGGGGTTGTTTCAGGAATTTGAGACCTTGTAGACATAAAGGGGTGAGTTTGCAAAATGACTGCTTTATTTCTCATGTGCTGCTGAAGGGGAAAGGACTGATGTAGCTTTGCTGATTTCTGGGTTTTACATCTGCTTTGAGTATGTCCTGAGATGTGATGAGGATTAAGCACTGTTTGCAGTCACTTCTGGAATTTTCTCAGTACTTTATTGTTGCTTCTGGCTTTTCCACTGACCTACATTTCTTTGCTTTTGCCCTTCTGCTGGGAATGTAACAACACTTCCCTGGATTCCTTTTCTCCCTCAGCCTTCCCTCATGGTGCTGTTCATTCAGTTGTATTTTATCAGATACTATTAACCACAAAAATTCACCATGAATTGGGGATTTTTCACTTTCTTTATATCAGGGAGGTGCATCTGTAATGTAACAGGATTGTATGCCAGGTCTGATAAGGGGACCAGAACTTCTCTGTTTCAATCCCAAATGCATTATAGGCCAAATTCTAACTCTGATAGAAAGATGCTTGAATGTAACTCAGGGTAAAATTTAGCCTATAGTATAACCTTCCTGTCAGAGACAACAATTTACTAGCTAGTTTGTGGATAGCATGAAATTAAGCAGAACCACTATCCTAAACTGTAATAAAATCTATTGACATCCAAACTATGTATTATGCATATGTAGTCTATTATCCTGAGGCAAAAATGCACAGAGGTTTGACAGCAACCTAATGAAGGAATGCAAAAGAAATAGGATTTAAATAAAAATCTGTAAAAGGACAGAAAATGTACCTGATAGCCAAAGGGCTGGCTCTCTTTAAGATCTGTTTGAAGCAAATGCAGTTCTGGGAGCAGAAGAAGAGTTATGGGAGTGCGATGAGGAAGATTAAGGGGAAATTAATGAGGGTGATTGAGAAGGATGAAGATTTTTGTTAGGAAATGGGCACCAGGGTTGCAGGAGATGATGCTGCAGAAGCAGTCAGAACACAAAATCAGTCCATGTGATAGGGCTGGGAGAAGGGAGAAACTGCTGATCTTCCACACGGAGGATGGCAGTGAAGTGCTGAAGGGAGCCAATGCTTCCAGTGAGCAGGACAGGCCATTGGTTTAAGGAAATCCTGTCTGGTAATTTAACCAGGTGTGACCACAAGGAACCACTGCAGCAATTCCTCCTTTGCCAGCCAGCTGGCTTCGTGGATGGACATTGAGTTGACACAAAGGCTACATGAAAGACTAGAAACAATACCTGACTAGGCAGTGAGAGATTGACCAGCTCCCACCAGAAAGAGGGCAGAAACAAATATCCACATCCCATGGATGTCTCAGAAGATTTGCAGGCCCTCTCCAGACTGCATCCTGCCATCTTAACAAGACTATTTTTTTATTTTTCTCTTTGGACTCTTAGCAATAGAGCAAAGGAAAAGGTGTTGAGATCCCATCTTGAAGAGAAAAGACTATCAGTCTAGTCTCAATGAATATGGCTTTTCCTCCTTTAAAAAGAAAAAACAGCTCTTGCTAATCATTTTTAGCCATCTAACTTACTTATTTAAAAGTTAGCAACCATCAAAATTACCATCCTTAATCTAAAATGTGTCAACATGCTGAAACCTACTGGGATTTTGCAATTTATTTTTAATGTGTAAATTGTCTTCAAGAATTAAGGGTACTATGATGTTCATAAAAAGCATGTTTTTACTATCACTGGAGAAATAGAGCTAAATAATAAATTAAAGCCTTTCTACAAAAACATTAATTTTTTGCATACATTTGTTTGTAAAACTCCCTTATTTGTAAGCAGTGATAAAAAATATTCAGCACACATTCTTTTTTGATAGTGAGATGAGAAAAACATAATAGGAAAGTAAAATTAAATTATATTTCATTACTGATGATAACCTGAATAAAACATGGAAAGAGCATTATCAGGCTTCAAGAACTTCTGGCACCTTGACAACAAACAGAACAAATCTATATCCACTTAAAAGCTCCTACACATTAAAGTACCCCAAAATAATAATCTCTCTTTCTGTAGCTGCAAACTAGATGAACTGGCAGTGAACAAAAGGAAAGCATTTCCTCTTGAATTTTTCATAAGAGCTGTGTTTCAAAAGAAGCATATCACATAGCCTTCCTTACTTCATTTCATACCAGGGCACGCCCCAATGCTGCACTTAAAATGCTTAGAAGCCTCTCTGGGGCAAAGAGTCCCTGGGCATCCAATCTCCATCACACACAGTCTTCATCAAGACTAATCTAGATCAGGAGTAAACAACATACAAAGACAGGGCATTCTTACTGATACATGAGCCTTTGTTTGCTCTGAAAGCAACACAAGATGCAATGCAGCATAGAGAGAGACAAAAGAGCATAGAGACAAAAGTTAGCTAGACCTCCAGGCAGCTCAAAACTCTGATGTCGCCTTCACTGTGCTCCCAATAAAGCTTTCCTCCATTTTAGACACAGTTTTAAGGGATGGATGCAGGATTCTTTCACTCTGCTCAGTACTGATGCCACAAATTGAGAGTGCTGTGTCCAGTGCTGAGCTCCCTGGGACAAGAGAGTTTTGTATGTCCTGGAGCAAGTCCAGTGAGGGGTTACAAAGATACTTAAGGGACTGGAGCATCTGACATATAAGAAGAGGTTGTAAGAAAAGGGTTGGCTCAGCCAGAGAAAAGAAGACTCAGAGGGAATCTTATCCATGTGTACAAGTACCTGACTGGGGAGTGTGGGGGTTGTAATGAAGAGGGAGCCAGGCTCTTCTCAGTGGTACCCACTGAAAGGACAAGAGGCAATAGGTGTGAGTTGACACACAGGAAAGAAAAAACATTTTCACTGTGAGGGTGACTAAGAACTGAAATGTTCTGCCACGAGACATGGAGTCTCAGTCCTTGGATATATGCAAAACCCAACTGGGCATAGCCCTAAACAACCTGGTTTAGCTAAGCCTGATTTGAGCAGGGTGCGGGCTGGACGATCTCCAGAGGTCACTTCCAACCTCAGCAATTGTGTGATACCAAAGTAGGAAAGACTGTAGTAGCTGTTTTCCTGTAGAGTGTGGCTCATCATCCAGAGACTGTTCTGTGAGTGCAGCAGCTCTGAAAAATACACCTTGCCCCAAGAGCTGCTGGACTCAGTACAGTGGTAGTGGTGAGAGCTCTTCTGTTTTCTATATCTTCCAAAAGTACTTCAGAAGATCATAAAATCCTCTGAGCAGAGATCCTGCTTTGCTTTGTATACTCTGCCCATTTTTCGGGGTCATCAAGGCACGCATTGTGCTGCAATAAATGATGGATGGCCAGTTGAGAGCCACAGAACAATCAAGAATCACAGAGCAAATCTGGAACTTTCAGTGTCCTTGCCAGAATCTCTTTTAGGACAAAAAACAAAACAGCTCCAGCAGAGGTCAGTTAAGGAAAACTTTTATTTTGTTGAAAGATTTGCTTTGGCACAGAGTGTAACTTTGAAAGAAAAAATAACAGGGCTTTTTTTTTGTGTTTAAGAGATTCAAATACAAGCATTCCTTAAAAAGAAAAAAAGGCACATATCCTTAAAATATTAGCTACTATTTCTTCAAGTCCTTAAAAAGTTCAGTCACTGCAAAAGTGAACAGAAAAGATTATTATTCCATTTCAGTGTTCCTAATCTGGGTTTATAGAAAAGTTAGAGAGGTTTCAATTAAGTTTAAACAGTCCCATAAGGTTGTTTCAAACAATGAAAACTTTCTTCTTCCCTTTCACCCTTCTTCTGCTTTCTTGGTTGCTCATGATGTTTCAACTCTTCCCGAAAGTTCTCTCTGAGCCCCATCCCCCATGTTAGGGCCTGGTAACATCCTATGGTCACTGCCCATGCTGTGATTTTGATCACATCAGAGGGCCTTCAATGAGACAACATGAAAATTAATATCTCCTGAGAATTGAGTATTCCTGTGGAGTGTCTAAAACAGTGCACAGCCAACCTTACAATCTAACTGATCAACCTTGGAGTCTTTAAACAAAAAACCCTAAAAAATGAGGATTTGAAATCAGGAATACATCTAAATAGCAGGATGTATGACCCACACACAACTGTCTTCTCTGATAACTTCTCTTTCCCTCTTTGAGTATTTTTCTTCCTGGTTAGTTATTTTGTTGTATTAGGTTTGTGTGGCAAGGTTTTATGGGAGGGGCAGGGTGGCTTCTGTGAGAAGCTGCCAGAAGCTTCCCCCATATCCAATAGAGCCAGTGCCAATTGTCTTCAAGATGGATCTGCCACTGGCCAAGGGTGAGCCCATCAGGCATGACGGTAATGCCTCTGTGATAACATATTTGAGAAAGAAAAAAAGGTTATTGTGCAGTTTGCAATTACAGCCAGGGAAGAGCAGAGAGAGAACATGTGAGAGGAACATCTCTGCAGACACCAAGGTCATTGGAGAAGGAGGGGCAGGAGATGCTCAAGGCACTGCAGCAGAGATTCCCTGCAGCCCCTGGTGCAGCCCATGGTGAGGCAGCTGTGCCCCTGTAGCCCATGGGGGTCCATGGGGAGCAGAGATCCACCTGCAGCCCATGGGGGTCCATGGGGAGCAGAGATCCACCTGCAGCCCATGGGGGTCCATGGGGAGCAGAGATCCACCTGCAGCCCATGGAGGACGCCCCGCTGGAGCAGGGGGATGCCCAGGGGAGGCTGTGACCCCGTGGGAGGCTTGTGCTGGAGCAGGGTCCTGGCAGGAACCTATGGCCCCATAGAGAGAAGAACCCTGTCCTTGAAGGACTGACCCTGTGGAAGACTGACCCACGTTGCAGCAGTTTGGGGAGGACTGTTGCTCATGGAATGGACTCAGTTTGGAGTCTTTTGTGGAGTACTGTCTCCCGTGGGAGGGACCCCACCGTGCAGTAGGGGAATGACTCCTCTCCCTGAGCAGTGACAGGAACAACCTGTGATGAACTGACCATAACCCCCATTCCCTGTCTCCCTGCACATTAGGGGAGGAGATAGGGCTGGGAAGGAGCAAGGGGTGGGGAGAAGGTGTTTTTGCTCTGATTCTGTTGGTAATAAATTCAATTAATATCCCCAAGCTGAGCCTGTTTTTCCTGTGACCATACTTGGTGAGTGATTTACCCTGCTCCTTATCTCAGCCCATGAAACCTGCATTTTGTTTTCTCTCCCCTGTCCAGCTGTGGAGGGGAGTGATAGAGAGGCTTTGGTGGGTGCCTGGTGTCTTGACAGGGTCAACCTGCTACGGGGGATTGTTTCCCATGGGAGGGACACCACACTGGAGCAGGAGAAGGGTGTGAGGAGTCCTGCTCCCAAGAAGGAAGGAGCAACTAAGGCAACATACAATGGACTGCAGCCCCCATTCCCAGTCCCCCTGTGCCTCTGCTGGGGGAGAAGGTAGGGAATTTGGGAGTGGAGTTGAGCCTGGGAAGAAAGGAAGGGTGGAGGAAAAGTGTTTTGAGATTTGGTTTCTATCTCTTATTATCCTTATAATCCAAATAATTATTATTATTATTTGTTTGATAATAAATTAAGCTAATTTCCCCAAGTCAAGTCTGTAACTGGTGAGTGATCTCCTCCTGTTCTTTTCTCACTCCATGAGCCTTTCTTTATGTTTTCTCTCGCCTGTCCAGCTGGGGAGAGGAGTGACAGCTTTGCTGCGCATCTGGTGTCCAGCCAGGGTCAACCAACCACAATTGCTATGAGTCTACAATGCATCTCCTTTAAGGAAAGGCCTTTGGTGTGCAAAACTTAGCACAGTAGTAGCCTGACATAGCAGTAAATAAGATGTGAACATCAGAGAAAGTGTGAAAATGGATCATAATTACCTGAATTAAGAGACTTGGAAAACAGGGATAGGATTTGATACTGGTGAGGCCACACCTTGAGTCCAGTTCTGTGCCACTCACAACAATAAAGACATTGAGGTGCAGGAGTGTGTCCAGGGAAGGGCAAGGGAGCTGGGGAAGGGTCTGGAGCACAAGGCTGATGAGGAGCAGCTGGGGGAGGTGGGGGTGTTCAGTCTGGAAAAAAGGAGGCTCAGGAAGAACCTTACCACCCTCTAAAACTCCCTGAAAAGAGGTAGTAGACTGGTGGGGGTCAGTCTCTTCTCCTAAGTAACAAGTGACAGGACAATTGGCCAAAAAATTGGATAGTAGGAAAAATTTCTTCACCAAAAGGGTTGTCAAGCATTGGAACAGGCTTCCCAGGGAAGGGGTGGAGTCACCATTGCTGGAGGTATTTAAACGATGTGTAAACGTAGTGCTGAGGGCCATGGTTTAGTGGTGAACATGGGGTTGTCCAGCTGTGTTGAAGCATTGGGTTCATGTTCAGATTTGATGATCTCAGGTTTTTTTTTTCAATGTAATGATTCTAAGATACTATCAAAATAGGACAAAACACGATTAGAAAATTCACAAAATCAATAAGATAACTATCAATACTACGTGAGAGAAGAACAACTCAGAAAAGCCAATTCTAAGAAAGATAACAAAATGTGCAGTTGCTTGCAAAGAGATATGGCAGAAAAACAGGCCAGTGTTATCATAAACATCATTCTCCATACCTCACGTTTAAGCGTGAAAAAAATACCATCAAAAATGTTATCCAAAAGCATATGTTAAAATCTTTAAGTAATAAATGAACAGTAAGAATGATGAATAAAACTAGAAATTCATATCTTGGTATGCAATATAGAGAGGAATAAGCAACAAGAGGATGAGAATGATTTAGAATATCACTTAAGGATATAAGTAATAGGATGAAAGTAAGCTCAAGGTAGTATAAAATGACAGTAATTCAAACAAATACTGATGATTTAGTATTTTGAAGAACCATCTTCCCAGAGGAATGGTGAAGCCATGTGAAAATTTGCCAAACATAAATAAATGTACAGCAGGGAACTCCTGTACTGTTGAAGAGATAGATGTATTTTTTTGTCCATGTCATCTATTTATTATGGTGCTTTGGCTGAGGAAACAAGAGGCAAGCCTTTCTTTCCTCATGTGGCAAAAGCAGGTGCTGCTGTAAACAGCATTAGACTGCCACTGGCAGATTAGCACTTGAGACATGTAGCCCAAAAACAGGACAGAAATGATGGATCTAGGAAGTGATTGATTTTTGAACCAATGTGTGCTGGAAAACCTGCTAGGAATAATATAAGCAGATATGTGGTCATGACCAATGACAGGGGAAGGATCAGTAAATAATAAATTGAGCTCCCAGGATCAAGCAATAAAGGTGTTAAACAGCCTGGCAGGCTTTCCCAGGGCAATATATCACAATGAGAGTTTAGGAAGAGTTTTGGAGGTTGACAATTTTGTATTTTGCTTCCTTTTTGTTTTACTTGAAAATGTAACATACAAGTCCATGATATTTATTCCAGAGAAATCTCTGTGTACATTTCAAATAAATTGAGTGTTTTCTCTGACAAAAAAAAAAGCCCAAAGAACTGAAGGGCAGAGTGGCTGTTGAATACCTGTTCCCATATCCCCAGTTCTAATTTGATCACATCTACAATGTCATAATCAGAAGGAATATTTAACATTGCCCACAGAGCCCCTCAGCTCTGATCCTCCCCTTCCACCATCCATTACCTCCACACAGGTTCTCTTTGGTGGCTATCACTGACTTTTTTTTATCACTCACTATCCATTTTGGGGTAAAACTTGTATGAAGAAATAGATTTTGCACTGAGACAGCCAGCTCTGATTTTTGGCGTTTGATTGCACTGTGGTCTGGCCCCCTTTCAGAAATGCTCCTGTTCCCCACATTTGTGTTCTGTGGATTTCTTAATGACCCAATTTCTGCCAGTGTTGGTTTCTAAAGAAGAACAGGTAACAGTGGTTGTTGCTTTGATCTGTTGAAGCATTGGAAGAGATTGTGGTTTCAAAGAGATTTATGGTCAATGAAAGCCTGTGTGCTGTTCTCCCTTTGGGATTTCTCCTCTCGGTGGATACAGAAGTTACGAGCCACTGGCACAGGGTGAAGAACAGCAACTCACAGGACAGGTGAATCAGATTTCATCTCACCTTTCACATCTTGCTTGAATTTCAATACATCCAATGACCTCCAGGTCCAACGAAACCGGGGAGTTTGAGCCCCACTGTCCAGAAGTTCCTTTCAGTGCTAAGTTGGGTGCATCGAAGTTTCTTTATAGGTCAACACACACTTGATGGATGAGGCAGAGGTGATGAATCCATATCATGCTCCCATTTTTCAACTGTTAACTGGAGGATTAAGAAGATCATCACTGTCCTCATTCCTGCTTCTTTGCTGAATCTGACCCATCTCAGCCTCTGTCTTCGCATACTGCTATGTCTTTGGATCTTTGTGAGACAAGTAAAGACTTAAATGAGGGTATAGGTACTCATAGACATAAAAGCCCAATAAAACATAACTGAAAGTTGGGACTTAATTTTCTTAGGGGACTGACAATCCCAGTTTCAGTAAAACAGGAGGAACTATTTTAACTAACCCTGTATAGGCGAGTCAGGAAATTACTTGATAGCACTCACACCATGAAGATGGACCATCTTGTCCAGTCCACTGACTATATTAAATAGTACAGTGTTTATGGAAGTTTATTCTTGACATAAAGACACTCCATTCTTTGAAAACTTTTGAGGTCATCTTAGACAAATATCCATCAGGAATAGAATAGACATAGTTGATACTTCCACAGAGCAGAGGAAATAAATAGGTAAGTTTTGGAAGATTTTCTCCTGTCTTGTTTTTTATTATGAACCAAACAAACCGTACCTGAAAATCAGACAATTCAGCTGCTCCACAGAAAGGCAAACCAGCAGGAGCTCAGTAGACAGCATTCGTGGAATTTAGGGACTGGAAGCTAATATTCTAAGAAGCAGTAAGAGAAAAACAAGAGCATTAGGGGATCAGAAAGTAAAGCTACACATGTGATATAACCATTGCTATCTGGCCCTATGAAAAGTTTTTCAGCTTTTTCCATTGGATGTTTTCTTAGGTGTCAAATAAGACCCTTCAAAACTTAATTACTACCAAGTTAATGATGGTGGTGGTAAAGCTGGGGTCACTTACCAATAACAACGTGAGATAAAGGCAATCAAACATTACTCCTCTTTAGGGTTTGTTAGTGACTGAAGACAAAAATGTTGATCCCAATTCATTTCCAAAGTGAAAGTGGAAACAACACAAATAGCATTAAAAATCCCTCTGCTACCAGGCAAAGTACAAAGATCAAAGATGAATTTTAGTTATTTTCTGTCTTTTCCTGACCAAGGTGGAGACTTATTGACAGGCATGTCTGAAAAAGCATCTCTTGCTGCTGCTTACTACACTTGATTTCATAAGAAGGAACTTCAATCTTAAGGGCTGTCAGTTTGGCACCTGTAATGAGCATAATATTCATTTCAAAAGGAAAACTACCCAAAAAAAGCTAAATGACAAGCTAAACTGCATCTCTACAAGCAGAACTGCTGATCTCCCAAGATAGTGTTCCCAGCCCACACACCCCGCACACTACCAGGTG
>VXAD01009320.1:673327-719510 GCA_013399195.1 Dicrurus megarhynchus
GTCTTCCTCATTACATTTCCTTGGCAGAAATTCCACTGTGGATGCTAGCAATAGACTTGCCTTGATGCTGCTCATCACAATCCTCAGTGACAGCTTATTATCTCATTATCAACATTAATAATAAACGTGTGTTTCTCTGAATACACAATGTGAGAACCAAATATATATATGTGTGTATGTGCGTATATATATATATATATATATATATATATATATGTGACTTCACACTGCATTTATTTTAATGTGTAATGGCTGGTATAAATGCAGACTCAAAGGACTATGAGGGAAGGACACAATTGACATGCAGAACCAGGCCTGGTTGAGAGCCGTGACAGAGAGTTCTGGTGTGCCTGTGGGTAAGTCTCTTGACCCCATGCACACCTTTTTCCTTATTCTTGAAATCCCTCTTGCACCTTTAAGGAATGATTTAAGTTTGGTGTGCTACATGCTGCAGTGTTTTAATACATGTTCTTAGTTTTTGTATGAACAACTACAAGCTGACAAGCATAGGAATAAACAATCTGATATTTGTGTTTCTGAAGACATGTAGTTAAGAATAACTAATGGCTTATTTTTCCATTTCACACTGTCTAATAATAATCGTGACTTTCCAAAGAAAATCAACTTTTTTTTTATCCCAACAAGTTTTTTTTTTTTAATTTGAAAGTTCCTGGTTTTGAATGAATGAAAGTATTTTAGTATAACTTCAAGTATCAAAAGCTGACACGCTATCAAAGCAAATTTCATAGATTAAATAAAAAAAGAAGAACATTCTCATCATAAAATAAAAACTGGGCATACTAGTAGGTCTTAAAAAACCTAATTTTTGGTTTTAATTTCTGAGAATATTTTTGTTGTTATTTCAATTTCAAGTAGCTGGAGCTGTAAAGCTTTTAGAACTGCCTATAAAAAAAATAGTGGTCAAAGGGAGCACTCCTTTGATGGAGACTACAGCTCATTTGGCCTGACTGGGATGGAAGATGTGCTGGTGGAAATAAATGCATATTCGTAGTAAGGGATCCTGGGACTCCTCAAACACCGTTACTGAGGGAAACTCCTTCATCCTTGATAAAGATATACTCCAACCCAAGCACAGGAGACAGTGTTAACAAAACCACACCTACCAGGGAGAGTAGCCAGCAATGTCCTTGCACCTCAGGCTAAATTTCACAAGAAAGAACCAAATTAACGAAATCTGCAGCAGGCCAGAATCTCTGAAAATAGTTCCATTTGCTTTCTAATGGAGATTGATTGCAGATACATTAATCTGAGCAACTGTATCCTGACCTCAGTCTATCCTGGCTGTCAAATTTTATGCAGAGAACATGAATGCAAAAAAAAAAAAAAAAAAAAAAAAAAAAAAAAAAAAAAAAAAAAAAAGAAATCTCTAAACAAGAATGTCTAGAAAACATTACAATTAAGATGAGGAAATGTCACTCTGACAGCTCTGTGTGTCCTTAAGCATTTCCCAAAACAACTTTTCATATGGCACAGCTCTTGCATAAAGTCAAAAAAATGAGACAATTGAGTGTACTGTGTAGAAAGGAGTCTAGTCTAGAAAGAAAGGTCTATGTATGCTTAAAATATTATGGATCATCAAAATGGAATGGCAGACATTCAAAACAGAGAATGCACACATGGAATGCCAGCACCAAGTGTTTTATCTGTTCTCCTATGGAAAAAGAAAAAACAACAAGTGCTTTAAAGTACAGCAGAAACACTTTAAGCATAAATGCTGTGTTGTTTAGTTCTTCACTCAAATATAAATTCAGCAGCTCCAGTTTCACTTGAAAGATGACAAAAACAATAGAAGTTGTTCAATTTACTGAGCTAAAAAGTCAGGAAGACAAAACTCTTTTCCTCAGCCCAGGTCTCTTTCCCACCCCTCCACCACACTTTTGAATTCACTCTAAATTTGAAGCCAGCGTTTTTCTTTGAAACTGAATCTACATGAAAGTTAAACAAGCTCAAGTGAATCTCATGAAGAAAGGACTGAATATAAACAAAACATTACTTTGAAGTTGCTGTTTTTCTTGCTGAAGAACATTCCTGCTCTAAACTGTAACTCAACTCTGTTTTGAGAACAGAAGTGTTTTCAGAAATATGCCAGAATCAAGATTTTGCCACTTGTAAAAATTATACATAAATTTGTCAGGAAGCATCAATATGGTCAAGCAGCTGTAATTAGGAACGTGTCTAATGAAGACAAATCCTAAAAATCCTTGTTCTAGGGAGTTTGGTTAGCTTGGAAGAGGTCTTCAAGCAGCAGAATTAGAGAAAAAGTAACAAAGATTGTTGGCTTGGACTTGCTCTCCAATGACATGTACAAGCTTCTGATTCCCTTTAAGTTCCTAAATATTAAAAAACCCTGAAATTATTCTCCTTGCATGACAGTTTGCATGGAAATGTCCCCTTTATGGGATATTTAAAGCAGTTGTAGCTGTTAAAACTAACTTGGCATCCCAGGCATAGGTACATCCAAGGCAGCTACCCAAAGCAGGAACTTGGTGTCCTACAGAACAGAACCATTCTCCTCTGGCACATAACCAACTCCCACAATGTGTCACCTTCTCTCTTCTCTTGCTTTAGCGAACTGGAGAATTCCCAAAAATATTTCCTGCATATTTGTCTCCTTCTGCTCCTCTCTAAGATCCTTGGAAGACTGGTTTCGAACTTACTGTCAGTGTCCTCCCACCAATGTCAGAATCATGTTCATTCATGTGATGATTTGTCTGTGTCCTCACACCTGGGATGCTTCAGACAAACTCAGACTGGCTGAAAGCTGTGTACTTTATTTAGTCTTAATTTCTTGCCTTAAACATTCTTTAAATTAAGATCAGGACTGCAGAGCTTAAACTTGCTGAAAAAAGACTAAACAAAAAAACCTACTGCAGTATAAACTTGGCTAGATTGTCTGAGTATCACTCTATTATGAATATTAAATAACAAAGATAATAACCCTATTTTGCCAATTTCTGTTCTGCTTCATTCAGCCCATGCAGAGTGTATTGAGATCTCCATTCATCCGTGAAACCCTGGAATGTCTTGCTGGCTGGTATTACTATTAACAAATGAAAAACTTCAAAAAATGCAATTCTTGCTAAGGGACATTTTATATTAAAAAAAACCCTAATCTAGAATTTTTCACTCCCTTGCCCAAGGATCACAATTTCTTGATCTATGTGTCTGTCTATCCAACTGTCTGTCTAAAGGTTCCCTCTTCTCTCCTAGAAATAACAGTTCCTGCACCTGTGTTGGGACAATCCCAAGCACAACTGCAGGCTGGGGGATGAAGGAATTGAGAGCTGCTCTGAGGAGAAAAACTTGAGGATGTTGTAGGATAGGAAGATTAACATGTCCCAGCAAGGTGCCCTTGCAGCCCAGAAAGCCAAACCTGTCCTGAGCTGCATTAAAAGCATTGTGGGCAGCAGGTGAGGGAGGGGATTCTCTCCTTCCTCTCTGTTCTGGCGAGACCCCACCTGCAGTGGGGTCCACAACAGATCCAGCTGGGGATCCAGCTGTGGGGTCCACAACAAAGGAAGGACGTGGACCTGTTGGGATGGGTCCAGAAGAGGTCAAAAAGATAATCAGAGGGCTGGAACGCCTCTCCTGTGAAGACAGGCTGAGAGAATTGGAGTTGTTTGGCCTTGAGAAGGCTCCAGGGTGACCTTAGAGCATCTTCCAGTACCCAAAGGGGTTACAAGAGAGCTGGAGAGGGACTTTTCACACGTGGTGACAGGAAAAGGGGGAATAGCTTCAAACTGCAAGAGTAGGTTTAGATTAGATATTGGGAAGAAATTCTTTACCCGTGAGCATGGTGAGGCACTGGCACAGGTTGCCCAGAACAGTTCTGGTTGGCCCATTCCTGGAAATGTTCAAGGCCAGGTTGGATGGGGCCCTGAGAAACTTAGTCTAGTGGAAGATGTCTCTGCCCATGGCAGGGGTGTTGGAACAAGATCCTCTCTCCTTCCACCTAAGCCATTCTATGATTCTGTTATTTAGTTCATCTTAAAACCATCTTCTAATCTGTTAGAGAAAATAATTTCTGTTTTTGATTGGCAACTCACCCAGCTGTATTTTCTTAATTGTGGTTACAGAGTAAATGCACTCATCATCTTCCTCTGCTGACTTTGCTTTTCTTGGATCCCCATGGATTCGTAAGTGAAGCTCTTATTCATCAGTCCTCCACACAAACAGTTCTATGCAGCAGAACTCAGTCTTCAAAGAAAAAAAGAAATTATTTTGAAATTGCCTTGCTTTGGTCTGACAGTTCATTAGATAAGCCCTCTCTGTAGCCAAGGGACATTCAGCAATAGCCTTACATAGATCTGATGTTCTCTTAGCTATAGCAAGTAAATTTTAGGTTTGGTGCAAGGCCCCAGATTAACAGCTGTGGAGATGTGTCTTCATTCTCCTAACAGATGACTACTGAGTCAGCTGAGCAAATTTTCTTGCAATACTTTCTTCTGCAGTGAAAGTTTTTGTCTCTTTCTCCTACTTTCTGTGGCCCAGTCAATCCACGCATTGCCCTTCCGTGCCAGAAGGAACACCTGCTCTGACTTTAATTCTGTTGAAGCTTGATAATTTAAATCCAATATTAACTTATGCATTTTGCATGAAAAAAACCTCAATATTCATTAGAAAATAATGGCTTCTGATAATTAAAGACCTCAGTGTCCTAGATCTACAACATCTGAGACAGGAAGAGACATAAGATCATCTGATCTAGGCACCAATCCTAATTCACATATAACATGCCTAAGAGAAACTAACCTACTTACAAACCCCAGGTTAAGATTTATTCCTTCTTTTGAACTGATGGAAGTGATTTGTTATCATCTCCCCTGGGACACAGCTCTAGCAGGATTTTCACAGTTACCAATCTCACCCATTCCAAGTGAGCTACTATTAATTGATCCCTCTGAACTTGCTCTGCTTGGGAGTCTACTTCAGGCATTGATTTGTTTGTTGCCTTCATCAACATTATTTCAACACTGAGTTTTTTCTTCCAGATAATAAAGTGCTTACAAGTTTTAAAGTCAATTATAGTCCTACGCATGGAACAGTTAATATCAACAAAAACAACTTCAGATAATTTAAAGAGTAGCTCTGAACATAATTTACAACATAACTCCCATATTTAGATTGACTGCATCTGGAGATGCTTAAATTTGAAACAGATGGTCAGGTGATTTGAAAATCACTCAAGGAAATCTCAAAATTAGCTCACAGCATCATGAAGAAATATCTTCCAGATTGAAAGGGGGAAAAAAGATGGGGGTGTTGATTGGGGTGGAGAGTAGATGACACTACAATAGATGTTTGGTTCCATAGACTGGAAAGAATAATTTTCTGGGTTATGAATATGATATTCACCATGATACATACTTAGTAAGAGACACATTCTGACAGGCAATGCTTAGTTTCAGACAGTTTAAAATCAGTGCCAATATAGAAACAGGAAATTTATCTTATAAATAAACATGACTAAATATATGAAGACTCCAGGAATGTGAAGTGACAGTTAAAGTGGCACCTTGTGGTTCATCATATTTGATCCCACTGTGTCAATGTCACAGTGGCAGCTGGTATTGAAAATTGCTAGTGGGGAAGAGGATAATAAGCTTCTCTCCTCATCCTTGCCACCTTTCCTAACCAAGTTATTTATATTTATGGCGGATGGAAACTGGGACAGTGGTTTTGAAAGTAGAAAAAAGAAGAGATGTCTAGGTTCAGTATACTCAGATCATGCCTTCAAGTTAAAAAAAGTTAAGACATTTTAGCAGCAGGTAGGGCAGAAAATAATAATACTTATCCCTCTATAGAAATGCCATTTTTCTACCAAGTTCTGAGCTATGATCACCTGTCCAGCCCTAAATTCACCCTGTTTTGTGTTGTACAGTTTAATTGACCCATATAGTTGACTGCTTTGTGTAATGGTGAATGTGTTTCCAAATCCCTTCAAGTGGAGTCAAATCTCACTTTAGTTAAATGACCTCCCCAGCTCTTGAGCTATCATGTGAGGAAAGAGGACAGCAATGCCTTCTCCTTCTCCCGTTAGATGTCTGAGTCTTCCCAGGCAATGTGTGGTCCTAATACACCTCACCTGGATGCTGAATGTTCCCATGACTGGCCACCCTGAAAGTCAGGTGTTGCAATATTTGGCATCAGAAGATTTATCCCTTCTGACATCTTCAGAGTCTTACACTTGGGGCTGATATTCAGCATTTGGTGGCTCTGTGATTTCATGCAAGGAGGTCACCAGTGAGGCACAAGAGTTTTGTGCAGCGTTACAGCTGGAGAAAGTGCTTGGCCACTACGGCACTCCTAACAAGGATCTACCTACCAATACTCATTAACCTGTTCAGCCAACTCCTGTAGATGAGCCAGCATTGATTCCTCTACTGTTAGACTTTATTTTGCCCAAGGAAAGCCCCACGTCTTCCCAGTTCAGCCTATGCATTAGACCATACTTTTCTCCATGCCCCAAAGTGAAACTCCATGCAGAAATGTTGTGAACACAGTTCAATGTGCATTATTAGCTTATCAAAAGCTGAGGTGGTGCACATGACTTTCAGGAGACAGGGAATACAAATGACCCAGGATACTATGGAAGTTTTTCAAAACTTCCCATTAATCAGCAGCAGCCACATAAAATGGAGCTAGGTTGAGAGGACAGTGCTTTCCAGCAATATCTGGACACCAAGACTCCTAAATATATGAAACCTCCATCACTTTGCAGAAACATCAACACAGGGCATAAACCTGGGTCTGGATAAAAGATGCTTCTCTCCTTAAAGATGATACCTTTAACATTTGCAGTCTGACACCCTTAGCACCAACAACTACCTAATGCTTTCTCATTAATGCTGTATTTATATTAAAAGTTGGGCTGCAGCTGTTAGAAATGTGTAAGTTAACTTTTCAACCTCTCCAAAATGTATTCATTTCATTGTAATATATATATGTCATTTCCACATCCATCAGTATTTGAAATCCAGTGTTTAAATTGTCCTATATATGCACATATATTTATAAGTTAATAAAAAGATGCCATTCCCACAATTTTTTCTCCAATGAAATAGCCTGTGAGCAAATTACATTTTCTTTTTACTGTTTACTCAGCACAGTGAAAGAGTATATTGACTGCTAAGTTTCTATGACTTTTTCCTGAGTGTAAGAAATTGGACTCTCACTCTTATTAATTTCAAATATATTCCTTGTTGTTCCATAAATTGTCACTGCAGCTCTGACCTCTTTGCAGATTTACAGATAGAAAGAATTAAGACACCTATTTAGTTATTGTCATTTCCAAAACAGCTGTGCATCCACATGCTCTTCACAAGAGTTTTATGCACTGTGGGTGTTTCAATTACAAAACCATGTGGCTGGCATATAAAAAATAAAGCCACTTCAAAAGCTGAATTTCTTAATTAGACACTGGAGCCATTATAATTGCCTGTGATCTAGATATTGCTTCTATTAATCTTTTCCTTACTCTTCTTTAGCAACATGAGTTGTGCCACTAATTTAATTAAAACTGTACATATGAAAAGGGTACCACATCACATTGTTCTCATTTCATTGCTGTAACTACCTGCTGCCAGTATGTCAAAGATCCTACATAATCTGTCACTTTGGTAATGAGGGAATGGTGTCATTCCGGAAGCAGCCTGGTTCCCCCTGCACTGTGAAATCTCAGGTTCTGTCTTGGGTCCTTGGGCACGGAGGCTGATCAGATGCAGCTCCCTGGAGGAATTTAGCTGATCAGCCTTGGTAAGCAAGACTGAGGGCTGGGTCCTCTGCCTCTTACTCTGCTGCGTGGATCACGTGCACTGCAACACCCGTGAGAACCATCTGGGGAAAATTATTTACCTGCATGGGTGTTTGCAACAGGCAGTGACTGCTTTGTAGCAGAGACAGTCGTATCATCACTATGACCTTCACATCTTTTTTTCTTGTAGGAAGGGATGCTGTAAACTCTTGCTTTCTCATGACACAAATTGTACTCCATTCCACATAAAGATCTGAATTCAGCCCTCATGAAAATACAGTAATTTAGGAGGAGTCATGGAATGATCTTGGTCAAGGTAGACTGTTGCAAAGTTTTCAAATTCAGCCTCCTTAGCTCAGGCTCATCAGAATACTTTAGCCCCTGAAACAGCAGAAAGAAACCTCTGTCTAGATTTGTCTAGATTTGTTTTCTCATAATTCTTTAGGTCTGTTATGGTCTAATTAATGTCACCAAGCATAAAGATGCCATTTATATGAATTTACAAGACGTAACTTAATTAAAATATTTTAAATAACCTCATTATTGGAACAAAGGGAAAACATAGCAACAAAGAAATAACAAAATCAAGCAAGAGCATTGCTGTCGTACAGCATGGCAGAGAGCTATCTGTTGCTGTTAAAAATTAAACTGGGAAATAAATGGACTAGAGATAATTCAGATCTCACACAACAGACACTTAATGCTTGCATGATATCCAGAGCCACCAGGCATAGGATAGGAACAGGTGGCCCTGATCAGTAAGAAATGCCAATCAATATAAAAATTGTGGGCAACAAATTAGCCACAGCTGGTAAAATTCTCAAGATGGTCTTTGCCACTGAGGACAGCAGATAGTGTGAGAATTTTTACAGTTTAATCCTTTCCACACTGGCAATATCAAGGCTACTCTCCTCTCTCTGCATTAACATCTTACCAAACCAAATAACATTTGATTTTTGAGCACTTGTTTCAGATGATTTAGTCTGTACTGCAATGCTGACACACTGTTATTGACACCTGACAGCCTGTTGGCTAGTGCCACCAAGGATGCCACCTGGCTTGTCAGGAAGGACACATCACTGGGGGCTCTTGGTCAAACTCATATTTTACTGCACCAGACAGGATGAACACAACTGGTTTGTGGACTCACAACTGGTCACAACACCAATCACAGCCCAGCAGTACTCGGGGAGTTACCTGGGATTAGCTTCATACCTAAATGACTGCCTAGGGACAATGGTCTTGGGACACAACCCTCCCAAACCTCACTTCTGCTCTTGCTGGAGCTGCCATGTCCATGCCACACGCACACAGGAACACATGCACTGAATCAATGAAAAACGGCTTCTCAAACAGGCACCTCACTCACTGCTGGGGAGAGCAGGAAAGGGCAGACTCTGAATGTCAGGAGCTGGTCAGGTCACTTAATGTACTCCTGGAGCCACTTGTGGTGAGCACTCAGCATCAACTAAGTAGAAAATGGGCTGAGGACATGGTGTGCTGCTGTAGTGTGCACTGTGCTCCTCTCAAGTGCATCAATTACCTGTCAGAGGTTTTCAAAATATCAGGAAAAATGGCAAATACATTTTTTGTGAACTTGAATCATTTCAACATAATTAAAAGGTGATAAAAATTAGAATAAGGACCATACTTGATTTATAAAAATGCCTAAATTATTTCAGACGGGAAGATATAAACCCATGCTTTTTAATCCAGTGTAGAAAACAGATGACTAACATATTTTTAATAACCTAACTCTTTAATGAATTCTTCCACTAAGCCAAAGCTGTATTTGGGTAAAATGCTCATTCTGGAGATTTCTGCTTTCCTGGCAATTAAGCGAGAAAATAATAATTATTGTTGCAGTTGACAATTACTGCTACTGTTAATAATTATCATAATGGTCTATCAGAGAAAATTATTTTGATTTAGGCAGAAGCATGAAATTGTCAACAACAAAAATTTCTGGAAATGAAATGAGTTTTAGAAAAAATTATATTTGCTCATGAACCAATGAAATGGGAGTAAATGCCAAACTGATGATTAGGCTAAAAAGAATCAACAATAACTAAATATGAGTATTACATATCCATATGTAATAGCATGCATTTATTTTTAACATTACAAAGCCTGAAAAGTTCATAGTGTTACAGACTAGATACTTGAGAGTGAACATAAGGCTGTCTGGATCGCATCGTCCTTTTAGTAACATGATTAAACCAAGCTACAGATAGCAAATAAAGCTTTTATTACTGGAAAATTATTCCATCTAGCACATAAAATTGCTGGAAGAGTCCTTGCTTAATTATAAATTTTTCTTTGGTACTATCATGCAAATGTTTCCTTAGAAGAACAAGTGCTGCCAACTAAATTAGACAAAAAGTCAGGGGTTTATGAGCTTTAAAAAAAGGTTAAAGCAGTTTCCAGTAATGTATTCTAGGTATAAGCCAGGGAGAAGAAGAAGTGAAAGATCACAGACTAAGATATGCCAGATAGGTATCATTTGCTTCAGTGTAAAATGGTCTTCTGGTTGAAAATTGAACTGGGCCACTCTGGGGCCATGCTCTCTGAAAGTTGATTTATGGGTCTTGGGGGTAAAAAATAAGCCTACCTTAGTAGAAATGCTACTCTCCTTTTAAGAAAGTTATGAGATACTTTGCTGCTTTGGCTAAATAAAAATATTAAATAAATTTAGAGTAGACTAGAATTGGACAATATATATCTATTAAAGCAGACGTAGTTTTCACAGCAGAGTTGAACTTAGTCAAGTTTCATCTTCTCTGTTACATAGCTGAAGTTACTCTCCTAGATAGAATTAATCTGTTCTCAACTGGCAAAAGTGAATTAAAGAAAAGGACTTCCTTGACAACTTGTAATGTTTTGGGGAAGAAACTAGAAGTGTAACAGATAGCTCCCACGAGGTCTTGATATACTGGAGTTATTTTATAAAGGAGGAAAATGCCCATTTCATTATCCCTTGATTTGTTGCTGTTGTCATCTAGCATTTCACAGAGGTCTTCTGGCAGTAATACTGACTTGTGCCCAGTTTTGTCATTTCCATTTTTATCTAGTTTTGTCACACTTTTAGTTTCTCAGATTTGTAGAAATCATCCTTCTGTCCACACCTTTTTTGACAACACCTTCCTTGAGCTTCCCTATGAATAAAAATAAGCCCAGTTGACATCAAGCCATAATTTGCATGAGCTAGTTTTGCCAAATTCTGCAGAATTAGCTTGGGATGAGCTCAAACACATGAGGAGTTGAGAGAAAACATCTCAAGGTCACCACAAAGAAGGAGGGTGTAAGTGAGAGAGGTGTGACCAGGCTCGTCACCAACATGTCTCATGCTGATGAGAAGAACAAAACCCTGCCCCTAGAACATCTCTGTTGTATAACTCTGCCTGGGTGGCCATTCCAGAAACGCACACTTGTTCACATGACTGACTCGTGTCCTCACACCTGCTGCTGCTGGTGTGGTCTCTGCCTGTGCAGCCCGAGGTGTTTGCAGGCTGCAGGTTTGAGTATTCCATACAGTCCGTGCCCGTTGTCATGAGAGGCATCCTGGAAAGTTTCCCCTCATGATGTGTTACAGCTGACAGGCCAGTCACAGGTGTGCTGCCCCTGCTGCTGCTCAGGAGCTCCTTACAAGACTGTTCCTCCCCTGTGCTCTTGTCAAGAAGGTTTTTGCAAGTGTCCTGTGCCAAGCAGTGAAATGAAATGTTTCTACTCCATTTGAAGACCTCTGACAACAGGATTCCAATGACCATGTTAAGTCTGAGAGCACAAAAGCAGCTGTCATTCATAACTTTCTGTTCTCTAAAAGTTACTCCATGAGGTGACCTGCCAAGAAAGGAATGGCTATTATGGTAAAAGTGCTTTATTTTCCTGTCTGCTTTCATCTGTGCATAGGGCCCTGCATCCTGGCATGGTGGTAACTTGAAATCATGACAATATACCCTTATTGCCTTCCAGAGAAACAGGCCACATGGTGTCCAAGTTCGAAGCACACAATTCCCTTTTACTCCACCCCGGGAGCAGTGCTTCTGCTGCCTCATCTTGGAATTGCAGGTGCTATTGCTGGCATGGCCATGATGCAATCAGGTACCCAACACGGCCTCATCTTCCTTTCACTTCCTCCTAGCTCCACTTTATGAGTTTCCTCACGTCTGTAAAGAAAATCCCCCAAAATTCATCATATGAAAATTACAACCTCCCTGTCTGTATCACAGGAACAGGTTGGCTTGCTCTTGTTTGGTTTTGAGTTCCTTCAGTAGCTTGCTATTTGTGATTTACCTCTAGTCCTGTGTTTGCTATCCCACTTCCTCTAGTGTGTAAAGAACATTTCTGGCAGCTCCTTTGCCCTGGTAAACCCCTATGGCCGGGACTCCCAGATAAATTGTCTCATCTAATGCATCAAAACCAGGGCTCCAGAGCCAGATCTGCCCCTCATGAAGGACAGAGAGCATGCTTAGTTACGGTCCAAGCAGTAAATCTAAACAAAAAGGTCAAATGGAAATCCAAAGAACACTTTTATGTTCCATAAAACACTACAGATCCCACTTCAACCACAACATCCTGGTTCTGTTGCTTTCCAAAATTTTGCTTTGGCTTTTGGGCTTCTGCCTTATTTTTAATCTGGTATTAATTTTATTAGCAAACTTTTGATTCATTTTGATAACAAAAATTTTGTTCTTTGATTTACTTCATCCTGGAGCTGATGCTAGAAAGGCAGCAGTGCTGTGTGATAATGGCAGCTCTTAAGCAAAAACAGGGTGATTTTAAGAACTAGATGACGTTTCCAAATCCGAGATTAATTTTAATGAGTTATTTCCGTACTGTTCTCATTCAGACAATTTCCTTAGCCTTTATCATGGTATTTCAAATAACGAAATGGACTTCAGGGGGAATTTGTAGGAGCACAAGTGAGTCCAGGAAAGCAGCAGCTATGGAGTTTTCTGGGATAAGGTAGAAAAGCACATCATTAAGTGTCTTGGTGATGGTGAGCAAAGTTAAAAAAGGAATATGCCTCCTTGAGTTTTTTACTTTCTCAAAGTAATTAATATATTATTGGCCTCAAAAAAGGATTGCACAACCCTTTCTCTTACTCAGAGCAACCTTGCTAGTAGTTATCTTGCCTTTAAAAAAGCTAACACTGTACATCTCTAGAGCTTTTCACCACAAAAGCACATAGTTGGCAGTCCTTATTGCAACCAATAGGAAGAGCAAAACTCTCATGCAACTTTGAAGGACAAATGTTTTGTCTGGGACATAGCACTTAATTAATATTTTCCTTGTTCACAGCACTGCAGTGTCCCAACCTAGGTCAAGGCTGCATTGTGTGAGGCATTACATAGATTCACGGAAGGAGCAAGCTGCTGCTCAAAGCTCAGAAGAAAGGAGTGACACAAGTTAGAGGACAGAACGGGAGTGCATTCAAAACAAATGCTAAAGATAGTGCTCATCACATGAGTTTTAAGCTAGGGTTCTGCCCAAATTATTGTGCTGCCTCACAGCACAAAAAACCAACATGTAATAAAACTTTGGTGATTTTAGGTTTTTCTCCAAAGAGGAGAGGTGCAACAGCAACTAAATTATCCTCCTGAAACAGGGATTGATAGTTACAGTCAGAAATCAGTTGGAGCTTACTGTGGGTAAAGTGACCATAAATGGCCTTTGCTGAGCTGAATGCAGCATCTTTTATTCACAGCAGAACAATCCCAGTTGTGTGTAGAGGAATTGCATGATTTCCTCAGACCTAAAAATCTTTTGCTGAAACCCTGGCCCTGAATCAAAATGAGGTTTGCAAGCGATATTGAAATGGAGATTCTTATATAACGTATATCTCTGGGAATCTGGGTATACATGGGTAATGAATGTAATACAATTTTAATGAGAATTTCATTTTATGACTCAGGATACAAGAAGACTAACTTCTCCTAATATAATTACCTTTGATTAATCTGTGGGAGTTATTAATTTCAGACAAAAGTTTTGCTTTTCTGAATGTCCAGACTAATGAAATTACTCTTATTAGTTTGACAGTAGATGATGACACAGATACAATAGGCACTGAAAGAGAGATGTATTGGGCAGCTTACTGGAAACTGAAATTGCAGCAAATGAATATTGCACATTGACCCATGAGCACAGTGGCCACTTTTTCAACAAGAATTCTTTTATTTCCCCTCTGTTTGCACTTTAACATACACACAACACAGTCTGCTTCAAGCTATCACCAAGCACCTCTCAGAAACACAAAGCAGGAATGAGAAGGAAGTATTATTGAAGGAATATTTAAGTATTCCACCCAGGCATATTAACATTATAATTTATATTCTGTTATAATAGTGGCCAAGGGAGTGAAAGAAAACTGGTCTCTATTATGTAAGGAGTTGTTCTGACTCTTCAGAAAATAAAGTCTGAGCCCACAAGAATTCAAAATCTTATTTCCAGCAAACCAAAGAAATAAATATGAGAAACCATGGCAGGGACTTCAAAGAGGTCTGACAAGGGAGACAATACTAAGGAAGGACATGGTGAAGGATTGTACTACTCTTTAGTCTCCTTTCTTGCAGTTTGATCTATTTTATTACATGTACTGTTCTGCTGAAAAGGGGAGCAGGAAGGAAAACTGCTCACCTGCCTAAGCTGACAGATACTCCCTGCATGAAGTGGTACTCTCTGGGTTGAGGGGAACTTGTGCCCTTCCTGAGAACAGCCTGAGTGAAGCAGCTGGAGTGCAGAGCAGGATGAGGGCAGCAGCAAACCTGTGGCAAAGACCGAGACTGGTAAACTTCCAGAGAAAATGTGAAAAGACTTTTCCAAGAACCAAATGCAACCTACCCATGTGGGAGTTTGGTACAGCCCAGAAAGGTTCCGAAAACCACTGGGCTGAGTCCAACATTGTAAGAAAGAAGAACAGAGGAATCTGATTGCAAATCCTTTGGTTTCTACTGTACTTTAACCAAAGGTTCTTAGATCTGCAGTATCATTTTACAATTTCACTTTCAAAGTTGCTTCTTTCTTGTGTTTCCATTAGCACAGCTGCGATGATGGAGAGCCTGCTTGGTGTCTGTGGTACGCTCTAAGTCCATCTCAGAGCTCTGACTTACTTCAGGCCCCCTTATACTCATGCAAAATTTAGGGGCAACAAATAATGAATTACAGAGTTTCAGAACGTTTGCACCATGCTCTCAAACAATGCATGTAGAAATCGTTTTAATTTGATATATTTCATATGTAAAGCACCAAAGAATCTGGTTAGAGGATGAAAGGCCAAATGAGCATGTTATTAAATGAATTATTCTCTGAAATAAGCTAAATTCTAAAGTCCTCCCTTACATAAAGCTTGCACTAAATTTTAACAAGTTTGGCTATAAAGGGCTGAGAGAAAATCGAATATTATTTTATTGGATTTAGCAGTGGATGAATATTTCTCATTCTGTCACAGTAAGATTATTTACTCACAAAGAGGTACTAAAATAAAATATTATGAAAGATAAATGCTTATATATAAATGGCAAATATTTTCCCTATATCTTTTTACTTTGGGGCACAAACATTACAAATGTGTCTTCTGTTTTAAGCATTATTTTTCCTCCAGTGCTTTTACCATTATCTTCCCATATTTATCATTGCAAGCAAAATCCCTGTCCAATTGCATCTGTATTCCTGGATGTCCTACTTCCTCCTTAGGTGAAGGTAATATGAGAGTCAGGTACTTTCTTTCTTTCTGCATTTCGTAGTGGAAGCCTTCTTTTCAGTCACTCCAGGACAGGGTCTAAAGCCAAATCACAAAGAGATATTTTCTGCAGGGACTATTAGATTTGTACTGTTGCCTGCTTCTCTGAGGCACCTACAATAAAAGGTGAAATTAACCATCCTACTTGGAAAAATGCAAAGATCTTTCATTTCTACCATTTCCCTAATCAACATCTCACTGGCACTCTCCCTCTTGAATTTTAATTATGGGTATTTTTAAGTTCGTAAGCATTAAACAAATATAATTTCTTATTTAGGAAATACCTTTACAAGTGATTCACAGGTACCTCACAACTTTGTGATTAAAGCAATTGTGAATTTTCCTTGTCAGACTCGAAATAATCATTGTGTAGAACATTCCTACTCTGTTTTCCAAAGTACAGTGCAATAATTGGCTCGTGGTTCCAAGTCACGACTGAGTTTCTGTATCTCCTACATTGTTTTCTTCTCTCTTTCATTTCCATATCTACATCTTTTCTTTAAGTTAAGAGCTGAAGCACTATTCAGCAGCATAAACCAGCAATTTCTCTTCGCTGTAAAACTTTCTTTGACATTTTAACACAGTATTAAACATGCTGGAAAGTGTGTGCATTAAAGACTGTATGTAGAGAAAGACAAATCTTAAATCTGTTCTTCCACCCCAAAAAACAACTGAATGGCAACATTTGATTCCTGAATATAGATGGTGAAAATCTGACAAGTGGAATTAGCTGCAGACCATGTAGATATTAGAATTGTTAAAAGCATAAAATATGCTACCTTTAAGATACCACACTGATTAGGATGGCCCTAAGGCTAACTAAAGACAATCCCCAATTATAAAAAAGCACTGCTATGTATAAGCAATCTTAATGAGCAATGAAATTAGACAGTGAAGCTCAAAAGAAATGATGATATATATGCACAAATCTCATTACTCTAGTGGTATGGAACATTCAACATAGAAACATCTGAAAGTAAGAGAGCAATAATTTATCTCTAAGTTTTCCCTTCAAATTTAAACTTCGTCACATATCGATTTTTTTAAGACATCCTGAAATGCATAATTGGCATCATATCATCAAATGTATAACGCCACTTGTTATAAAAGATATATAATTTTGAGTCCCACAGTGTCGCTCTGCATCATAAAATTAGCCAAGGATTATATCTTTCAAAGCAAAGGACTGAGCTCCAGCATATCGAAGCCATCTGCTGAAAAGAATCCGACAGAAACTGCCACAATCACCAAACCCGAGACACTGCCAGCTTTACCTAAAAGGAAACACAACATGTCACACTCGTCTGACATTCCCTGTTGTCAAAGAATATGACTTGTATACTGATCCAGCAAGCATCTGAGCAGCTTCAGGCACAGAAATGGTTTAGACTGATTTTGTCATTTAGATCTAAATAGAAGAAAAGGCGAAGGATCTAGGATCAAAGTGTTCCAGCACCAGACTGTGGAGCTACTATTCTCAGCACAGGCCATTCATCTTGCCTGCCTTGGTTCAGGGAAAGGTCCCAAAAATGAAACTCTAAAATAAGTTACAAATTCATCACCTCTGAAAAAAAAAAAAAAAAATCTATTCTGTCATGACACAATCACAAAAGAGAGTCTGAAATAAAAGCACTGCACTGAAAAGAAATTGTCTGGCTTCATTATGACAGGTTTAGTGTTGGTTCTTTCAGTTTTGTCTATACTATAGACTACCCATGGCAAAGACATGGAAACAAAGCTGGTCCACGCTCATCCACACTTTTTAACGTTGTAGCATTCCTGTGCCAGCTAGCAGTTTTTCCTTGTTCAATTTGGTATTAGCATTACTCATGGTCTCTTCTTGTTACTCAGTACAGTCACCCTATTTGAGAGGAGAAAGAGAAGGGCTTTATCCAGACAGATATGACCTGTGCCATGCTCTCTGTCCACTCAGCCAGAAAACAGGCCCTTCTTTATCAGTAGATATGTAGCCTTTCTGTCCATAATGAGAGGAGTTGCACACATGGTTCTATATCATAGTTAAATGGTATCCACATGTTTCCAGGGCCAGGGCACCCACCACCTCTCTGGGCCACCACTTCCAGTGCTTCTCCATCCTCATAATGCAAATTTGTTCCTTATCTTTAGTTTAAATCTCCCCTCTTTTAGCTTGAAACAATCTACCTCTTGTCCTACCACACCCTGCCAAAAAGTTTTCCCTTTCTTGTAGTCCTCCTTTAGTATTGAAGGACTGCAATGAGGTGTTCCCAAAGCTTCCTCTTCTTCAGGCTGACCAATCCCAACTATCTCAGCCTTTCTCCACAGGAGAGTTGTTCTCTGATCATTTTTGTGCCTCTCATCTGGACTTGCTCCAGCAAGTTCAAGTCTCTCCTGTGCTGGGGACCCCAGAGCTGGATGCAGCACTGCAGGTGGGGTCTCACCAGAGCAGAGCAGAGGGGCAGAATCCCCTCCCTCACCTGCTGCCCACGGGGCTTTGGATGCAGCCCAGGACATGGGGGATTTCTGGGCTGTGAGTGCACATTGCTGGGTCATGTGCAGCCCCTCATCCACCGGGTCCTTCTGGGCAGGGCTGCTCCCAGTCCCTTCATCCCCAGCCCAGGTTCAGCACCTTGCCCTTGGTCTTGTTAAACCTAATGAGATTCACATGGGCCTGTTATACATGAAACCAGTGATTTGGCTTTCGCATTTTTGGAAGTTTTTAGTTAATTAATTCTGAAATATGTAAAGTGTTTGTGATGTTGACACGTGGTTGATTAGTTTCTGAAGTTGAAGGTTTTTAGGTGTTCAAATAATTTTTTTCTCAAAGGTTTAAGAGTTGAGCATTAGTTCCCAAAGGTTAAATGGTGTTTCCTAACTTTAGAAATCAAGTTCAGGAGTTTTATTGAGTTAAAAGCTTTATCATGTCTTCAGAAATCTTTTTGAGTCTCTCCCTGTGCTATAGAAGAGAAAACCCTTCACCCCCTAGAGCTGCGGTGCCACACCGACCCTTACCTTGTCACTTGGCTCCATGCCAACCTGAATTTTAATGAGGAGATTCCCGACGAGGAGCCCACAGGACATCACCCAGAGACTGCACCCTGGAGACAAGGAGCCATTGGACATCAGACTGTGCATCACTCTGGGGGACAGGACCAACCCGGATGGACTCTAGGGGAACCCCACCAATTGCCCTCTACCCCAGAGGCGGGACTGTGGGAGGAGAAGGGAGGAGTAAAGGGGGTAGAAAACCCTGGGCATAGAGAGAGGCTCTGCTCTTTTTGCCTCTGGTGAGCTAGGTGAGACCACTCTCTGTCAGGGACTAGGCCAGGCAGAGCCCGGTGCTGGGGTTTTAGGCCTGCCTAATAACATCTTTCTACTTAGGATTATCCTGAGTAGACCCTGGCACTGAGAGGGTCTTTTGTTTTGGGTTTTGTGGCCGTCTCGGCCCGAAAGTGTCTCTAATTCTTGTGGACTCGGACAGTATATTTTTCCGGGAATTGGGCCTTTTTGTTAAATAAACCTCTCCTTTTGTTTTTAACCTAAACTTGAGTGATTTGGCCTCATTCCTGACAGGCCACTTCTCGAGCTTGTCCAGGTCCCTCTGGATGGCACCCTGTCCTTCAGGTGTGTCCACAGCAGCACTCAGCTTGATGCTGTCTGCAGACTTGCTGAGGGTGCACTCAGTCCCACTGCCTGTCATTGAAGAAGACATCAATTAGCACTGGCCCCAGGATGGACCCCTGAGGGACACCACTTGTCACCAACCTCCAGCTGGACAGTGAGCCACTGACCACTACCCTCTGAGTGCAACCACCCAGCCAGTCCAGCATCCACCAAACAGCCCACCCATCAAATCCATGTCCCTCCAACATAGAGCGAGGATGTTGTGCAGGACCATATCACAGGCCTTAAATGTCTCAGACAATATCTCTGAGTTGAAGAAACACTTTGTGCCCAGAGTTTTCAGCTTAGAGAAAACACAAATTCCTTACATTTCAGGAAGAACATATTCTTTATCTGCAAATCAGTAAAAAACTAGACACTTTTCCATTCATTATGCGTTGTTCCAGTGACGTTGCTATATGTTCTCTGAAAAACAGTGACAAAATGACTGAAATAATGGCTTTTTCAGAGCACTGTTTTTCATCTGTAGCACATAAGTTGGACATCTTGTGCCTAATATCATGCTGGACTATGTCTTCTGTCCTGTGAGCAACTGTTTTTCCCCAAGAAAAGAAAAAGGAAATAACCTGTAGAGAAGCACCATTAAAAGACACTAAGCGATGGGTTACAGAACACTCCAAACCAGGGCATCACTGAATTTCAGACATATCTGTAACTCTCAATGGACCAGTTTTGTACTCTTAGAACTCCTTGACATCACATCATTTGTCTTGTTTTTCTTCTTTCATTACGCAAAGTTTTCTTTTCTGCAGTTATTTCTCTCATCATGTCAATGAAATAAAAGCGTGGAGTTACTGCCACGTGCTGCCTGTGCTGCCAGCACTCTCTTCACTCCCCTGCATTAATCTCTTAGCCTCACCCATGTCTCTATTTGAACGACAAGTTCTTTGGGGCAAAGATCTTCTACCACCATGTGTTTGTAGAGTGATTAACATAAGGAAACCATATCATTTATTGGCTGTTAGGCATGACTGTAATAAACATAATAAATAATAATAACCTTTTTAGCAGTCCACCAATTACCAGAGATCAGAGTAAAACCTTGCAGGAAATGGGAGAGATGCCTGCCCTGGGGTACTTTCTGTGCCATTCTTAGCACAAATTATGACCAAAAAGAAAATTGTTCGTAATGAGATCTAGATGAAAGTCTTTACAGGGAGGGAAGAACTATACAAGAAACTGGGGGGAAGGGTTCCTCCTGGCCTCATCTTTGCTATAGGCAAATGGTCTTGGCCTAATTACAATTTTTTCTCTTAGAATTTGTCAGTAATTGTGGCAAAGAGCAGTCTAAATGGGATATTGTTACTAGTGCATTCTTTTCCCCTTTGCCCAATTTGTTTGAAATAGGGTTGTCTTTTTTTTCCCCTCTGGGTTTTCTCGTTCTCTCCATCTCCCCAAACAGCTCTTGTAGTGTTCTTTCCTCCTTCCTTCTTGCTCTACTTCTTCCTCACTTCAGTCTCTCAGTCTGCACCCTAAAATCATCACTCACACCCCCACACGACACACAGCCTCCTTCCCCTCTGCTTTTTATCACAAAAGCTCACGTACGCCTGCTCTGAGTATGGTGTTCCCAGGTGGTGATTAATGAGAGTTCTAGCTGGAGCTAAAAGCTGTGATGAGTGCCTATAAAATAACAAACATTAGTGCAGGCGAGGGAGGCAGAAGCACGCGTTTCTCTTCCCCAGGCTGCCAACACACTCACTATTTCACAGCAACTCGTTTGAAATACTGAGTTCCTGGGCCTGATTCCAGCCAAAGCTGCCTAAAGGTCCTGATAACTCCTGAGGTGCAGGAGATCCAGACCCATGCCACATTTTAGGAGAGGATCTACATTTCCCTAGATTGGTGATCATGTTAACTCTGCAAGAGCAAAGGGATTTTCTTACTGCTCAAATGCCACCAAAAAAAAAAAGAAGAGGAAGTTTCTGCATCTAATGGTGTGCTTTAAATCCAGCCAGGAACTAAGCCCCACACAGCAGCTCACTCAGTCCCCACTGGGTGGGATGGGGAAGAGAATGAGAAGGGTAAAAATGAGCAAATTTGTGGGCTGGGATACAGATCCTTTAATAGGCAAAGCAAAAAGCTGTGCGTGGAAGCAAAAGAAAACAAAAAATTCATTCACTGCTTCCCATGGGCAGGCAGGTGTTCAGCCACAACACAGCCTAATACTGGATACTATGAATAAAATTAACTTTATCCCATTCAAACCCAGCACATACAGAAACAGTGTGAGCAGGACATCCCTCTTGCCACAAGGAGCTGCACGGGGCTGTGTTCCAGGGGTCTCTGCTGTGGCAGAGCAGCCTTGACCTGCCTCAAACACCCTCCTGCCAGTCTCTCCTGGTGTTCTCATTCAGTAAACATGCCTGCATTTCAGACAGAAACCACTTAGGTCCTATCATGATGTGCTCTGAGGAAACCAGGGAAGTGTGCAAACAACAAGTGACATTTAATCTCCACTTCTGCACTTTTATTGGAGAACCTTGACAATATATTGTGATTGGATAATGATCCAGGGAGAAATATTGGAGGGAGAAAGTGCAAAGAAATATGTGAAAAAAAAATCCAGCTGAAGAAAGAACTGTGATCTAAACTAGATATCCATTAGGGCTAATTTTATGCTGAGCTGGGAAAGAAAATTTTAGACTGTTGTGAGACAGCCACAAAGCAACAGCTGAGTTTCTGTATCATGAAGAAAAGTTTTCCTATAGTTGCACTGGTAACGCTGAATTAAAGTAAAAGTCATTATGCGAAAAGGTGATTTCTATATAGATACTGCAACATTTAACAAAAACCATACAAAGCCCAGACGAGGTTTGCATTTATAAAGTATTTTAGATTTGCACAGAGTAATAGAATATCCTGAGTTAAAGCAGACCTGCAAGGACTATGGAATCCAACTCCTGGCCCAGGACTCGCTAAGAATCCCATCGTGTGCCTGAGAGCATTGTCCAGACACTTCTTGAGCTCTGTCAGGCTTGGGGCTGTGACCACTTCCTTAGGGAGCCTGTTCCAGTGCCCAAACACCCTCTGAGTGAAGAACCTTTTCCTAATGCCTAAACTAAATCTCCCCTGATGCAGCTTCATTCCACTCCCTTGGGTCCTGCCACTGGTCAGCACAGGGAAGAGATCAGCACCTTGATGACACCTTACACACATTTGTACCTGCCATCAGGACCGGGGCCAGGCTACACTAAAGCAGTTCCAGTGTCCACTACAGAGAGTTTAGGGAATGGCCACACTGCCCTGCCTGATATTCCACCCAGCTTGTACCCAAATGAAGACAGGATGTGACTCAAAGCACTAACCATTGCTCTGGAGTGCTTTAATTTGACTACACTAGATCCTCTCACATAAGTTTTAACCTTGTTTTCCTGTATCTACATTTGTAATATGTGTTATTGGCCTCTTATCTTTGCAGTTTGGTCTCTCTTAGCCAACCCTTATGCCTCCTTTTCTTCCCTCACTTGCACTCAGCACTGACTTTGGAACATGGATTTGAGATAAATGAGAACTGAGCAGAGATCAGAATCTATTGTACTCATTAAAGAAACTTTCTGGCTGCTTTGCTCTTCAAATAAATAGTGTATAACGAGTTGTCTGCTAAAAGATGAAGGTCTGGGATAATGGAAGACCTTGTGCTGTTGTGAGAACAGTCAGCAAGATGACGAGTCAATGTTCCAGCCTGATACCAAAGGACACAGAGTTTAGTCTTAGCCCTTATGTCCCAAATCACAAACACTCATGGTCTCCCCAGGCTGATCCTTAGGACAGAGTAAGACCCAAATTACATCCTTAAGGAAAGGTGTGATGGGGTCACTGCAAGCCTGTTCTTATTATCACAAGTACTGTAACATTTATTCTGCCCTGTGAATGCATCCGGATCTGTTCTGATTGCATTTTGTTTTCCTGTTCCTAAATAACCCCATTAGGAGATGACTGTAGAAGAAAACCTGGGTGCTTGGGGCTCAGGCTCCCTCTACTCTAGCCATAAACTGGGTGCTTTAGCTTGTGAAGGTCTGGGATGGCTGTAGGATTTATTTTTCTGCTTTCTGCTATAGAACTACCTGAGTCTTGCTGCTCCGTAAAAACAGTCCCTTGCTATGTCCCACTCTTCAGCTTGCTAGCAGAGGAATACTGAGAGAGGAGAGGCCAGGAAGAGAGGGAAATGGGTTAAGCATTACCAGAGGAAAAATTGCTGTAGTCTCCCTGGGGAAGACATGGCATGGCTTGAGTCTGAAGGGATGCAGGGAAAGGGAAATTTGCGAATGCCAGTGCCTATCTGAAGAACTGTGTGGGATTTCATTTTCTAATATCAAGTGGTTTTTGTCATCCATTTAAGGCCCAGAAGTACTGAGAACAGAGTCACCACCTCAATTAAAATGCTTTATTCCCAATAATTTCATTGTGTAATTGTTCATCCATTTCAGGAGAAGAATTTCTGGCTAAGTCTGAGGATTATGGCCTTTCCAGAGCAAATCCCATGCCAAGGGCTGTACTGCCTCAGGATGCTTTTCTCTATATAGCATTTGACAGATATTCTAGTGCCCAAAAAATATTTCCACAATTTTATTTAGACACATCTCAATTTAAAATCTGAAACTGATGGAAACATTCTCTTCAAGGCAGATATGTCCAAAGGACAGCTTCAGCCCAGCTGGATCATTTAGTTTTTCCCCACTGAGTTATATGATGTTTTAATGGAATTGTCATCTTCACCTTAATTATTGCAGTAAAAGGAGAAGATGTTATAATATCCATGACAGCAAGTAAAAATTTACTAGTCTTAATCGATGGGAATATCTATTTTCTAAGATGATTGACCTCTGTGACAGAGGCTCTTGGCAACATCCAGTTCTGGAATTTTTAACAGTGAATTCCAAAGAAAAATAAACAGAGATGAAAAGCCTTATTAAGCATCTGGTTTTGGAGAATTCAATCAAAGATTGCATCCTGTCTTAGTATTTGTCAGAATCAGGCACTAAAACTCTGCAATCTCTTTCTTGTGGCTTGAACCTATTTTTATAAGTTTTTCTTTTTACTCCATTGTATATCCATAGAGAATAAATATCTACTTTTACCCATTTCTGTCTCTTTTTGTTTATTATGCCCTGTTTTGCTTAAAGACAATGGCAGATAATGTTACTTATTTTACAGTATTATTTATTTTATAGTAATTCTATATCCTTTAAACACTGCTGATTTTTTTATGTCTGAAGTATTTTTTTTTTTCCTTCTAGTATTCAAGCCCACTGTTTCTAATCCCATCCTTTATCTTTCAGGTTCTAGCATTGCAATTAGCCTTCCCCTCAGTCCCATAAAGATGTAACCATACTGGTTCACTTTGTCCTTCCTCGTGGACTATTCATTCCAGATCTCCTGAAAAACCAGCCTGAAGCAGCTGACAAAATTGCCCCTTAATGAAACTGCCCTACGAAATTACTCTAGAATAAGCTCCACAGTCATAGGAGGATTCAAGCTTTATGAGTGTTTTGAGTTAAATTTATTTTTAATGTGAGCATTTTAAATAAATCATTAAAAAGAGAGTAGTGTATGGGAAGTGGAAGCTGCATAAAGGTGCTACACTAATAGAGTCATCCTACCGTAGTAAAAGAAAATCTGTTCCTACTTTTTTGTGCAGCTTTATTAATCAGTTATTTGAATAACCTATATGAGAAGCAGCATATTGAATCTTTTAGTAAAAAGGTACCACAGAGAAGGACATTTCATTAAATGACATAGGAGATTCTCATTGATAAACAAATATTAAGATCCAATGGAGATTAAATAATACTTTTCATGTACACATAGTCTATGCTTGTTTATCTTCAGTGTACAAGCTCTGCAAACAGGAAAGTAAGTTTTGACAGGGCACAGTCTATATGGTTAGTTTCCAGTTTACTCTTTCAGTTTTCCTAATTGGTAATTATTCAGACTTTCCATTTCAGGAAAACAGCCATGCTTCCTACTGGAGAAAACACAGATTCTCAGGAGTGAGTTTGAACTTGCAAACCGTGTGTTGACTTCTCTCAGTCACCTTTCATGACAGCTATTTAGGAGCAGTCCATCAAACCATCAGGTTTCTCAGATCACAGGTTTAACTCTGTGTGCACAGTCTAATGAAAAGGCTCATCTAACCTAGCAGTTTGTAAGTGGTTGAAACTGAGCCATTAGCACATACGATAAAGTTAGTAATGGCTTTTTTTTTCCTTAGTGTTTTTTGGGTTGGTTTTCTCTTTTTTTAGTTTTTTTTTTCAACCTGCTTTCCTTTCCAGACTTCACCTTAAATCTGACCTTATACAAGGAGACAAGCAAGTAAGATATCCTTCCTGTTATCCTGTTTACTTTGCACTTTTAACAACACTTCACCGTGTGTTTGCACTGTGAGGGCGTATCAGGTCACCAATCTATCACCTACTGTGCTGAACAAAAAAGGAAAAGAATTAAATTCTGCCCCAGATTTAGCACAGGTACAACACAAATTACACCAGGTATGTGGTCTGGAAAGACAAAGCAGGCAACAGAACAAAGAGCAAAACAGAATAATGGTGAATAGGCTGTACCCTGTACCTTCTTCTGGCTGTTTGATTTTCCTTCTTGTCTGTGCAGGTCTCCAAGCATTGCTAAAGAATAAGAAAATAGGATGACAAAAACCTGCAGAAGTTGGCTACAGATTTTACTGAAGACCTGTCAAAGCCTAAAATACACATACAAAGAGCATGGGTCAGGTACATAAATATGAATTTGAAAGACCACGTACATCTTCAGGCAGGATTTTTGGAGCATCCTTCAGCCTTGTGCACACATTGCTGTACCATTGTGTGTATTTACCAGAGAGAGTAGCACAACAGATAAAGAAAGATCTCACAGAAAGGTATTTCAGTAGCCTCTGTGTCTGCACCCCCAATTTATCCTGCAATGCAGTTGAAGTTGTATCACCAGCTCTGTGTTATCATCTGTTCCCTGTGTGTGTGTTTTACTGGTGAATAACACACAGACACATTCCTTTGGCTGTTCTTATACCCCCTGGACTGGAATATCAGACCTGCATGTTTCTGCTTGAAATGCTGACAAATTGAATCATTATGAACCACCTTCAGGAATTTCATTGCCTGAGTCCTGACAACGGCTGGTGACATGCAAGCATTAACTCTAGCAAGAGGTGTTTAAATGGTTTTAAATCTCCAGTTCTCCCTCCTTCTCACTTGAAATATAAATGGTCAGCTGAACTTTATGCAGACATAATCAATAGAAAGCGAGCAGAAAGGAGGAGGCTGTGGCAGAGTGGATGGACACTTCAAAAGAAGCCATGTCAATATGCTTATCTGTTCCTCACACTGCACAAAGACCAATCTCCCACATGGATAACAGAGTATTCTCCATCATGAATTACTGTCTCTTATAGTGTGGTTCAGCACCTTTTTGCTAGTGCTGTGATAGTGTTTGCAGTCATGCTTGTTTAGCGTTTGAAAATAAGGAGCGTGTACGTGCTTTGTAACACTCCAAGTTTCCTGAAAGTGCTCAGCTGAAGCTTCAGGCACTCTCACTGCAAATAGAAATCTCCACAACTGTGGACAGTTTTGAAGAGTGCGGACTGCATAAAAAATCCAGATGAGCCGGTCTTGCTCTTTAGTTGTCAAAGGGTGTAAAGTCTCTCCTTTTATATCCTTATATTTATTTCTACCCTTCAAAGCCATTTTCCTGTTATACAAAGAGATTAATCTGTGAGAATTATTAACATGAAGACTTTCTCCCATGTTCCACTTTGACTTCCATTGAAAACGAGGTATGTTTTCCCTATGTACAGAGGCAAGAAAGAGTACCCTTCAGTGGTTTCTGCAGGGCAAAGATGTTTCTGCACTAAAGGCATCAGCCAAAGCAGCTCACCTGTACATCAGGGTGTACAAAACCACTGTAGACCAGAATAGAAAACTGAGAGATTTGCCATGTTCAGGATGACTGATCCTCTTTTTTCATCTGCTACCTGACCAGGTAGAATATTTTTTATCAAAAATTCTTTCCTGTTGCTGTGGGAGGAGGCTACAGGTACTCTTAGCTTTCCAAATGCTGCTGAAAGATGAGTTTTCCTTACACTTATCCCTTCCATGGTCCCAGAACTTTAAAGCTTAGAATTCTGGAAGACAAAGAGGAAATACGGTTAAATAAGACCTGAATTTATCTACAAATTAGGTACAGATTTGCTTTGCTACTACCAGAACTTTATGGAGAAGTGTTCCTTACCTTGTCTTATGTTCGGATGCATTTAGACAAATTCCGCCTGACTCTGCAATTCTGCTTTTTCTTGGTAATTCAGATATGCACTCTCAAACATTTATAAAGGGTATAAAAGATCAAGAACAGAGGAAAATCAGAGGCATCACCTACAAAAGGAAGGGTCATACAGCCATCAAAACCATGTCCTTAGTGCTAGTCGGTAGAATGCAAAGTGTAGAGGGACAATAATGGTGTTGACATGGCTTCCAGTTTTACCCCAGCATGGTTATCTGGAGCTTTTTATTCATACTGTAGACATCCCACCATAGCTGGCTGGGCAAGTAGTGAAGTTCACAAAATTGCCAATATAAAGGTGAACTGTTGTTCCTCTCCTCATAAAGCCTTAATCTTCTTCCTCTTCAATGATTTCCTCCCCCAGAAACATAATTTTGTCTTCCTTGATAGTCTCTCCCATCTAGTTCTTGTATTCCCTGCCAGCAGATTCTTCACAGTATCCAAATTACTCTACCTCTTCTTAACATCTTTGTCTAGGGAGAAAATTTATAATTTATTTTTATTATTTTTTCATGAAGCGTGGCATATTTAGAAAATTACCCAACCCCTCCTACTTAATCATTTTGGCATGCTTTTCCCCTAAGATATGCAGGTGACTGGATCAGGAAAAGAACAAATGAGGTCTCTCTGGGTACCCTGCACTCCATCCAAAGCTCAGACTGTGCATTGGGAGGGACTGATCTTCCACCAGTGAGAGATGAGGCCGTGGCAGTTTCACAGCCAAGGGCAGCACATGAGCTTTGAACACAAGAGAGATCAGAGTCTGATATTCCCTTTCCATGCTTTTTAGAGTGGGAATGAAATGAAAGTGTAGGAATGGCTACACTGGGTCAGACTAAAGGTCTGTCTGGTCCAAAATTCTCTGTCCAACAGAGACAAAGGGACATGCAGGGACAGCATATCTTGATGTTGCCCAAGGAGACTTTTACAATCTCTAGTCCTTAGTAAATCTCAGGCTGCCTGAGCCAGCTGACTTGCATTTCATAACCCTTGATTTTTTTAAGTCCTGTTAATTTTTCCAGATGTTTGCTGAAACATTGATAACTTTTATGATCAACACTTCAGTGAGGAGCTCCCACACTATGGGAATATGCATCTTGCTTTGGTTTCTTTCTTTGGTCTGTGAGTTTTGTTTGATGTCTCCTACAGCACTCACTGGAAGACACAGTGAACATCAGTCATCTTCTCCTGCCACTCATGGTTTTACAGACCTTTATCATATTTTCTGTAACTCACCTGCCTGCCAGCCTCAAGAGCTGCCACAAGACCCTTTCTCTAAGTGGCACAAGTGTTACCACAACGCGGGCCCACAGGAACAGACCTGGCAGAGAAAGGTGGTGCTGTGCTGGGGCAGGGGCTCCTTGGCACTGGGGTGGTCCTGTGCCAGGCAGGAGCAGGGTGGGACTGTGGTAAGGCACAGCTGGGCCCTTCAGCCAAGCTGGGGGCACAGGGAGGAGCAGCCCAGAGGGGTTGAGAGGGACTGAGCACAGCCCCCATCCCCTCTTTGCCTGCGTCTTGAACCATGAGTTTTCTCATCCTGGTTATCCCCCTGTCCCAAGGAAGAAGGGCACTGAGGGAGCCCTTAGCCAAGGTTAACCACCACAGGAGCCAGGATGAGGCCTGGTGATGGGAAATCAGGTCAGACAGAGCCTGGAATGGCTGGGAGGGACCATGGGGAGCAGACTGACCTCCTCAGGCTGGACCAAAATGGGGTTTGGCACCCATGGGCAGGGATGTGAGAGGCAGGTCTGGGGCAGGTCAGAGGCAGGTCTGGGGCTGGTCAGGGCCAGCCTGTCCCAGGAGTGCCATCAGACACACATCTTCCAACCTAATTTGACTTGGAAGGACCCCAAGTCATGGCCTCAGAGCCCTGCCCAACGCAAACCAAAGGGCACTAAGTGGAAAGAACGAGGAGACTTGTTTCAGTGGCACACTCTCGATGTAAACATGCTAAGGCCTGCACTCCAAGATGTTTGGATATGGCCTCATCCATCCACCCAAGTGCAGCCACAGCATCTCCCAGCTGGTCTGCTCAGAGCTGTGCAGTTTACCACTGATTCCTTACTCAAGGCTAGGTCTATTGAGCATCCACATGCTCCAGAGCTGTTCAAATACATTTGAAAAACCAAGCATATTCCCTTAATCTTACCTTCCATAACAAAAATGCAACAACATAGTTCTTCAAAGAAAATAAAACAAGACAGTAGCAACAACAACAAAATCATCAAATATCAAAATAAAATGAAGAAAAAAAGAACAAAACGAAAATATACCACAACACAAAGCCATTCACCAAACACTACCCTGAGAGGGAGGATAAGCAAATAAAGAATATATGAGAGGTAACATGTTTCCTAGTGCATTCCTGAGAGACACTCATGCAACTGGGAGAATGGTCTGGATGCTGTGGCTGACACACCTGCTCTCAGCAGAGGAAAAGTGCGATGATAATAACCCCTTCTGAGGCATGGCAAGGGACATGAGCTGACAAACAGTGTGATTCATGATCCTTGTGTTAGAGGGGAATGACAAATGATTGATAATATATTTCCACATTTTTTCTGACAGGTGGCTTGTGGAAGGAGAGATCAATCCCAGCTTCTGAAATGCGTAGAGATCTCAGCACAAGGTAAGAAGGCAGCAGCTGACACGTGAATTATGTTCCACAGTGCTTGAGATCGTCTGAGCAGCAGCTATGCTTCCCTTTGGGCATTTTATACAGTAAACACTCTATTTTCCAAAACATTCAGCATCCTCTGCTTCTCCCTGATGCTCCTGTGTGTTCAGGGTATTGAATATCATACAGGAATGGACCTTCAGAAGCCCATGCATTTTTTAGCAGGGATTTTCAATAATTCACAGGATCAGGCCCAAAATATGCACGGTATTAGACGAGAAATTTTCCAGTCTCTTTACCACACAATTTCAAATGCAAAGAGCCTCCGGTTTCCATGTAGTAGCAGTGTTTCAATCTCCCAGCCATATAAAATGCCTGGCTAATTGGACTGGTAGAGGAAAGGGGGATTTTTGTGTTTGATAAATTAATCAGTGAGCACTGCTGTACATTTCCCACTAAAATCCTTAATTAGACATAAAATGCCAAAGAATGAGATTCTTTCTTTAGTTTTTAATTGAAGGGATGACTTTTGATCCTCCATTAGTGAGGAGAGAAGAAAGCCTTTCAAACGGAAGCGGCACCCCAGCTGTTGCTGAGCGTCTGAGAGGTTCAGCACTGCACTTCCACAAATCCCAGGAGCCTATGGATACTTAGCATAAACATGCTAAAAGGATCAAATTGACATTCACACAAACCAGAGTCCACGAAAACACAAAAGCTTTTAATCCAAGCCTCTGTGTAAAAAGATAGCTTCTAATTACCAGTCTAGACTAATCATCAATGTTTAGCTTATAAAAATGAAGCTATCAATAAGAAGAGCAAATTCTGCAATGTTGGTAGAATCCAGGCAAAATCTAGATGATTTAGTCATTCATTGCAGCATTTCTTTCTTGCTCAGTTTTTCAGCATTTCCAGAGCTTTTGTAACCAATGAAGACAAAAATCCCTGAGGCTTCATTGGTTACAGATTTCACACAAACACACAAAAACACACACACACACACACACAAAGGCAACCAGGGCAAGAGCCAGGGCAATCGAGGATATCCTGTTAGAATTCTCTATAGGTCTTTACTCCTGCCTCGTACTGCTCAGATGGAGCTAACACTTAGCTGGACCCTTAGGCAATGTTATAGGGCAGCTGCAAGTCAAGGTGAAATGCCACTTCTGTTCTTTCATTAACCCTCCCAGGCCTGTCATTAAATATGGCAGGCTTAGCATTTTTCACTTCAGATGGAAAAGCACTGCCAATCCCAGGAGGCAGAATTTTTCCGATGCCTAAATTGATGAACAAGACAAGGTCAGCAATTTTCAGTTTATTGACAGAACTCTATTTATCTTTAGAAGTATTGAAATGGTATTTCAGGTGCCCTGGAGCAGAACTGTGACCAAACCAAAAAGAGAGGGTTTATGAGAACCAATGCCACTATACTACCTGAAGTATTGTGAGTGGCTTTAATTTAACTTGCTACATCAGAAGGAGGTATTTTGTGATTAGAAACATTTTCATAAGAAAAGAACTTTAATAAATGCCACAGCACGCGATAGACGGAGACAAACACAGAGAAGCAGAATAACAGAGAAAGAGCAGAAACTGCAGCCAACCACCCATTTAAAGTTAAATATAGGTTTTGATGCAAAAAAAAATGTGCTTGGGCTTTGTTTGAGGTTTTTTTGCTTGCTTAGGAATGATTATCACTAAGAGGCTGGCTAACTGATCCAGATCTCAGTGGGAGAAACAGAACTGACCATTTGATATCTGTCCATCATCATAGCAATTTGCTCATGACAGTTACTAAAAACCCACTTTTGACAGCTGAGCTCCACTTTTGTTTCTAAAGCTAAATAACCTGAGTTTATCTATAATGGATAATAATAATAATAATAATAATGGTAATATATACAATATTAATAATAATAATAATAGGTAACCCCATACTGCTGCAGGAGCAGTTTGCAAAAACTGAATTTTCCCCTTTAACCATTTCTGGAAGGGGATTGCACTGAAAGGCCCAGTCTTCAGCTCGAAAAAGTGTCTTTTTTTTTTTTTTTTTTTTCCCCAAAAAATGCAGATTGTATAAAGTAGGCCAAAAAAGAAATGAAGGTAATAAATGTTCCTAGCAAAGACTAGCAAGTCTAGTTAAAATCTGGAACCTACTGAATTTAGTTCAGCCCACTGAATCAATGGCAGGCAGGCCTGACCTGAGCAGGGGACCTGCAGCAGAGATGTTGTGACTGCACCTCTGCCACTTGGGCTGCTTCATGAATGAACACTTAGCCTTTGTTAAAAGTGCAAATTGAACTGTTGCCTGCCTGGGTTTTGCTGCAAGTGAATAAATTTCTGCTAGTTAAAATGAGTGAAGAACACACCTCTGCCCCCAGGGAAGATGGAGTTTAAGGATACACCACATTTTTCTTTATACAAACTATACATATTTTGGGGGATAGCGAGCTGGGATCCCACAGTATCACTAAGCTAACTTCCTTTTGTCAGGTTTTATTTTTTGGAGATGTTGCACTGCAGACACCCCACCTCTCCTAACAGAAATGGTCTGGTTACTAAGCCTTTGAAACAGGCAGCATCTCTGCATTCTGATTAAGTCCTGACATTAGGATGTCTGGAAAAGAAAACTCTCCTGGGTGCCAGCAAAAAAAGCAACACCAAAAGTGTGTGGAAAAGTGGATGGGATTGAATCGTTCAAGGTTGAAGCCTGATTCCAGGGCTGCTCTTCTGCTTCTCACAGTGATCAACTACCTTAACTGGGGCTTGAAATGAGTGTGGCTGCAGGGCTGCATCTTCAACAAGTGTCCTCAAAGCCACTAAGGACATTTAGAGAGAAGGATGGGTCTGATGAAGTTCTGTAGAATCCAATCTGCTAAGAGCCAGCAATTTAGATTTGCACAGAAGCAGGAATTTCTTGCTAAAAATGTAGGCATTAGCAGGCATTGAGCACCCAGGGAGCCAGAGAACCTGGCAGGGTTGCACTTTTCCTCAGTTTGCCCTTCAAGGACCCCAGATGGTGCTGAGTGGATGTGTATGCATGGAAAATGCCAGTTGGCAATTAATCTCAGAGAGACTTCTGAGGAGGAAAATATTACTTTTGTCCTGGAAGGCCAAGGATATTAATGATGCATACTGAGTTTCCAAGTAAAATTCTTATAGTTCCTCCAGACTAGACTTGCAATTTTTAGAAAGTGGTCAAGGGATCAGTACCTGAGTTTTGTGCTTTGAGCAGGGAGTAGCTAAGATTTTGTTGTTAATCCCAGAGTTTCCAGATGACCGTTTCCTTTATGTCAATGATTCATGTCAATCTTAGCTAAATTCTCATTCCATTTACTCTAGAGTACATCTGTGGGCTTAGCAAGTCCATGTATTTTTCATTATATCTTTCACATGTGTGTTTCACATGAGCCTGCTCTCATCTGGCTGCAAATTTAACTTGGCACTGCAACTGTTAGCCACCAAGTGATGTTTTCACCAGAAAGTATGGCCAGCATCCCTTCTACTTCCTCGTCCTCCCTTGCTGCTGTGTCAGCCTCCAGTCCCCACTCCCACCAGCTCTGCCCTGGGTAGGAAATGCAGGAGGTTGTGACAGTGGCACCTTTAGGCACAACTTCAATGCACAAGGGTGGCAGGTGAAAGGCACAGTATCTCTCAGTTTAATTGATGTAGTCAAACCATCAGCCCCCAAATCAGCCACAGACCCTCATCTCCCACTGCACACAGCCACTGACACCTCCACCCCAGCTTCCAGATGCCTTACCCTCCTCACCTCTTCGGGCATGTTGGAGTGGCTCCATGCTGTCCTATGCAAATTTTGGCTCTATGCAAATTGCTTATGGTATGCAAATCAATGCATTAAATAACTAACATAAAGTGACACATACGGAGATGTGCATAACTTGGCAGCTATAAATCTGGAATCGTTCCACTGACGTCAATGGTTTCACTTCAGATAGGCTCCAGCATGGAAGGTGTTGAAATCTGGCCCTGTGATATTTTCAGTCAGCTTCTAAACACAAACTCAGGAATTAATGATTTCAAAGGTGTAATGATTATTATTGCCTGTGGGTTCTGCTATTATTTAGGTTTTTACAGCTGAACATGCACCTAAAATGGGGTTGCAGAACCTACTTAATTTCAACAGGGCTCACATCAACGATAAATAGAGTACCTGTGGTCTATCAGAACTTCTTGCACTTGGAACCTGATTCACTTTGGTCCTAATGGCATAATAGTTTCTATTTTAAAGTAGCTGGGGCCTAAAATGCAGGATTTATGCCAAAATGTCTTCAGAGGCAGATGTACACCCTAAAGTATTTCAAATCAATTTAGAATGGGGAATGAGTATAGATAGCTCTGAGCTACATGCCATGTATTTTTGATCTGGGACTGGGAGCCTGGAAGCATATGCATCGTCTTGTGTAACCACCCCCTGACAAGGATCTGCTGTTATTGTGTGCAGGGAAAGCAGAACATGGTAAAGGTTAATGCTGCACATGGCAGAACCACAGTGCTGAGCAGGGCCCTGGTTGTGACTGCTCCAAAAGTGCTGTGCAGTCATTTACACATTCGCAAATGTCGCTTTCACATGGCAGAATTTCCACCCACTTCTGCCTGAATGTAAATGACTTCAGGAGATGCCAGGCATTAAGTGTTCTCACAACTGCCCCCAACATCCCACTGCTCAAAACCGGTGCTTAAAAACACTCCTAGAAAACACTGCAAGACTTTCAAAATAAATCCGTTTGTGTTTCTGAGCCTTCTTGGTCACTAGTGGGGTTAGGCTCAGATTTACCAGGATATACTGAATTACAGGACATGTGAAACGATGACAAGGAGATCCAGCAAAGCCTGATAATGAGAGGCTGGAAGAGTCAAGCTCTGCTCCCGCTGTCTATTTGATCTGTTCAACTTACCATAAACTCTGTTGCACACTGCACGAGTGAAAAGCTACAGGAGGTTTGTATGGCATGAAGAAGCTTCCAGATTTCTTATTAGTCAACTGAACTAGCATCAGAGATTATGGATTTAAATATAGAAGCAGTCTAAACTGGAAATATCAGTGTCTAACTGTACAAACAATGTAACATTTATCAAGTGTGTATTATGTTTTTATCAATATTTGCTTTTGGTTTTGTGTGTGTTTTTGGGGATTTTTTACTGACATTGTAATCATGGTATCTGCATGTTTGTGTTGCTACAACTAACTTCTACTTTAACTGACAAAATTAGAAACTCCTATTATAGCCATTACTCTGGAAATGCTTTTTAGTTTGTTTAGGTTTTTCTTTTTTAATCCTAACAGTCTCCCTGCAGACCTGAACTGACATCAATTTACCAGTGTCTTGACATCTTAAAGTTGTTTCTTATAAAATTTGCATTGGTGTCATTTTGTTTCAAGCTGATATTGTGACAATGTCTCCCTGGATTTATACTGACAATTTATTTTTATTTTGACATCATGTCATCCCTATAGCCCTTCACCAGCATTTATCGTTAAGTCTGTGGGTTTAAATGAAAAGTGGTTTCTTTGTGCAAACTACAGTAACTAACTAAACTTTCTCAGTAGCTACTTTTCTGACCTCAATATCTAGCTATTGATTGCACTTGGGTTTTTATAGAAATGTCAGAAGTTCCTGCCTAGTGCTTTAGGCAGCTCTTCCATATGTACCAAATAAGGAATTTAAACCAAAGCTCCCCTTGAAACTGAAAAATAATTGGCTATAAAAAAAAAAGATGAATGTGTGTTTATAACACCAACATCAAACAAAAAACTGGGCCCTGTCGGTGGCATTGCCTGGAGAGTTGCTGATCTTCCTTCTCTTTCACTCAAGTGTTAGAAACACCTTTTTGGGACTCAACATTCCAGCTGTTTCCAGGTGTTTCCTTGGAAAACACAAAATCCTCAATATCTGTATATTTAATATGCTGTTGGCACTTCATTTAAATATCAAAAATGACATTAGGCAAGCTGTGGTGTGGGCCAGGGGAGGGGAGATTTCAGGAGAGTTCCCATGTGACAGTTCTAGCTTTAAACCTGTGGGGTTTTTTCAGCTCTTTCATTTTTAAATTCAAAGAGGCAAGAAGGATTGTGAGCAATGTCACAAATGCCTTGTGACCCTTCCTGAAGTAGAGCCATTGTGTGGTGTAGCTAGATCTCCCAAGGGCATATTTGTAAATTATAAAGCAAAATCCTGCCAGTGATTATTGAGTGTTCCTAGGATTATCCATGATCCTGACAGAGTGGCCTGTGTATGTGATTTTGCAAAAGCTATTTTTCATCAGAGTACGTGCATGGTTTAATGAGATATTTGCAGCAGTAACATCATTTCTGTGTTCTGGTATAAATGGTTCAGCTCCTATACATCATACCTGGTAAATCACAGTATGGGTGCAGAGAAAAGGAGCCTTCAACAGCAAAATTTGCTCATTTTTATTGAATCAGAACATCAATTCTGAGTGATGGTTATGGTGATTTGCCTTCACTAATATCTCACCATCAGTGCCTAGGCAGAAACCTTACCCCTCATGGTTTAACCAAAATTAAGAACTCATAAGTGAATCTTCCCTCTGTAGGGGAGATTATTTATTTACAACACTGCTCCACTTCACAGAGAGTGAAATTTGATTGTCTAAACAGGGTAGTCAAGCATCATTAGAGAAGACTTCCAGCTCCTGTTCCAAAAGCACCCAGGTCTGCCAGAGGTCCTGTGTGATACCTGCCAGTCTCACGTGGAGGTTTAGAAACCACAGCAGTAGATCTCTCGCCTTCAGGCAGTGAGATCAAGACCTAAGTATGGCAAGACCAAGATGGGAGACATTTTAACAACAGTGGAAATAGAGATCTGAGAAGACAGTGCGCGAAGCTGGTCAGAAAAGTTTATTTTTAAGCTTGTCAAACCAAAAATTATTACTTCAATATAAGTTTAACTGACACCTTGAAAGTTAGATCGGAATTACTTTGAACTTTATCACCAGAATTCAAAGGGGAACCTTGGGCTTGAAACTACATAGACAGAAACTGAACACAAGACCTGCACTAAATGTGGATAAAATACTAGATATCTGTAAGAGCAGCGTCAATTTCTATAAATGATTCAGATAAGGAAAAATCATAGTGTATAAACCTGTCAGTGAAGTTTCTTCTAAATCCTTAACTTTTTATTAGGTATTCTCTTTGCACCTTCCCAATACTAAAATATGTTGCTGCTGTTGTTAGAATTAACTCAGTATATTTCTCTTTATCTGCATAAACACCCAGTCTGTCTTTGACTTCAGCAGAGTTTCATATCTAATTAAACATCTGTCACACTGGAATGTCTCTTTCAATAATTCTTGTTGGGAAGGGAAAGACCACCACTGGAAATAGCACTCTGTGCATTAAGCATGGCAATGAGCACCCACATTTACCTTGAATTTTCACTCTTCCATGCACTTCTTATCTGACCTTAAAGCTGGTTACTGAGTAGACATTTTGGAACTAACTTCTGATTTTTGGTGGCTGTCATTGCATGCCTGTCTTTCACACATGTCAATCACCCTTGAGTGGTGCCAGCTCTAAACACAGTTTGGGGACTTCAGCATGCTGCTCAGGGCATTCAAAAATGTAGGACACTTTTTGAAAATGTAGCTTTGCTCAGCTGATATTGAGCTTTCTGTCCGTGGACCATGGGTAGTAACACTGATGTTATTGCAAAGGAAGCTTTGTAATATTCTGCATCTTCCTACAACCTGTACCTGCCAACAGAAATGCCAAGAAATTTCTGCTAGCAAAATCAGGGATTAGAAAACTTCAAAAGTGTCTCAAAAGGTATGATTGCCTAAAACTTGGGTTTTTCACAGCGTTGAGCGGTTACCACAGCCATCCTCACCCTACCAGTGCTGCAGCAGTTGCGTGGCTTCAGAACTGACTAACAAAGGACCACAACTTGTCAACAATCCAAGTTCTGGGTTTCATACCTGTGTGGCAAGATACAGGTGAGAGCTGTTTTTGTTATGCTTCCCACAGAGGTTTATCCAGGATGAGGGCTTATTATCCTCAAAATACACAGCTGTAGAGATTACAGATAACTATTAATTAGCTGCTCTAAATCAGGAGTCCTACTTGCTGGGAGAAAAGAGTTGACAATGGGTTTACTTATCCTCTCTGCAGAGGATATGGTCCTTTTATAGAAATTCCTTGGTGTCCTGTGAAGTGAGACACCGAGAGTTGCTGCTGATCTCCACGTTTGGATGAGTTTGACTACAGGTTTCTGCTTCAGCAGACATGAAGGGTCAGTCAGCTACTAAACCAAGGACTGTAATACCACTGGCTGTGGAGGGCTGCTTGATGACAGGGGTGTATAAGGGCTGGATAAGAATTGAGGTGTTGCTGTTCTTTCCAGCATGAAAAATCCAGACATGTACAAATCCAAGCATGCATATGCACACTGTACTTCTGATGGTCATGCGGTCAAATGAAAAAATCAGCTGTGAAAGAAAATGACATTAGGTGACTTTATTTTGCTCTGCTGACAGCATTGGGAAGGATATATTGAAATCTTAAATTCTAATTTCAATATGCAATTGGTAACAAAGGAAAGTTCATGAGGACCCTTTGAAGATCTAATATTTTTTGGCTATAATTTAAGTGTCAATCATAGTTTTCAACCATTATTTATTACATTTTTAATATGCATTTGGTGTTTTCAGCATGCTCCATCTTTCATTGATGTCTGAGTACAATCAGTACCTATTTCTCAAGGATCTACATATTGTACTCCATAAGTTTTAACTTTATGAAACTCCTTTTTAAAATGTGAGCAAGCATCCCAGATGATGTGGAGGAAGAAGGGGAGTAATCCAATTCTACATAATATCACTTCAGCGTCTCCTTATTCCATTACTTAAGAACTCAGCAACAATTAAGTGTTAAGAAAATATAAATGTCTTGGTCAAGAAGAACAAAATCTACAGTAATTAATTGCTTCAATATTTCTCACAGCCATTCCCCCTCCAAAGGAAATTAATTTTCATTCATACTTCAGACAAGATACAGGACATGGAAGGGGAGAAAATTAATTTGGTTGATGTCATTCTGTAGTTTAATCCCAGCATTAATATCCTTTGTATAGTGACTGGGAATAATATCTGAATTCAAAAGTAACTCCGTGAAATTTGAGGCTTTACAGAATTGGTATTGTTCTGGCAATGAAGATGTTGCAATCTTCCTGCCGTTTGCAAAAGCCAGTAAAAGTGAAAAATCAAATGAGATCTAAAATTCCTGTCCTTCTCTCCAAAAAACACAGCTGTCATCATCATCTCCCACTCCCCTTTTGTAATGATCACACAGATTTGCCAAGATAGTCACGTCTATGATTGTCGGTGTTTTGATGGATGAGCCCTTAAAAAAAAGAAAAAAAGCTGAAATATGCCTGAAGGAGAAAAAAAGAAGAATGTCTGTGTCTTTGTGCAGAACTTGCACTGGGCCCTAGATGAGAGAAAATTCTGGCCAGAAGAGAACTTCAGAGATACCTGAAGTATTTTTCAACCCAGGGAGGAAATCAGGAGAGATGGGTTTGGGTTCTCACCTGCATCCCAGTCCAAAGAAGCTTCCATAGGAAGGGAATTCTCCCACTGCTGAGCAGTATCTGGGGGCAGCTGATGTTTTGCTCCCCATGCTGGCCTGATTAACACTGGGGTTTGCACCTCAAGAGTGAAAGGATTCCTCTGCAGCTGTGCTGGCAGAGCATGGGCTGCTGGTGTTAGGCTGGAGGCAGCCAAATCACAGAGGGGAAATGTGGCTTCAGTTTTAGCATATGAAAATTTTACTTGTCCCACCACTGAGATCTCCAGAAGTTTCATACTGTGAATTTGATGCAAACTGATGAAGCTTTCTTTTCTTGACTCTGAAGAGAGCCTTAACTCTGACTTGAGTCTGATTTCAAATCCATTTATTATAAAAGCTAGCGTTTCAAGGGTAACTCTAAAGGGACTTCACTTGTGTTTGCTGAAGAGATTGGTGTGTCTGCTTCTGACATTCTGATTCAAAAAATCATCTTTGGACCCAGGGTATCTATTTCTGTGTTCCTTTTATAGAACATTATGGAGAACAATTGTTTAGTGAAAAGCATTCTCGTTTACATTATTGCATTTTATTTGACCTTCCTCAAGAGCACTGGGACACCTCCAAGCACAACACTTAGCTTTGAGCATTGGCACTTGTGAGATGGTTCTTACACCCTGGTAAGATGATTAATGTTCCTTGGAAATTACCTAATGGCTTGATACTCTTTCTATCCAGCCTGTTGTAGGAGAAAAGCAGGATAATGTGAGACACAATTTATGGGTACGAAATGGAGGACTTGAAACAGAGCAACTGATTCAGAATTATTGACAGGATATCTGTAGTGCTGAAGATCCACACAGCAGAATTGAAAAGCATGAATGAAATAGAGTGCTGCTGGAAGACATCCCAAACAGATGGAGACACCTGGTTGACAAGGACATTCCCCCTTTAGAGACTGGTGGAAGGAACATGGAGATATTTATCTGGTCAAAATATTGACATGGAACCTTTTGTTAGAAGATGTAAAGTATTGGATATGTATGACACCAAAATGTCCTAAATTAACTCTATTGGCCACTTGGAAGGAACTGATAGGCCAAATGTTTGGCTCTGTCATCCCTCCTTTTTGGACACTGGACTCATTTTTAGCAAAAGGGAAGGATGTTAACTGGCCCACACTCTGATTAACATTGTGAGATAATGGCTAGAATACAACTGAAGAGTGTTTATCTGTATATTTCATTTTTATGCTGAGGTTCATGGTCTCAATGGCATTTTTTATTGACATTTATTAATTTGAGTGGCTCTAATTTTTCAAGTTTATAATGGTAATATTAAAACATCTGTTCTAAGTAGCAGCATATTTCTGTGATTCATTTTTTAGTGTAAGGACTTGACAGATACTGCTTATCTGCACACTCTGGATGCCCTTGATGTAACTTCAAAGTACAACTTAAGTGCAATAGTACAGTAAAAAAATACTCCAACAGGAAATTTCAATCTCAAATCTCTCATGTGCTCAAAAATTTCCCCACTGTTGTTATTACAATTCCTGTCCTCATTTTCAAAAGCCTAAGAGACAAATGAGCTTTTGTTAAGTGCCCTAAATCATCACTTATTTGCCTGAGGGTGTTAATGATAGGTCATATTCTTTTCACACAAAGAGCAGAACATTATTTCCAGAATTCTCCTACTGATTTCAGTACTGGCAATATACAATGATTGCCACTGAAAATTTGTCACTAATCGTAGAATTTCCAACACTCTCTCCATTGTTCCAAAAATAATATCTTGCAGGAGTGCTCATATTGCTGTCAGTTTATCAAAGAACAACTTCCAGCTGAAAAGCCGTGAGATGTTATTAGCCGATATTGTACACGAAAGTTAAAAGTAATGTGTCATCTGGAAGGCAGAATACATTACACTCCAACAGTGTCATCAAGAAGGGGTATGAAAATCCACCCCCAAAAATAGTGCAGTCAATGGGCTTATTCAGCTGATCTCTAAGTATTGTCAGTATCTTTTATTATTGCCATTATTATTATAGCACATTGGGTATTTTTTCTTCCATTTGACAAAAAAAAATGTAATAATCAGTTTCTTTTTATTGGCTTGAGACTATCTAGGGGCGACACAGAGGATCTTTTATAATGAAAAACTACTAAGAGGCACAGCCACTTTTGGCAAGGTTAAATTATGAAAGCAATTCTACCAAACAAAATTCATGAGTCACAAACATGCTGCCACTGCAAAAAAAAAAAAAAAAAAAAAAGGAAAATAAAAAATAAAATTAAAAAAGCCTTCTCTTCCCTTATGTCTAACATACATATTGATACAGATTTAGGGATTCATCTGTTTGTTGCAGTCAGACTTCTGGAACGGCAATCACTCCCTTGAGACTGGAGAGAGACTATTTCCAAGAGAATGTAGTGACAGAACAAAGGAGAATGGCTTCCAACTGAAAGAGAATAGGCTTAGATGAGATATTAGGAAGGAATTCTTCACTGTGAGGGTGATGAGGCACTGGAACAGGTTGCCCAGAGAAGCTGGAGCTGCCCCATCCCTGAAAATGCTCAAAGACAAGTTGGATGGGACCCTGAGCAACCTGGTCTAGTGGAAGATGTCCCCGCCCTTGGTAGAGAGTTTGGAACAAGATGATCTTTAAGGTCCCTTCCATTCCAAAGAATTCTATGATTATATGAGAAGTTTTGAAAAGGGAAAGGGAATGTAGTTTTCCTCTGGTTCCAGCTAAAGATACTGTATCCTTTGTTGGGGGAGAAGAGGTAAATTAAGGAGAAAACAGATCTTATTTTTAAAGTAGATGTTGGTATCTAGTCAGTCTGGAAATCACAAAGGTGTTAAAAAGACAAAGCTCTGCCCCCTGTTACAGGTTCTAGAGCTTTTATGGATTTCAGCAGGCTTCCTTCACCACAGCAAGTCGATCTCTGTGTACAAAACATTAATTTGTGTCAATGGATAACTTCAGGAGTGCAAACAGTGGGTGAACCCAGTTGAGAAATTCGCACTGTGCAACAGAAATAGAGTTTTTGTATGGCATCTGACTTGCACATGTTCTACACAATCATTCAAATCTACTGTTTTCCCCTCTCCCCGTCCAGGTACCCCAAGATCGATGCTCCAGGTCTCCACCTGCTAAAAAAAAAAAAAAAAAAAAAAAAAAAAAAAAAAAAAAAAAAAAAAAAAAAAAAAAATAGCAGGAAATGATACCCATTTTGCTGAGGGTTTTTTCCTGAGCGTAGCTAAAAAAAACCACAGACAGCTATCCTCTGCTTCACAATATGTAAATATACTGCATTATATTGAGTGAAACAAAAAGAAAATACTCATCAAGAATTTTATCTGCAAGCATGCAATTAGAAATGGATTCCAAATTAAAACATAGCCAGAAACTGCAAAAATCCACATCTAGAAGTAAACAGCTTACAACTGCTTTAGGATAAATATTCTGCTATGCTGCAGGAATTTAAAGAAATGGGGAAAAAGGGTGAGAAACACCATGCACTATACCTGTGGTTATATGGACTGTAGTTAAGCTGCTCTTATGACACTCAAAAATTCTGTTTGTGTTTAAAGATAAGTGTCTGAAAGAAAAAGAATTGATCTTCACTGATATCCATCTGTGAAGTTCTGACCTCTGCTTTCATCAGCAAGCCTTTCTGTCAGGCAGCTGAGAGTCAAAAGAAAATCTTGATGTGAGATCTACCAAATTCACTGTGACCCTAATTCATCCTGTCTTATGATGAGAGTTTAACTACACCAACTTCATGAGGAGTGCAGTCCCTCTATGCTCCCTTGAAGATCTACAGAAAGGTGTAGAATCAGGCCAGGCATCTGACAAAACCCTTCTGCTCCTAAACCATAAAAGATGCCTCTGCTTGAAAATGCACAAGTGTAAGCAGATTCCAAAATTTGCTCAAACCAGGACAAAGGCTTTAACCAGGAGACTGTGGTTTAGTTCTGGAATGAAGATTCTGGTGAGTATTTAACACTGTACAGTAGCATTTGCTTTCGATATATCCTCTCATCCCATTCTCTTCCCTGGCCATGATGTTCATCAAAAAGACATGGACAGATCCTGATGTCTGCAAAGAAAGGCTTATGCTGCAACTAAAGCTTTCAAGTCTATAATTAACTCAAACTGCATCTTCAGTTTATTGAATTGAGCTCTGTGGAAGGATCCTGCTCTGTAGAAAAGATCACACACAAAGGCTTTTCAGACAATCTGAAACCATCCATCACCGTGCTTCGTTAAGCTCCACCCACTGATTTACTGAGCAGATCTTGACGTCTTACAAAGTTCTCCATCTCAAATTTGTGAGTCTCACCTATTTCCTTCCTGATTTGTGTAAGAAAATGATGAGCAACTAATGTCACTCCAGACCCATGCCTCAACCTGAGGGGTATAATTTCCCATCTTCAATCAAAAATATTACAATCCACTGAACACTGAAGTAACTTATCATGGATTTATTGGCTGTAGTACAGTGTTGAGTACTGTGTTAAATCCACTACTTGTGAAAATGCCCATGGGGAACTCATGGAAAGGCCAAGTTCAAGCCTTTCTAAGTAGTAAAAGCAGAAATAGTAATGCAGACATGGCTTTGTCTGGATGCAGGCAAAGGCATGGAATTGTACAAACGATGTTAATGATACTGGCTAATGAAATTCTTCTGTCAACAGATTAAAGATTTTATTAGAGTCCTCCCAAATCCTTTTGCAACCTCTGTTATTGTCAAGCATAAAATACTGCTCCACACTTGAGAAACATAATCAAAATCCAGAATAATGTATTAAAACGGCTTGACATCTTCCCACTCTGTTGAGACAGAAACTGCTTTTCCATTTCTATGCTGCTCACTTGCAGTTTACCACTAGTACCAATTCTTGCTTTAATGCTAAACAGCAGCCAGCTGAAGTGGACAAGCAGCAATAACTTCAGACTCAGAAATATGGAAAGGACAAACTGTTCTCATTGCTCATTCCATATGAACTCACCACCATTAACAAAATTTTACATGATGGGCATTTGCATCAGGAGGAAAAGGGAGTAGTGGAGTGTTTTCTTTTGGTTTTTCAAGTGTTTTTACTCTAGCTTGTTATCAGACATACCAGGGCACGTTTAATACTCCCAGAGCTGGAAAAGAAGGTTTATGAAATGTGGGCTGGGATCTATCTGGAATAGATTAGATGACCCATTCTTGTTCCAAGCAGCTGAACCGAAGGCAAATGGCACTAGGATTTGAAACCTGAAACCTCCACCAGCAGTGATGGGACAGTGCCCTGTAGACACTGATTCCTGCCCTTTCATCTTGACCAAGCTCCTCCTGGGGTTGTTCCTATAGGTATAGAGATTGTATTTTCACTTGTGGAGATCCTAACAAGATTTTTTATCTCTTACTTTGCACCTCTTTTAAGGATCTTCATGTCCCATCATAGGGGCAATAAACCACCTACAGAACCAAACAGGAACTATGCTCTTGCTTTACTTTGCTCCTTTGAAAATCTTAATTTGGGCTCCACTTTCCTGTGCTGTGTATTTTTTCACTGTGGTTATCTTGCTGCCATTTTTCCTTCTTCTCACCCAAAACAGCTGTCTCTCTAGGATCATTTATCCTACAGGTCTTGTTGGGACCACAAATCCTGCTAGAATCTCTCAATAGTAAACAAAATCCTTTGTGATTCCACATTTGCACTTTGTTTTGCTGCCTTTAGATATTGCAGGGTTTTCTCTCCATCCCTTGCCCTTCCTGCTTTTCATGGAGCCCTAAATTTACACACAAGGCATTAACATGGGCCTGAAGTTACCTAATTCACAGGGCTAATTTTTAATTTTTAATAAGCTAATACAGTCCTATGACAAGTTTCCCAAGTTTGCCAAGGAATCTCCATTGTTAAACTGATATATCCAGAGGCATGTTAGACATTAATTTTTAAGGATGAGTTTGAGAAGGTAATGAAATATTAGTGGGTCTGACATCCATGAAATGCCTACCAGGTGTGTTCAGCTGAGGAAGGAACAGAGTTCCAAGTTAATTTTGCAGATAAGAAATTAAATCATTGCTGTGTCCTGCCTTTAGCTGCCGATTTTCTCCCCCTTAAACAACAGGAATTTGGGCTACACAAAAGCTCTGCTGGTCAGGTGATAAAGCTTTGACAGTTGTGCATATGAGCTTTATACAGCTCAGAACTTTAGTCCGCAGCATGGCTCCTTCTAGGTCCATTTTCATTAGTAATATGCTTACTTCATTAAATTCTCAGGGAAAGTTAGAGAAAATTAGTAAGGTAAGACTGCTATTCTTTTAATAATAAAGTTAGTTTAGAAAAAAAGTCTTAGGAAAATTCTTTTTTCTTTTTTCTTTCTTTTTTCTTTTTTCTTTTTCTGCTCTCTTTCTTTTTCTGTTCCTGGTTGCTTGCTTTTTCTTTCTTGTTTTCTTTTATTCTACTTTTCTTCTTTTCTTTCCTCTTTTCTTGTTTCTTTCTTTCTTCTTTCTTTGTTTCATTCATGTTTTTATCTTTCTGCTTTCTTTT
>VXAD01009320.1:719573-892015 GCA_013399195.1 Dicrurus megarhynchus
TCTCTTTCTCTTTCTCTTTCTCTTTCTCTTTCTTTTTTTTTTTTTTTCCCCTAGGATATTGTAGTCATCATGAATGACAGTATTTGAAAAGGAAGTAAAAGAGGATATCCTGCATATACCTGTGTGTATATCTACCCAACTACACCTTTAGTGGTCTTCCAGGTGTTAACATTCTCCCCCACCATGTTAAGCACAGTGCTCCTTCATTACTCACACTGGTCATGGACTCGTAGTTTCCTCACTGAGGACTGGTCCAATGCATGGGGCTGAGGCTAAGTTTACATCTTCTCCAATTATAAAAGGGCCATTAAGTTCAGATAATTTGAAATATAAATTTAAGAGGAATTCTGGGGAAATCATAATTAGGTGCAGAGACATTACATGAGTTTAATGACTGAGATTTAATTTCAGTTTTCAGGATTATTAATTGAGAATCCTTATTTAGCTCATCTTCTTTGTTTTTTTTCCTTAATTAATTGGAAATTTATTTTCAAACAATTAAGGCAGAGACTCTTTTCAATCCCTAAGTGTTGGTGAGCTATATACTAATGTTCTCTACCTTGCTTTCAAAACTCTGTCCTGTTAATTTCTTTGAGCTCTCTCTGATAACATAATAATGCATGCATGAGTTATTTATACAGAAAGAGCAATCTCCAGTTTATATATTCTGTAGGAAATTAAGTTACTTGGGACTCAGAACTGAGCATTTCATAAATACTGATATATTAGAAAGATAGTCTGCCACAAAACCATACAGAAGGAAGAAAATTAGGAAATAACATCATTTTGTGTGCCTCTGAAAAAAATGGCTGAGATGTTCTGCTGTGATGTTTCATGGATTCTAAGTTACATGATCTCAACCAGTAAAATCCATTTTATTTGACTGTAGCCACGTGCATGTGATGTGCCCGCCCTAAAGCAGGCACCTTGACTCTCAGGGGAAGAGTCACATCTCCAAGTAAGGGAAGCTGATTCCTTTCAATGCAAATTGTTTTTTGCATTTCATATCTTTAGGGTAGAGAAATGGTTCCATGTGCCAAACCTGCACACCAACGGGGTGCTAAGGTGTGATATCCAGTGGGTTGGTACATCCATGCAGGAATTCATCTGCTGCTTTCCCTGTTTGGCACCATGTAAGAAATCCAGCTTTCTCCTTCCAAAGCTCTGCAACCAGATCCATTTAAAATGTGAGAGCTGGTGCATTAATTTGATTTTTAATCTTCTGAAACACTGCTCTAATCAAACATGAATGCTGACTAGTAACCAAGAATACAACATAGAAGATAGCACCAATTCCTAAAGACTTAAACCTCATAAGAAACTATTTTAGTAACTACAGATTGTTTTGCCCTTATTTTTCAGAGCTAGATCACACCTACAATGTGATTTTCTCCCTCTAACTCTCTAGTCTCATTTCCTTATACCACAGCACTGAAATGCCTACTTTTCCATTTGCTCTCGCTTTCCAAAAATCACCACTAAATCTGCCCTGGTAGCCCATGTCAGAAGTAACTCTTTGGCCAAAAAAATCCAGCCATAACACAGACCCCCCAGGCTCTGAGACAGAAAGGCTGTGATTTATCAGAGGCAAGCTTTACTGCACAGCAACACCAGCATTTTTTTTTCTCAATACAGGTGAAGAGGCCTCTTGAGAGGAAAAACATCAGGGAATAAAAATTTCTTAAGGTAATTTGCAGCCAAAAAATGTCCACAGAATTATACATTAATAAAAACTATTTTAAGAACTGAGCTGGTATCCCCTTGGTATTTGGGATCTATCAAAATCGGAAAAGGTAAGAAAAAATAGTGAGGTTTTAGATCAATAAAATATGATGCAGCAAAAGAAAGCACAAATAAATTCTGTTTTTAAGAAATTAATTTAATTGTTTAGAGGGTTAGTGGAAGGAAATGCACTTCATGTCTAAATTACCAGTTCCACTGAGAAAAGTCACGCTGGCCTGCAGTGGATGAGTGTTTATATCTATAGCCTCTCTGGTCAGCAATTGACCCAGTGTGAACAAAAAATTTTAAATAAATAAATAAACAATCTCCTGAGGCTGTTTCAAAGGAAAAAAAATGATCATTCAATGAAATGTTCATGGAAGTGTCTCCTGAGGAAGCTCAGACTCAAACTATTTTGGGTTTCCAGCTTCAGCTGACACATGGCTGGTTGGCTGTGTCTTTGACTCATGAATTTTGTGTCTCAGATCCCTTTTCTTCTTTATAAGCTGTGATTCCTGGGTCAACCAGGAGTACACCAATGTGACATTTCATAGTCAAAGTATTTTCAAGTTTTCATCAAAAGCTCAAAATCTGCCATGGGAAAACCTGATTGTTATTTTTTAAATATATTCATTATCTTTCCTTGAGTGAAAGAACAGTTTCTCAGACAGCTGAAGAGTGTCAAACATGAAGTCAGACAAAAAGCAGGCTATGTGACCTCAATCTCCTTGTAGGGTTGACTGTTTCAATGTTCACACGGTCACAACGTGAAAAAGCTAACTTTGATGCTTTATGAATGGTATTTGAATAAATAAGAGTCATGGCAATGAATTTTCTGCCTCAAAAGCAACCCAGAAAACATTTGGAATAAGTAATTATATGGTGCCGTCTTCTCAAGCAGGGTAGTGGCAAATAGGTAGTCTAATACATCATGGCTTCTGTTCTTACTGAGTTTGCAAGGTTAAGAGAGCAAATGATAAACATGATTGTTGTTTGCTATCAGCCTCCATTTCAGTGTGCTCTTGTGAGGAGCACCTTGCTTCACCTGCTTTATTCACAACTTCAGCTCAATTAGATGCATCTTTCTCAGGCCAAAATCCTTTGTACAAACATACATTCTTCCCATAATTACCTTTTAAACAGGGAGCTTTCTCAGTATTTCTGAAAAATCAGCTTTCTGAGAATCTGCTGTGTATTGGTAAAAGCTCCTTGTATTTCTGTGAGGTTTTTTTTACAGACAGAGGTTTTAGTCATTTGTCATCACAGTTATTTTTAAAGCACCTTGTACTGAGACCTGGTATCACAGTTGCAAAGTAGAAAGGAGAGTCCTCACTTTTAGTCACCACTGGCCTCAATTTTTTGGCTGCTTTCTTGTTTTCTTTAGAAAGTACAAGTAGTTTCTAAATTTAACTAGATTTTTTCCCCCTCTATCTGCTCCTCTTTTTGTCTTCTGTGGCTTATTCAAATGATTAGTCTTCCCTCTTAATTAGGAACACTCCGTAATAGTGGTGTTAATATTAGCTAGGAGTTACAATGATGGATCACTACATCATCTTACTTTGTTTTGAAATATGGCTGAAAATATGCTTGTAGGCAGAAATAGGAGCCCTGCAAGGCAAGATTTCCAGCTGGGTTAAAAGGGTTATAAAGGTTATAAGGGTTAGAAGGGTTATAAGGTAAGAAACAGCAGATGGATTTGCAAAGGAAAACACAAGGTAATTATTGCAGTTGCAATTGTAACAATCTTTTCAAATTCTCTTTAAATATAAGGTAGCCAATCTGCATTTTTTAGTTATATTTAGCACCATTTTTGCCTACCACTGGTGAAAGATTGCTAGACTCCATCAGGCAGATCATCAACTGATGTAAATTAGTGCAATTCCATGGATATATTCCTCCTGCCCTTGGGTCACAGCAATCCCCTGCAGTGCTCCAGGCTGGGGCCAGAGGGGCTGGAAATCTCCCAGTGGGAATGGCCCTGAGGGTGCTGGCTGACAGTGGCCAAACACGAGCTGGGATGTGCCCAGGTGGGCAAGGAGGCCGGCGGCCTCCTGGCATTCTGTGTCAGCAGTAGTGTGGCCAGCAGGAGCAGGGCGGTGATTGTCCCTCTGTGCTGGCCACTGGGGAGGCCACAGCTCGAGTGCTGTGTCCAGTTTTGGGCCCCAAAGACATTGAGGTGCTGGAGCAGAACCAGAGAAGGGCAACTCAGCTGGGGAAAGGTCTGGAGCACAAATCTGATGAGGAGCAGCTGAGGGAGCTGGGGGTGTGTAGCCAGGAGAAAAGGAGGCTCAGGAGTGACCTTATTGCTCACTACAACTCCCTGAGAGGAGGCTGTATCCAGGTCAGGGTCAGTCCCTTCTCCCAGTTAACAAGTGATATGACAAGAGGAAATGGCCTCAAGTTGCACCAGGGGAGGTTTAGATTGGGTATTAGGAAAAATTTCTTCACCTAAAGGGTTGTCAAACATTGGAATGCGTTGCCAACAGTTGTGGTTGAGTCACCATCCCTGCAGGTATTTAAAAGACATGTGGTGTGTAGGGACGTGGTTTCATGGTGGGTTTGGCAGTGCTGGATTAAGAGTTGGACTTGATGGTCTTTAGAGGTATTTTCAAACCAAAAAATTCTATGACTCTCTACTGATGAAATTTACTAAGTTACTCTCTGAAGAGCCACATCTCTGCTTTTAATTAAGATTTTCTGATCTTCTAGATTTCCAGTCTATGACTTTTATCTTTCCCAGTTGTCATGCATTATCAGTTCAAAAAGAATCGAGTTTTTCCAGGAAACGTATGAATTGTTATCACAGAACCTAAGATGTAGTCACAGACTTCTACAGCAGCAGTTTGCTAGCACTGTTCACCTCTTCATTGCTCTGCCCACCAAGACACAGAAGCTGAATATGTGGGGTTCCTACTCTTCTTAAAGTAAAGAGATCCATTCTCCTCTTGGCAGAGGTGTCTTAGACTGAAACAATCACTGTTGATTTCTATGAGTCTGGTTCTGTTTGCACTTTAATTTGGAGAGTTCAAGCAACCATTTCTATATGTTAGCTGTGAGGATACGACAAACATCTGAGGGTCATCAACTTCAGAATCTATTGCAGATGTTCCAGGCAGAGGAAAAAAAAAAAAAAGATTATGCATTTAGGAAAGGTATAATAGCTATGTTTGCACAGTGAACATCACACCATCACACCTAAAAAAGACAACACCTAAGTGTCATGTAAATGCTTATGTGAAGATGTAACCAGTTTTTCATTAATTCAAGGAGGGAATGAACCTGGAGAGGTGCAGCTGACCAGTGTGTCCTGCTCTGTAAAAAAAGAACTTAATGACAATTTGCATTGAATGAAGGCCTGGTAGGTCACAGTGAAAATTTTCATGGAGAAATCTTTGTTTAAAAACTTTTCCATTGGAATCTAACCAATACTGCCAAAACTACATGTTCTAATGAAAATTAGGCAAGTTATTGAAACCAAAACCGAAGAGTTCAGAGACTCAGACAGAGAGCTGTCAGTCTGTTTTCGCATATAATCAATTTAATATCCCTCCATCACATTATAGTTTACTTGCTTCATGGGATCAGCCAGTTTGCTTCCAGGTTTTTTTATGAACTTCACAGTAGGTTTCATTTGGTTTTCTTCTTTCTGGTGGAATTTTTTGTTGGCTTTTTTAGCATCACTTATAGCTCTCAGGTTTTGTACAACAGATTTTTTCCTTCAGTTATTGATGATTATATGATCACTCCATTTTAGTTCATCACAGCAAATACAGTCAAAAGGAATTTTAGCTCTATTATTTGCAATTATGCAGATTCTAAGCATAGCATTTTATAACACATCACTGTTGGAATTTCCTTTTTTGTTTGATAGACTGCTTGAATGAATCTTGAGGCCTGAGTCAGTTGCCTATTCAGAGGTGTCAAGTGTTATTTGCAACACCCACAGATAGCTGAGACATCATCCCAGGGCTGTCAGCTGCTGCCCAGAACCCGTGGGATGGTGGTGCTCGCCTGGAGCAGCAGCTGGAAATGGAGCAGAACTGCACATGGAATGGCAGTGGCCACCCACCCATCCTGGGCACAGTTATCCTACCTTTACCAGGTGGGATTCATTTTAATACTCCTAATTGTAAGTATTTACAAATAGATGCTTACCTCCGCTTTTGGTGTCTAAGACTCCACTGTGGTTGGTCAAGATTTAACAGACACGCTACTGTTGCTTGAATGTCATCTCCAGAGGGACAAGACATTTAGTGCACCCTGCTTTTCCTCCAGCTGCCATTTCCAAGAGTCATGAACTCTTAGAAGTTCTGTGTCACACGTTCTTGGGCAGTCCTGGGTACCTCTGACTGTCCCAGGAGCCGTCATACACCCATCTGTAGGCATCCCCTTGCCTGGCTCATCTGGTCAGCTCAGCCAAGAGAGCCCTGAGAGCAATTCAGCTGCTCAGACAATTAACTTTAGGGGAGCTAATAGGATCTCCCTCTCTACTCACATTGGGTAGTGGCAATATTCAGACACTCTCAGGCAGACATGGAGGTGTTTGAGATAGCAGAGGCAAGTGTGGCTGGCAGATACAACATTAGACCCACAGCATACCTGTGGCTCTTCTGGACCAGCAGTCAGAGCAAGGTACCCCACTGCCTCTTACTTGGCAATAGGTGTCCATGTTTGGGGGATTGAGAAGGGCCCACAGATCACCACCAATTACAGTGAGAACCCAGTGGACATTAAGAAGCAGACCCCTGATGCAGTTGTCTTAAATCGGGTCCCAACCTCAGCCACTGTACTTGGAAAAAAACCCTCAAATTTGGAAACATTATATAAGGTATGTTATGTAAAAGAGAACGTGCAAGGTCCCCTGCTCTTGCCCAGTGTGTTCTGCCTCTGAGAACAGCCATAACTCTCTTATTCTATAAGGCCAGTTGTGATGGGCTGACCCCAGACAGCAGCCAAATACTCACCCTGACTTTCCCTCACTCCCGTCTTGGAAGGGAGGGTGGCTGGAGAAAACTGATGGAAGGCAAAGGGACTTGTGAATCCAGATAAGGACAGTTCATTAGGAAAAGCAAAAGCTATGTGTGCAAGTATAGCAAAAATATGAATTAATTCACTATTTCCCATTGGTGGGCAGATGTCCAGAGGTTTCCTGGTAAGAAGGGCCTCAGCTTGCATAACAGGTGCTTGGAAAGACAAATGCCATAACCCTGAAATTTCTGCTTCCTTCTCTTTACCATGAGTTATGGCTGAATATGATGTCATATGGCATGAAATAACTCTTTGGTCAGTTTGGGGCAGCTCTCCTGGATGTATTTCCTCCCAGCCTGTTGCTCAGTCTCAACCTTCTTACTTGGGAGGGTGGGGGAAGAGAGTGAGAAAACCTTGATACTGTACAAGAGGTGGTCAGCAAACAGCCAAAACACTGCCGTGTTATCCACGCTGTTTTAATCCCAAAGGCAAATCCCCACACAGGCTGTGACAGAAGAATTTACCTCTCTAAGTTCATCCCAGCCAAACCCAGTTGGACCATTGCTCCAGGACATGCAGATTGTCTTCTGGGTCACACCTGTGCAATACTGCAGTAAGTCCAATATTCCACTGCCATTCTTTCCCATGTCATTGCTCTCATTAATCCTGAAGGTCCCTGTCACTTCTAGGACACATTATAGTAGACCACTCTACTCTGTAGAACAGACTTGGCCTACAGCCAAGCAGAAAAAAAGATTCAAGTGCTTCATTTAGGAAGATGGGAGAGAAAGAATGGGGTTTTCAAGAATGAGATAGCAGACTTCCATCTTAGCTTGACTGCCCCATCTTCAGTGCCAAAAATATCACTGATCCACTATCACCAAAGCTGGTGCTGTGTTTAAATTGTCTTAACTGGGAATCAGTAATTTCCAATTCTGATATGCATTTGATATATGCACTTTTCATATTTCATAACCTTTATTAGCTACAGAATATCATTATTATTGTGGATCCAAAGTTGTCTCCAGGTTTATTTTAGACCATCATAGCTGAGTATAACAGAATTTTTCACAAAAGTTTAGACTTCAGCCCTACACCAGTAGGTGTACTAGTACTTCCAGGAGCCAATTTGTTACTGTGTTGTCTAAGCATATTGTGATACAGCAAACATTGTGTCTGAATGATAAAACCACAATAAGCTTGGGAGTAACTAAAATAAGACTTAAATGCAAAGTGTAATGAGATCAAAAACTGGAGCTTTTGACCACATCAACAACTTCCTTAGAGCTTGTGTGAAAATCACATTTCACAGGGGATTTACAAACCATTGTCATCTTTGTCCACTGCATACTGACGAACTTGCCACTCGTCAGTTAAATCAGGCAAATTATTTCTCCTTTTAACATTAAAGAAGCAGTTTAAATTTTGTTAATGCAAAGCAGACTACTGGTTTGATTGTTGCTGATTGACCAAGTATCATACGATATGATAGAAACTTGGGAAATTAAAATTGGATTACCCAGCACACTCTCTTGAGTTGAGCTTTTCTGGCACAAGATTCCTGTTAATATTTTACTTCTAGTCTTTTTTGCCAGGGCTGCTAAAAAGAGAAGACAAAAAAAAAAAAAAAGGGAAGAAAAGAACAGAAAATGAGTTTATATTGGATTTGGGTAACTGACAGTGATCGCTATCAAATCACAGCTTAAATAATGCATTTCTGAGGTGTTCAAAGCATTTATGTTCACAGAGTAAAATCTGCTGCCTCTTTCTCGGTCTCCTTCTCTGTCTGGAACGCAGATGCATAAAGTGAAACTATTATTTAAAGACAAAACATTGAACACTTCAGCGGTGAAAAAAAGGTGAAACAAAGATGGCTCACAGAGACTGACTGGATACCATATGTCAGTTTGAGAGGATGTTCCATCCAAGTTTAAGGCAGTGATGTGGATCCAAAGCATATGTGTGAGGGTACCTGCTGGGTTCATACCCACTTTCAGGGCAGCTCCCTGAAAGAGAAACTTCATCTTTAAACATCCTGTGATATTGACCATTGACCTATGCATGGGAGGGAGCTGGGGCACTCTGTTAAGAAGGAGAACATCTAGCACTGAGTCCTTCCCCCACCTACTCCTTTATCATTGCTAAACTGCCTGTTTTTATGGCAAAGTCTTAGCACAGTTCTAAGCCCTGATTCAGCTTTCCAATAATTGCCAGCTCCAACAGTGCACTGCTGGCACCGGCCCTGACAGGCGAAGGATTTGCTCGCTGACTATGCAAGATGGGCAGATGTTGGGTCAGAGATGGAGAAGTGACTTGCCAGAGTCAAACAAACACAGGGTTCCATGTGGTGCCCTGCCAACTTTCCCTGCAGGATCCTGCCTGCTAAGCTCATTAAAGTTCACAGCAGAATTTGGAATCGCATTTGAATAGGCTTAGTAACACAGAAGTGTATTAATTAACTGTGAAAACTCTATTAAATGTGGGAATGGTAACACCAAAGTTTATTAATTGTGGCATGAATGCATAGGAACAACAGCAATTTAGTAACTTGGAAAGAAGTGAGCCAAAAAACATCTTGGAAGGAACATAAACAGAGCAAAGAGGAGCATTATAAGCTAGATCTTTTCTGTCTCCTGCATTAATCCCACATAATGAAGGAACTCTACATCTACAGGGAACTGGCACTTATCAGTGACATTTGATATAAATGTGATATATCAACAGTAATAATACTACTGCTACTACACTGGATAAGAGTGACATGTAGCTCTTACATCTAAAATCCAGCCCTCATGTCAGTGGATGCAGCTCTGCCAGTGTCAATGAATTGTGGATGGCATGGATTTGCCCATTTCATTTCAATATGCTGGAAAGGCCATGCTTTTCCTCATGAAAACAAATAGATATTAAGGTGACTAAAAGAGCAGTGCTGGGTTTTAGCCTATTTTGTATCCTGGTACTTTCTCCTTCTTTTTACAGAAATAAAGACAAAATGAAAAAGAAGTTTAGAAAGTTTGGCTTATCTCCAACACATATTGACAATCCAGCCATACAAATATTTATGCCCAAATGGTTTGCAACCTGAACAGACTTGCAGTGTTCACCTGTACTCATCAAATGCCAATATCAGAGGAAGGAGATTCTCTCAAATACCTGTTTATTTTGTAAAGCACTGTCAACCTGCTCCTTTCTAAAGATTTATCTTGTAGTGAAGATTTGGGTACATAATTTAATATTGTATAGCAATTTTTATTCAAGATTGACATTTGAAGGTGGAAAAAATAAAACAAAATTAAGAACATAACCTGAAAATAAGTTGACATTTAAATTAATTGACTTTATTTTTTTAAGCTTCTACTGTAAAAGTTGTTATGATAATTATTCATCTTGTATTATCTCTTTCTTTCTGATTTTGCTCGTGAAAAGGCAGAACTGGACAGTTTAATTCGCTGACTTTCAAGACATTCAGAAATAATTTAGACATTGAAGGTGTCTATTAAGAAACAGCCTATTACATTTTTGCAATGAATGTATTCTGATAAGACAGCAGAATGCAGCACTCGTGAAAGCAAAGCAAAGTGTCAGAGACAGATAGCAGAATCTAAACAAACTTTGATTACCACTGAAAAACCTACACACTGGTATGGGTACAATTAAATTCTAACTTGAATTTGATAATAATAGGAAAGGGAAAGTTGATTTCTTTAAAATAGTATCCCATAAGTGACATTCTGACTAGTGAATTATTACAATTATTCCTAGTGATAATTGCCTAATATTTACAATTTGGATAATCTAGTATATATAAATATTATTGTTGTTTGCAGTTTCAGTTAAGACTATTTTTTTCCTATCACGTTGTGAGCATGAGAATGTAACTACTTTTTTACCTACAAATAAAGCAAATTATATTACTGGCAAAAGGTAAGCCATCTAGGGGATAGGATGAGAAATTTCTTTAAGTGTTCATGCAACTTCCAGAAAAGCATGCAGAGGTCATTATTGTCTGGGTTACAAATGGCTGAGGCCTTGTTTCAGCAGAATTGAATGAGGTAAGAATGAGAAATCACATGCTGAGGTTCCTCAAGAAAAAAATCTGATGACAACTCAGATTAACAGAGTTTGCCTATCTATGTCAGGGCAGATTGCAAGGAGAAGAATCTCCAAATTTACATTCAGACAGAAAGGACTGAGATGTTGTCTGATTACTACTCTGTCTATTCCTCCTCCTCTGAAACCACAGTGAATGGAGGCTGTTGGAAGTGAGCAACGAGCACATTCTGCAATCAAAAACTGCTGAAAGCTGAAGAACTACAGGCTGTGAACTCACCTTGAGTGAGGGACTCATCCTATTGCAGTGCTGCCCACTGCTTCACAGAAATAGCTTGTGGGGGTCCAGGTATGCATGGAAATAAGTGCAATAAGGAAGGAATATGTCAAGTGGTGAAAACTGTAAAAGACTGGACTTGCTTGTTTTGGCAAGGAGAGAACTCAACAAATATTTGGAAAACTAATAGGAGAACTGAAACTGGAGGAAATAATGGTGCTCAAAAAAGGACACAAATTCCTAATTGGACTGTGAAAATCCTTGCCATAGAATACTATGGAAGCAAGAGTATATCAGGGCTGAGAAAGCAAAACGACTTTCCAACGGTCATCAGAATAACCACACTGCTAATTGTTAACTTGATGAATATTTTATGCTGCTTGGTAACTATTTATTCTGTAATGGATTCTTGTTAGCAAACATTTGCCTTTCAAAATGTCTGACATCTGTTATTTTTGCTAGAAGTGAACCAGACCATTGGTAAACATACACCTTTTCAATAAAGACTTTGGCATTACCTTTCAAGTTGCCCATGGAAATGAAACTACACTCCCTAAGGGAAAGGGGGTGGACATTATGACTGAGACAGCAGGTGTTTAAAATTGTTCCTGCTGAGCTCAGTACAGGATTAAAATTTTACTAGGTTGGGAGAGGTGTAAGAAAACATTTTGCTGAATAGAGAACCAGTATGATAAACTGAGACATTTTCCAATTATCCTGAGGTGAATACAAGCTACAGCTCCTTCCTAAGCCACATTTGAAAGCTGCACTGAATATTTCTTGATGATCAAGTCATTTTTTAAGTGTAGTGGAAGGGAAGTTTTAATTTTTTCACTTTCCCAGTGTGTTCAAGGATAGATGCCAGTATGAAAATACAGGGAAAATTACTAGCAACCAAAAATGTAATTAGCTTTCAGAAAGGTTAATGTTTTATTTTTTCTTTCTTATTCTGTAATGAAAAAAGGGCTAATAAAAAATGGTCACGTGACTGTTTAAAGTGTTTTGAATCTTGGTTAAGTAAGTCAAACACAAGGAAGAAATATTTTTCATAGACGCAGTGAGGGTAAAGTGTTCTGAAGGATTTGCACAGTTACTCCTTCAGTAACTAAGGTCAAATTATGTGCAAGGCAGGGACATTTAGCATAAAACCAGTATTAATAATTCATGTGGTGAGCTGAGTACTGGAATGATAAGATATAGTGATGGGGAAAAAAAAACCAAAACAATAAACCTGACCACTAGACAGGAACAAGGGAAGAAAAATCTCATATAAAACAAAAGGACAATAGGATAGAGAGGTGCATATACTGATTATACCGATTTAGACTTTTCTTATAAGTGTACACACAGGTTAATTGTTACAATATGACAGTGATTCTGATTTCTCTTATTTGCTTGCTGGTTATCTCAAGCTGGAGATATTCTCAGAGCAGAACCTTGCCTCGTATCTCACCAACCAGCTACACAGTTTTTGTCTTCACTGCACCTCAGTATGGAGAAGCTCTCTGGATAAAGGAATATATTAGCACTGTGCTAGGAAGAGAATGGATGAGGTGGTCCAGGCCTAAAAAAGATTTTGCTGTCCTGAACCTAAATTCTAGAGTTTTTATTTATGAAACTTTCTCAAAATCTGATGTCTCACATGAAGTATCTTGCAAGAGCTGAGTGAGCTGGCACCTAATTAATGCCATGCCTTTCTGGGATCCAGAAATTATGCCTTTTCTCATCTTACAATCCCAAAGAAATATCAGGAATACTTTGTGTATTCCTGAAATTAAAATCCTTGTAAAAAGCAGTTTCTAACAGGTGACACTTTCTGGCACATATATGGGCAGAGCTATAAGTCATAGCCTCAAAATAGCACATGTAAGAAGAAAAAATTAGTGGGAGGGAGGCCACTGGCAGCAGCTGGAAGGTGAGAACATTCAGTGAGAATGACCAGTGTGCCATAAACTCCTTTTCCTGCTCCTCAGGGTTATATGTCAATAGTTTTTCTCACTCAGCTGACTCGTGCTTTAAGATAAGGGCAGAGATGAGGAGAAAGCAGAGATGAGGATCCACTTCAAAGAAACAGTATTTCTGGCCCTCATGTGCCTTCTTTCATGTTTCTCTGAGAAAAGTAATAACTCCCTGCAGTGCCAGTTCCAGGGAAACCACATTGTGTGACCTGCTGGGTCTCTGTTTCATTAGAGGTCTCTCATGGAATCATAGAAGAATTTGGGTTGGAAGGTACCTTTAAAGGTCATCAAGTCAAATCCCCTGCAATGAGCAGGGGCATCTTCAACTAGATCAGGTTGCTCAGTACAACCTGACTTTGAATGTTTCCAGGGGTGGGGCAACTATCACCTTTCTGGGCAACCTGTTCCAGTGTTTTACCACCCTCATAGTAAAGGATTTATTCCTTATATCTAGTCTGAATCCACCCTCTCTTAGTTTAAAATCAATGGCCTTTGTCTTGTCACAACAATCCCTTCTAATAAGTCTGTCCCCATCTTTCTTAGAAGCCTAAGTATTGAGAGACTTCAGTGAGGTCTCCCTGGATCCATCTCTTCTCTGAACAACCCCAGCTCTTTCAGACTGTCTTCACAGCAGAGGTTTTCCAACCCTCTGATCATTTTATGTCCCTGTTCTGGACTCACTCCAACAGGTCCATATCTTTTCTGTGCTGGGGACCCCAGAGCTGGATGCAGAACTGTAGGTGGGGTCTCACCAGCGTGAAGTGAGGGGCAGAATCCCACCCCTCACCTGCTGCCCACACTCCTTTGGATGCAGCCCTGGATATATTTGGCATTCTGGGCTGTGAGTGTGCTTTGCCAAGTCATGTCCAGGTTTCATCTACCAGTACCCCCAAATCCTTCTCAGGGCTCTTCTCAATCTATTCATCCCCCAGCTTGTATTTATACCAGGACCCTGCACTTGGCCTTGTTAAGTCACATGAGATTCCCATGGACTCACGTCTCAAGCTTGTCCAGGTCCCTCTGGATGGCATCCTGTCCTTCAGGTGTGACAACCTCACCACTCAGCTTGGTGTCATTTGCAAATTTTCTGAAGGTGCACTTGACCCTACTGTCCATGACATTGAGAAAGAAATTAATTAGTCCTGGTCCCCATACAGACTCCTGAGTGACATTCTCCATCCAGACACTTTGACATTGACCACCACCCTCTGGATGCAACCATCCAACCAATTCCTCATTCACCACAGTCTACCCATCAAATCCATCTCTCTCTGACTTAGAAGGAAGGATGTTGCGGGGGACTATGTAAAAGTCTGTACAGAAGTCCAGGTAAATGACATCTGTAGCCCTTCCTTTGTCCACTGCTGTGGTCACTCCATCACGGAAGGCCACTGAGTTGGTCAGGCAGGACCTTCCCTTGATAAAGCCATGCTGACTGTCCCAAATCACCTCCCTGTTCTCCATATACCTTAGCACAGCTTCTAGGAGGATCTGTTCCCTGATCTTCCCAGGCACGGAGGGGAGCCTGACAGGGTGGTAGTTCCCAGGATCCTTCTTTCTACACCTTTCAAAAATAGGTGCAATACTTCCCATTTTCCAGCCACCAGGGACTTCACCTGAGTGCCATGATTTTTCAAATATCATGAAGAATGGCTTGGCAATAACATTAGCCAATTCCCTCAGGACTCTGGGATGCACCTCAGCAGGCCGCACAGGTCTCACCTTGCTGCCTCCCCCTTTGAGCTGAGCAGAAACTTTGGTACCTTTCATTTTGGGGCAGGAGGACTCTTTGCTTCACAAAGTATTTACAAGCATAGACTAATGTAGAGTGGAGGATCTCTGGAGGTCATCTACCCACCACTCCTGCCATAGAAATACTAGCTTTAAAGTTACCTCCAGCTGTCTGTTGGATCAGGTCCTTGTCCAGCTGACCTGGGCAGTCTTCAGGGATGGAGAGTTCACAGTCTCTGTGGTTAACCTGTGAAGAATGGGTCTGTGTGAATAATTATTCCCTGTAACTAGCTGAAATCTCTCTTGTGGCAACTATTGCCTCTTTTTTCCTTGCTCTGCATCTTTGAGAAAAGCCTAACTTTGTCTTCCTTATAGCTACCCTTCAGGCAGTTGAACACAGCAAACAGGTCTCCTTCTAGCCTTCTCTTTTTCAGGCTAAAGAAACCTCATTTCCTAAGCCATTCTTTGTTGATAATGGAATCCAGAATCACAGCCACACCTTTGACCGTGACAATCCACTAAATTTAATACTCACCAAACAGTTCACCCATCCAGTGCGTATATCCTCATTATGGCAGCAAAGATACTAAAGAAACTGTGTTGCAAGCTTTCCTAAAGCTGATGTAAATTATTTAAATCTCACCCTACCCATCATCACAGACACTGCTGTTTCAACTTGGAAAAAAATCATTTTGGTCAGGGAAAATTTACCCTGATTTATTACACATGATTTATCCAGACTCTGTTCCCAATTATTTTGTCCCTCATGTGCCTGGAAATGGTATCTACATATAATATTCTTTTATTAGGAATCCCTGGAAAGTACCTAAAGAAGAAACCTCTGGGGTCCAGCTCTGATCTATATGCTCCACAAAGAAGATTTCACACTCTTCACCACAGCAGAGATAAGAATAATAGAAGTGCTTGGGTTGGAAAGAACCTTAAAGGACCATCTAGCTCCAATCCCACTTTCATGGCCAGGGTTTTCATCCACTAAGAGTGTCATATAAAGTGGAATACCAAGAAGGGGCAAGCTGCATGACAACCTGCAGTTTGACTTACAGTTTCTCAAGGAGTTCTGTACTCCACAGTTCAGGAACTACAAGAAAAAAGGTATAATTTACAACACACCCTCGCCTGGACCATTGATTTTTGTGAATACTGGCTTTGGATCTTGAATTCACTGTGCACTGGCATTGACATTAGGGCTGTAAGTCCACTAATATGTCTGGTTATTATAGTGCCTAAATTTGTCACTTTAGTCCTTAACTTTAGGGTTTGTGTCCCACATTTGTGCCCCACATTGATACTTTGGAAATCCACTTTGTGCTTCTTCTCAGAGTAGGCAGAATTGAACATGACATGAACATTTATTTTAATGATGACAGGAGAAGTTTGAGGCTGGAGCCAGGAAGAGCTGACATAAGTGTGCCTAAGAAAATTTGCAGCCTTGAGTCAGACCCTCAGAATTCCCACACATTGTCAGGCAGAGAATACATCTCAAAAGCAGTAAATACAGACAGAAAAGATTTTGAAATAGCAAATAGGAAATTCAAAGAAAGTAGCAAGTCTTAGATACCACATGTATTTTTGTTAGCAAGGTGACTCAATACAGGAAGATGAAGCTCAGTTATTATGATTTATCTAAAAGAAGGCTAGGGTAAAATTTCTTGTTCTGAAAACTTACCCAAGTCCTGGATTTGGTTTTGAAGTTCTCATGTTCTGCTGTTGCTCTGGACTTAGATCTTCACAATTAGAGACCGCTGCTTATGCAGAGCAAAAGATTGTGCATTTTAGAAATCCTTTTGTTAGTAAGAATATTTAGAGTATGTAAGAGTGATAAAATAATTCTGGAGGTACTTTCTGGCAAGTGTGAATGCCTGGACAGTAATCAGAGGAGAGATGAGTACAGAGAGGTGTTTCTTCTTCTTTTCAGTGGTCTGGGCTTATTTGGGTTAAAGCCGAACAAAAATAAGAAGCGTTTTTTCCTTTTCCTCCTCTGCATTCTGTGAGTGTTAAAACTTGAGCTGTGCTGCCAAAATAATCACAGCTTAAAAAGCTGCTTTAAGGGATGAGGATTATCTCAATTATCACAGCTCTTCCAAAGGTATGAGCATAGAGGACATCAATCTGATAAGACAAAAATCCTTGTATGTTGTGTTCCCATATCTATAAATTCTATAATACACCCAGAGGCACCAATTCGAGTCACACTCATGCTGTGCCTTACCCGTGTGAGTAAGAGATCAGGATAATTCTGTGTCCTGAAGCCATGGAATTGTGATACCAAGACCAGACTATAAATTATCTGCCCCTTTATTGGAGGTTAACAACGGGTCAGCTGTGTTGCAGCTCTACCATGGCAAAACGGACACCTTGTCCTTCCTGAATCCTAGAGATGCTTCTGGTGGCAGGCCAGGGTGTAGACAGCATGCAGAGCCATCCTTTTGCAGTACACCAGCCATTAAATGGTGTGCACTGCAGTATTCACCAGTTTCCTTTCCAGATCCAGGTACAGACTGTACTGAGGGGACTATCAACAAGATGGATCTCACAGGGAGCTCAGCTATTCCTGAGCATCCTGCAGGTCTCTGATTGCGACTGGAATGCTCCTTGATGTGCAGTGGAAAGATGCACACGTTGCTGATACCCTGCCAGCAAAGTGCACTGTTTCCCAGCTGAGGCATGTCTGCTTAATCGTATTACGTGTGCATGTCTTTCAGGCAGCATAAGAACACTTGACTCTCTGTCTCCTCTGCTCAGATACAGTGTCTTCACAACACCTTCCTGTTCCTTCTGACTTCTGCCCTGTCTAATTCTTGCACCCACTTAAAATCCCATTATGACCCTTCTATAAATACCCTCAAAATCACATTTGTGGATGAAGTCACAATATGGTTTGTAGAGCTTGGAGGACCAGTGACTACTGGTGACTGCAATATTTCTACCTTCCATGGGCCCCACGCTGGCAAAGCTTGGAAAGTTTGACCATCACATCAAGACCCTGAGCAGGCTGAGATGGGCAGAAGCAGTATGGCAGGCTCACTCCACTCAGCAAGAAAGTTGGATCTTGCCTGCCTGTTGCATTTCTTCTGTTGTTACTCTTTTTCAATTAAATAACTATAATAATGGGAAATGACATAATTGGTTGATTTGGTTTCTGGAAACATAACACATGTGTCTTTTGACCCAAACAGACTCACAGAGCCAGCAGACAGCGGAAATGGCAACAAGAGACAGCATGTTGTATTAGACTGGAGTCAGGACAGAGTTGTTAAAAGTTTAAGGGCCAAGTAACTTCCTCTATGGCCTCAAAATATGTATGCTGTGTTATTCTGATATCATTGGCAAATCCTTTGTGATCAGGTTCCTCAGTTGTACAAGGCTGTCAAATTAAATATTAGAGTAATTTACTAATCCTGTCTCTGTTTGGCACTCAGTCTGTCTGGTTCGATGCTGTAATCCTGCTCTTAGGTATAACCTCTAATGGTGCTGTGTCTTCTGAACAACAGGATGTTACCTTAGCCATTATAAAACGAGCTGGTTTTGAAAACAAAAAGAAGATAAAATAGGCTGAAGATTGCAATTTATAAAGCTGGGAAACCTGATGAAGAGACCTGTCTTTTCAAAGATCAAGTACAGCTATTTGCAGCAAAATTGCAGGAAAAAAGTAGGTTTTACTCTCTCTTGTGTGGTGGTTCTGAGCAAGCATCCATGCTTGAATAGGGTTTTAAACAAGTGCATTTGCTACCTTTTCAGAGGCTGCTAAACTGGCTAGTAAGCTGAGGGGCAGTGTGGGAGCAACTGCTTAAAGCACCAATATTGTTCCCTTTGCCACTTATTCAGCCAACACCTTTCTCTCTCTCACTCTGCGAGGAAGGGGACAGGCACAGGATGGAAAAAAAAAGAAAAAAAGCATAGGTCATTAAAAATATAATGAGGTGAAGCAAAGAGCACTTGAAAGTTGGGATCTGGCAGACAGGCCGAACTCTTGAAACAGCAGAAAGCATTATTGATAGGTGATATCAATAATAAATGTGAATAGGAGGTAAGAAACAGCAAGGAGGTTGAGAGTGCAGATCTGTACTTAAAGAAGAGGGATGGAACATGCTTGGGCTAATGAGACAGTGGCTGCTGCACTAAGGGCAGGGAGTTACTTGCTTCAGCTTCTCTTTTGGCCTTGCAAATGCAGGAAGGGAGTGGGAAGATTATGGAATCTTCCTTTTTTGTGCTCCTGCTGAAGAAATCTCTCCTCTGCTGAGCTGTGGTCAAGTTATTCGTTTAGTAACAGCTCTTTTAGAGAAAAGGCAATGCTAAAATCTCCAAGATCAGAAGGTGGAAGAGCAAAATCAAATTGTAGAGCTGGAGATGCAGTCTCAGCACCAGCTCTGTAGGGAGGTGCTGCAGTTCATGTTCAGGAGAGGAGCATAGGGTGGTTCTTGGTTAGGTCCAAAGCATGCACATCCATCTTAACCAGAAGGCAACGTTTGGATGTCTCCTTCAAGCAGGGCAACCAAAATATCTCTTTTTTTGTCCTGTCTTCCATGTTTATGCTAAGTACATTCTAGTACATCTCAAATTACTGTTCATGCAAAGGCAAAAAGGTTATTCTCAGTACTGGCCAACTAAGATTCACAATACTATACTGACAAGAATTTGTTCTATGTAGTCAGATAGAACTTGATCCTGTTGATACTGACTTTTGCAGAGCTGAGGAACCAGTGCCCGTAGTTATCTTCACACCTCATCTCAGTGCACTTCATCAAGTATCACACATCTTTTAGGAGCATCTCTGGAATCCCTGAGTGTTCCAATGATACAAAATGTCCCTGGAAATCTCATGTGATTTTCACTAAGGATTTCAGAACCTCCTCTCAGGATGGAAAGATAATGAGTAGGTTACTATTCTTGTCTTGGTTTTGTGTTTACAAACAGGAACATGAAAATGAAATTATAAATTTGCTGATGTCTTCTTCAGAACTCCTCAGAAAGCAGGACTAAAAACCAGAATATTGGTATCATGGGAGAAATCATTCTAACTATTTAGTGAGTCACGTCTATTTAACTAACTCTTATGCTTTTTCCTGTTTTTTTCCAAGCAATGCTGACCCTTCTCCCCCACTCCAGATCACAGGATATTCTGAATAGGAAAGGACCCACAAGGATCATCAAGTCCAGCTCTTAAGTGAACGGCCCACAGGAGGATTAAATCCACAAACCTTGGTGTTATGAGCACCATGCTCTGACCAACTGAGCAAATCTCAGAGTCATTCACCTGGTGAGGGCTGAAGATGTAAGTTCTTAAACATAGACTGGGTGTACCCATCAGTCTCAGACAATCTTTGACAATTAAGGCTGAGTTCTCCTCAGTATAAGTGCAAGGCATATCAAGAAAGCAGGATTTGAAAATATAATCAATCTTCCTAAGGACTGAAACAATTAGAAGTGATAGGAATACATAAAGAAATAAAAAGCTGTTTCCACCAGCTGTTGTAAACAGATATCCTTCTCCAAACAAATATACTAAAATCACATATTTTTAATACGTGTTTAATTTAAGATATATTCATTGAGATTTCTGCCTTTCCTGTTTTCTTTATCCTTAGACTAAGGTGGGAAAAGTTTGATATAAGCCCTCAGCACATGATATTTTTTTCTGTTTACAGAGTATTTGCAACTGGATATCCTTCAGGGGAGTTTTCTAGGGTGTAATTTCCATGAAACTAGGGAGAAATGGAATTATTTCCTGTCTCAAACTAAACTGAATTTATCTCTTACGAAAATCTCACTTGTTTCTTAGTGTTGCCTCCAGGTGCTGCAGTACTCTCTCCTACTTGTGAGGGCTCATTTTCACCCTTGAGAACTTCAGATAAGTTACCTCAGAGAAGAATTAGGTTATATAGGTTTTAAACAATGATTTAGAGCCTAGTACCTAGAATAAAGAGCAGTAAACCCCTGCAATATCATTTAGTCTGGGCACCAGTGAGTGCAGTGTTGTGCCTTTTAGATATTGTTAAGTGCACATTATGTAGTGTCCATCCCCCAAGAGCATCCTCCACAGTCCAAGTGCCTGCAGTGCCCAGGAGCATTTCTCGACACTCACTGTACCACTTGTCTCACTTAATATCATCCCATTACTCTTAGTTATGGCCCCTTGATTCACTTTTTTAAATCCTCACATTTTGGCTGCATAAACCTGCCATACATTTAGAGGCAGATTCATGTTGTGTTAACCAACACACAAAAAAGCACAGCACACACTTTGCAGTGGACACTGTCCTTGTTTCAGGTTGTGAAAAGAAGTAAAGGATAAACCTTAACAGATTGTGTTTGGCTACAGGTGGTGTAATGAACTGAGCCTTGGGTGCAGTTCCTCTGATCCCAATATACACATCTGAAGAAAGTTGGTAAGTTATGTAAAAGTCCACACCGCAGATACTTAAACCAAGGTGATGCAGGACAAGGGGGAAGTTTCAGTTTAACTGAAAGAAGCCAGGTTTAGATTAGATATTAGGAAGTGAGGGTGGTGAGGCCTGCCATAGTTTGCCTGGAGAAGCTGTGGATGCCCCATCCCTGGAAGTGTTCATGGCCAGGCTGGATGGAGCTTGGAGCAACCTGGTCTAGTGGAAGGTGCCCATGGCAGGGTGCTGGAACAAAATGATGTTTAAGGTTCCTTCCAGCCCAAACCTTTCTATGATTCTGTGATACATATTTCACTTCAGGTCACTGCGACAAACCATACAAATAAATGTCAGCTGTCTCAGGGGCTGAATCCTCTCCAGCACTGGGAAAAGCAGAGCACAGACAAAAGGTCAAACGCACCTCATCCCTCCCCATTGTCACCACTGCATAGCCTGGATTGTCACCCCATCATTTCATAGTTGTGTCATCATTCTACCAGTTGCTTTGTGTTCTAATTCCAGCCTGAAAGTGTCCCCCTGTTACTTTTCCTGTGAACTCCAAGTATCCCCTGGGCCACAGTATTTAAGGGACAATATGAACAACTTGCCTGATCTACCTTTGGGATACCCTTCTTTACAAAGCCCAAATTGCAGGTTTGATGATCACTCAGTGGTGCTTTCCCATATAAGTGTACGTGTACTGGCATGAGTTTAGGCATTCTTTAATCTTAATTTGATTTAATAATTAGTAAAGAAAGGAAGTAAGTTAAGAACCCATGTTTCATATCTTACAGTGGGGCGTTAAGTACTCAGACCTGTATTCTACTCTTGTTAGCAAGATGGAGAAAATAAACTGTGTTTTCTGACACTGTTTGAGTCATATTTTTTCCCTCTAGCTGAGCTTTTTTTGTGACTGTTATCTATATCTTCAAGTGGAAGCATGTGTTATTGTGGACAGCCAGAACCAAATGTTTCAGTATTGCTGCAGTGTGCTTGCCATCCCTCTCTGACTTCAGCCTATGTATAGATTACAGCATTTGCTACCATAATGCAATTTTAAAAGTAACTTATTGCTTGCTGAAGGTCAAAAGGAGAAAAGGTCATTCTATGGCAATTACTTTTCCCATCATTAAAAAAAAAATATTCAGATCATGTTTCTTAAAAATTCCTACCCCCAATATTTCATTTTTTCACTTCTTGACAATAGTACTTTGCCAGGGAGTTGCCTCAGATATTGTTAAGAATTGTGTGTTGTGCTGTTCATCTGACCTGTAGGCGAAAGAAGTTCTCATCAGAGAAAAAAACCTGCTTTTCTGTAAGAAAACATTTTCCTTAATGGGAAAAAAAAAGTGATACTGGAGTGAACAAGTATTTTCAAGAACATACTGGATTTTTTTCTACAATCAAGAAAGTATCATTTTGTAAATGGAAAGTGTCAGCCTCCTGGCTAGCAAATGTCATATTAATCCTGACTTCAGGTGGACACTGTGACAGTGACTCCACCCTTGATAAACCATTTAGTGTCTACTCAGTCTAGTAAAGACTCCTCAGACTCTCATTCCACTGTGATGTGGCTTTAGCTAATAAATCAGTCAGAGAATCCTTTTCCTCTCTGCCCTCCCTTCACCACATTAATATTGATTATTTGGAGGTAAGGAGTCCCAAGGAGTGGAAGCGGATACGCCTCATTGCCTTGAACAATTCTTTTTCCTCTATTGGGACAGTACAAGGTAAATTAATAGTGTGCTTGCAGACACTAGATAATGTTAATGTACTCGCTATTGATAGAGTGAAATAACATGAGTAACTTCAGCTTTGCTTAAAACAAAACATTAATTTTCCAAGGCCACTAGGATTTATGCAGCTGGTCGGTGTAACACATACAATCTTTGCTTTTAAATATGCAACATTTGCGTTTTTAAACACGAGGCAGGATTTTATTGCCAGATGAAAGACAAAAGGGGATTTTAATTCATTGCTTATGCTCTCAGGCTCTTGTCTGTCTTTAATCTAAGTCCCTGCTCAATTTTGTGGGTAAGAAGATGCCTTTTCCACTAGGAAATAATACAAAGCAACTTTATTCCCCTGTGATCCTCTGGCTATGTAAAAATGCATAGGAAATCTGTAAGTGCAAACGCTGTACTTTTGTATATGTTTCAAAAAAAAATCCACTTGGTTTCAACTGTTCTCATTTCACTGTGCTAGAGTTACCAATATTGTTAGTATACAGTACAGTGCTGTTTTGGATTTAGTATAAGAATAATGTTGATAACAAACTGATGTTTTGCTTTTTGCTCAGCAGTTCCACCCTAAATCAAGGACTTTGCAGTNATTTCCATTGTTAAATTGTTGTCATCTCAACCCATGAGTTTTATCTTTTTTTTTTCCAATTTTCCTCCCACTCCCACTGCAGGTGGAGGGGAGTGAGCAAGGTGCTGCATAGCACTCAGTTGCCAGCTGGGGTTAAACCTGNCTATGTAAAAATGCATAGGAAATCTGTAAGTGCAAACGCTGTACTTTTGTATATGTTTCAAAAAAAAATCCACTTGGTTTCAACTGTTCTCATTTCACTGTGCTAGAGTTACCAATATTGTTAGTATACAGTACAGTGCTGTTTTGGATTTAGTATAAGAATAATGTTGATAACAAACTGATGTTTTGCTTTTTGCTCAGCAGTTCCACCCTAAATCAAGGACTTTGCAGTGTCTCAGGCTCTGCCAGGCAGCAGGTGCACAAGAAGCCCAGAGGGAGCAAGGCCAGGACAAGTGACCTGAACTGGCCAAAGGGATGTTCCACACCGTAGAATGTCATGCCCAGTACACAAACTGGCTGTGAGGGGACAATTGCTGCTGGTGGACAGCCTGGGCAAGGGTCAATGTCTGCTGAACAATTTTTATTGTGCATCACTTGTTTCTNGGGAAACTCCTCTTTCACTTCCATCCATTTGCATTCTCTGGGAGATTATGACAGACATGTTGGATGAGTCAGTGGGTATTTTCCAACAGCCTGGACCTCTGCTAGCTGGAAACACAGATGGTATTTGAGCCACAAGGCTTTCCTGATCCTGAGACAGATTTGGAGTTCCTGCAGCCTATAGCATGGATTCCTCTCGCAACCATCCTGCCTTTGGTGCACGAGGAGCATCTCCCATGCTGTGATGGGAAACTCAGAGGAAACTGCTAGAGTAGAATGTAGGTGAATCTAATGACAGGTTGGTGATGGCTGCACATCTGCAATTCATCCTAGCAGGGGTCACAGCACAGCAGCCTGCTGGGAGGCAGGAAAGGCACTGCCATGCAGGGTTGAAGTGTCACCACGTCGCCATTTCCCTCCTGGTCCCACTGATTTGCTGCAGGACTCTGTGTGACTCACCTGAACTTAGAGTTTACCAATCTGTAACTCCAGCATAGTAATAAACTGTGGGTAGAAATTGAATTCCAGTAAATTTGGCTCCGCTTTTCTCCTTGCACTCTGATCCTAATTTCTACAAATGTGTTTCTAGTTCATAAATACTCATGGAATAGCTCATGTAAGCAAATTTTGTCTGCACATTATTCATGCTCTGTTTGCTTCAATTGTGCAGGTTCCTGTACATGTTACTTATGGTGGGTGAATGGTCACAGAAGTCACATACTGTTACTTCTGGTACCTGACTGGGTGACTGAGTTTTTTAGACAGGAATATAAAAAATGACAAATTGTGGATAATGAACAGCAAGTAATAAACAACAAAATATACAGAGTGAATATTTGGAGTAATAATTATTTGTGCTGAAAATCATGAAACTTTCAGGATTCGACAGTGTTCTCTCTTCCAAACAAACTGGTATTTAGTTGAAAGCTCATGAATGATAGATAATCTCATCTCACAAATAATGACAGTTCAAACCTCAATTAAACAAGCTTCACAAAACCCCTGGGAGATAGACAGCTATAACTAAATATTTAGTTATATTACGAAAACTAATACATGAATACTTTCACAAAGAAGTTTGGCATTTGAGGGGAATTTTCATACCATTGAAAGAAAAACACTATTGCAAATGAGTGAAAAACACCATTATTGTATTTGCCAGATTCCAGCATGCAAGAAAATTAGATGAAGGATACTCAAGATGCCAGCTCTGGTGGACTGATTAAGGAAAACAACATAATTTGCTTGTGGCAGGTCAGCCCAGAGCCTCTTCTAGACTCAGTGAATTCTAGAGTTACTTGGCAGTCTGCCAACCCACAGAGAAAATGCCAAAAATTCCTTCTCACCATGTGTGAATTAAATCATGACTAAGTAGAGACTCAAAGCACAGGTAACCGGCACATATCCAGCTTGTCAGGAGAGAACAAGACCTGGTTTCTGTTTCAGGAGTTACAAATTTATAAGTAGACCTTACAGAATTCATTATTTTCTAATTATGCTAAGGTAACACCAGTCTTCAGGGTCATGGAAATGGTGAAGGCATCATGATGTCTTTCTGATGGATCAGTTCATACCTGTATAGTGCTCGTAGCTCAAGCCCTAATCACAGTCACATTTTTCTGATTCCACATATGCCTCAGATGTTCACAGGAGGAACCCCACAGCACAAGTGGGGGCTGCAGAACATGATGCTTATCTGAGAGGACTTGTGTTCAAAGCATAAAGTTTATAGGAGCTCAGTTTTTAGGAGCTCACTTTTTATCATATTTCACTACTGTAGGGTTTGAAGTGATGAAGGATGGATGACACAGTAAATTAAAGCTTCCTGCAATCCTTCCAGTAGTCCTTATGTTAGAGCACCTTGGACACCAACCTGCTATACTCTTACCGTATACTTTTTTCATGGAAGGTAGTGGGGAATTTCATCACCCAACAGTTCCTCAGAGGACAAAAGTCCTATAAGGCACCACAATGCTTCAAGATGGCTTTGGACACCAAGTGATCAAATGCAAGTATGAACTGCACTTTTGTTTGGTTGCTCAGTGAGGAGAGAGAGAACACAAACACTTGATGGACAGAAGGTAGTGAATAATATTGAGAGTGAAGCTGTTCATGCCAGTGTTAATCTGAACTAAACCAGTGTTTATACTGCTAGGAACAGGATCTGGATTAGGCATGTTTTCTCTACAGCTTTCCATCTTTTTCATCCTGCTAATCAAAGATTTGTTCTCTGTGCTGCCGCATTAACAACCTTCCCCCCAGAACCCAAGGAACAGTTTCTGCAGCCTAATATTTGCCAAAAAAACAAGGATATAACCTTTGAATTAGCAAGATGACTTGTTAAACTAGATCAAGAAAATCTTGCTGGCCTCCCAGAGCCAACAGCAGTTCACTTTCAGATGCACTGACTACTCTCATGAGCTGGCTCTGCCTTTTCCCTCTTTCCCCAGTAGGTAAGCACACTTAACAGCCTTCAAAGTACCCAGACTTCTCCTTTCTTTCCTTTTGTAGGTAATGCTCCCCACTCTCAAAGTAGGAAAAAAGCTGCGGTAAGTTTCTATTAAGCCAACACAGCCCTTCTTTAAATCTCAAGGCATCGGTGCTCCTACCCTCTTGAACCTTTCATACTCGCAAGAGCTTGTGTTTTTCACTTTTCTTTTACAGCTGGAGTTTCTGAAAACTTACTCTTTTTTTTTTTCTGCCTCCTGCCTGGAGACATTTTTCTTCTCAGAATGTTTAAATTCCCTTTTACTGCAGGGTAAAGGAGCTGATGCATGTTTGCAACTTAATCAGGATATTGTCAGGCTTCTTCCCCAGTCCAACATGTACTAGGGAAAAAAGGCTTAGAAATGACAGAAAAATCTGTGACATGGTACATGGCAAGAAAGCACCTTGTGCTTCCAGGGCCACACTGGGAGTTAGACCCTACAGAGGTCTAGTCCTTTCTCTGGCATTGATTTCTGGTCTGACCTTTGGCCAGTTGTTAAGTCACTGATTTTCAAAGGTGTTGAGTGACTGCCAGTAGGTAAAATCCTTTTTTTTGTAACTGAGGTCAGTAAGAGTTTGGCAGCTGGAACCCAGGATTTCATCTACTCACTTCAGTAGCAGCTTTGGGTGTTTCAAGAATCATAGCTGGGGAAGGCAAACTAAACTAGAGGAAAGGTTAAGTCAAAACCAAGTTGGAAGCAGTTTTAGCTGTGCTTAGTTACTTCAAGGTATGATTCTGGCCCAAATGTTGTCAGACAGATTAGTGGCTGATCCAATAAAATAATGAATTACTTGTCAGTAAAAGCTGTTCTGTGGAGTGAATGACTGATTATAAATGAAATACAGGAGCTTAGCACCTGACGTAGGTCTTGTTAACAGGGGAGATTAAGAATTATCAGATGATGTCACACCACAAAATGAGGCCATAAAAAGTGGCATGTGCTCCTGTGTCTTTGGTGGGATGTCTGACACAGTTTTCCAGTGTGGATACAGTATCATCTGTTAGGGAACGGATTGCACTTTGAAATCGAAAACAATGTAAAGTACCTTGGGGTAGTCCATGGAAGGCATCACTGAAATCTAATTCAAAATAAGAATTCAGTTGAAAGCTCAACTTCACATTTTTCTGCAGTCAAATACTGTTTATCTATGTCTACCTCCTCTTACATGTATGGAGCTGTGAAATTACCCTCAAGAAAAAACAATACAAACCACAGCAGGCTCAAATCCTGTAATTTAGCATCTTGTATTTAGTGCCAGCTTAATGCTTAATCCAGCCAAATATATGAATATGTATGTTTATGTATAAGCTGCTTTGACATTAGAATGACTGCATATCCTGAGAGCAAAGAATGAAAGAAACTGCATTTCCAGATGAAGGCTGAACAGAACTGAGCTGCAAGCAAGTAGAGGGGACAAAAATTGACTTGCATACACTCAAACAGTGCTGAAGAATGGATATAACAAAAGGACTGCCCAACACAGCAGCTGGGCTGCTTGCAATAAACTTGCTAAAAGATGTACTTCCTGCTACACACCAAAGGTTAGGAGCTTTGGAGTATTGTAAACGAAATCTCCACTGGCATAAGTTGTCATAGGTCCAGTGACTTCAGTGTTGCTAAAATGGTTATGTTAGTAAAGAATTAGACCCTACCTGCTTGCCTAATATTTCATTTTAGATAAATCAGGCAGAGCCTTCACAAACTGCAGAAATGAGAACACTTCCTGCATCCACATTTAAACGCATCTTTTTTGCCCCTCCCCAGTTATAAATAGAACTGGTTTTGAACAGTTCGAATAGTATGAACATTTTTCATTCACATTGCTTGACAATAAAAAAAAGAGCCTTTCATTTTTTCCTCCCAAATATTCTAGCCCTGTTGATGTTTTGATTTGTTTGGGTTTTATTTCATCATGCTCTCTCAAACCGAAATAAAAGAAACCTCTCCTCAACATGGACTTTTTTGTTTCATCTCTGCAAAGTGAAAAGCTGTTTTATTTTTCTCAAACATTTAGTTTTTCTCATCTTCACAAAATGATGCAGGGCATTTTCCCCTGCTTCCGTAATCAGACAGATCATAAACATAATTCCAAAAGGGATTGAATGTTTAGATAGCTAACTAGGCCTAGGCTAATTTAATCATTAGCAATTGATGATTTAAACTGGCAATTTCTAGTGGGGATGTTAGTTCATATCAGATTATCAGGAGAAAAACCAACTATGTGATGTGATTCTGGCTGAGGTGAAGTTGTCTTCCTTAGTGCCTGGAGGCTTGGAAGTCCCAGATATAAAGCAGCAGAGAAGGGGGATGATGGATCTGACCCTGAGTAACATTTCAGATCAATTCTTTGCAAGATTTTTGTTTTTTAAAAAGCCAAACTGCCTTATCTTCTGACCAGCTCTAATTGCAAATATCAGTTGTGTTCAGAAAAGAAGCTATTCTATAAACTGTTTTCTTCTAAAAACAGCTTTAGCTGCTCTGACTCCTTTTTCAAAGCTTACATTTCCTGTTTTGGTATCTATTTTTTCATCTTCCTCTTTGATCTGTTCTTCACAACTTCACTGCTGGAAGAATCACATCTTTTCCTTGCAGTTTCTCTAAGTCAGTGCCTCTCCTGATATATCTTTATAATTATTGCTTGACCCTTACAGTATGGGAAATATAGCAGGGAGTCACTTGGGAGAGTCTCTCCAGGGGAAACACAATTCCTGTGCCCTGGGGAGGTGGGACAACAATCTAAATGAAATTGCATTAAGTGGAAGATGAGTGTGTGCATGCAGCACTTGAAGATGCTGGAGGCAGAGGCATTCTCCGTTACCCCATCCTTCCTCGTCACCTCCCAGGCAAACACATCCCCTCTCAAATTCCCAGATTAGCAAGGTTGGGAGTACCAGGAAAATCTCCTTGCTTGTGGAGCTTTTTGCAGATTTTTTAGGTTCAGCTTAGATTTTTCTCAGGCTTTTCCCTTCTGTCAATGAGAGGATATTTGGGATGAGTTTTCCCTCAATGCACCCAGATCAGATTTTGCATTTTTCTCAATGTAATTTGATTGTTTCTCTTCCCATGTTCCTACTCCATCAAGTTCCCTGTATTATTTGCCTGACCACTCTGGCATCCATGATTCCTACCCTTTTAACAGCACCTGGTGATTTTATTCCAGTGCCTTTATTCCCAGTTTCTGACCATACAGAGTGGGGACCAATTCCATTTGCTCCACAACTGTAAAGGACAGTTTACCTAAACTCACATCCTTGGTCTTTGTCCTTCTTTAGAATTCTTAGCAAGAATTCCAAGGGACACGTGTCCAGCAACCTCAGAGGAAGCCACTGCTTGAGTCATTCAGAAAGCGTTGCACCATTTTTGGGAAATACGGCATTCACAGTTGACTCTTCAGTCCCACTGAGAGGAAAGGGTTGGGGATGGATATGTGCAGGAAGAGAGACTGGCAGGAGGCATTTATGGGGCTTTTCACACTGGATGGAGTTATGGGGCACAAAAGCAAAGAGGAACGCAGTATCTAAAAGGAATATGAAAGAAGAGCTCCGTCATGTACCTCGATGACTGTCCTGGAGAGGAGCAGTTACACTCCCGTGGGAAAGGAGGAGGCTGGAGGCAGCAAACCCTTGGAGCCACAGAATGTGGAAACAGATGGGGAGACCCCCAGTGGGAACAGCTGTCCCTGAAGGACTGTAGCCAGGAAAACAGCCCAGACTATGCTGGGGCTGTGAGGGACCAACCACAGCCCCATCCCTGCACCCTCAGGGGAGAGGAATTGGGAGTAAAGGGGGAAAGCTGGGTTTGGGAAAGGGGGTGGGAGGGAGGTGTTTTAACTTTTTTCTTTGTTTCTGATTATCAGTTATATCAGTTATATATTATCAGTTTAATACAATTGGTAATATATTGAGCCACTTTTCCCCAAGACGAGTCTGTTTTGCCCATGATGGCAATTGGAAAGTCTTTGTCTTAAATGAAGCGATTCCCCATCCTGTTATTTCCATCTGATCTCTTGAGCAGGAGGGAGTGAGGTAGCAGCTGGATGGGAGCTTGGCCCTTGGGCTGCGCTTACCCACCAGTGTCATCTCATACTTAAAAGAAAAAGGTTGATTTACATTCCTCCAAAAGTCTCAAACTATGCAGTAAGCATCACCTCAGGCTATTAAAACAGGGAAAAGAAGAATTGAGGGGGCAGGGATTCAGTTTAGGGATGAGCAAACGGAAGGCGGAGCAAATGAGTTCAAAGGCTTCCCTGGTCCACCTAGGAGAGCTCAGCTCCTCTTCCAAACCCTCTGTCAGACAAACAGTGCCAGTCCATTCCAAGTAATTCTGCTTTACCTTCAAATGCCAGTGTCTATTGCCATTGTCAATAAAATATGGAAGAAAAAAAAATATTGCTAAAATTGAGATGAGTTGTTTTGGTATAGATGCTAGAAATGTTCCTTTAAAAGAAACAGTTCAGAAAATAGCATATCTTTGCTGAACTCTGTTTATTCCACATCTGAAAGGACAATGCACTTTTTCAGCACAATGTATGTGAGAATGTATATCAAGTCATTAGATATGACTAGAGGTCATTATTCTGCTACTCAGAGACACTTGAAATACTTCAGATGATATCTGAAATCATAAAATACCAATTTCAGCCACCAGGAGACTCCTCTCCATGGGCTGAAGGATGCAGATGCTTTCCCATGTCACTCAGTGGCATACTTGGAAAGAGATCTCTGTGTTGGTACCCAGCAGTCTCAAGTATTTACACATCTGTACGAGCAGGTGTGGGGTTAAGTCCCAGAACACATATTATGCAAGGCAAGTGATAGACCAAGACATATTTGTTTCCCAACTCCATAATTAGGCTCCCAAATGAGTGACTGCCGATTGCTTAGCACTTTTTAAAGCCTTAAGGCTGCAACTTCTGCAAAATTAATGAAAGTGGTTTCAGGGGAACTTTACAGCTTGCACAGAATCTGAAACATTGTAGTCCTCAGGAATTTTGTTTCTTCTAACCAAAAAAAAAGATCTGGATCCACAGAAAGATAAATGTAAAATTAATTCAAAGAAGCTACAGAATCTTTAACTTTGAAGCATACAGGGCTCAAAAAAATAGTGGCTGACAAAATGTAAACCTGGATTTCAGTGTCTAGATATCCAGAATATGACTTTAGTCAATGAGTTTCTCATTTTGATTTATTTAGTCTTAAGTTTTTCATGGATATTGATCTTGAAAAGTTTAAATGGGTTTCTTTCTATCTCAGGACAGATAGAACAAAGTAGGAGACCTAAGCTGTTTCAGTTCTGTTTTTCTTTCTTCTGCCATGTCGAAAATAAACACCCTGGCATGTTTTGGTTTGTCATTCATTTATTTATTGTTTGACAACTCCTGAAGTTAAGACCAATATTAACACAGGAGCTGCCAGACTGAATCAATCCAGCAATCTCTCTAATTCAGTTCTGTCTCCAGGGAAGCCCAGTGTTGGAATAGGAAGGTACAAAAAGACCCACAAGCAGGTAGGTAAGGAATAAGTTGATTTCTTTTAAAATATAAGTTATAATAAGAAAGATAGCAGTGATATCTAGGCAAGGGTTCATATAATCAGTAGAATTATCCTCTGCCTTATTTTTCTCACCAGTATTCCTGGAAATTAAGAGAAGGAATGCAAACACGAATGCCCAGTGCAAGTGCCTCTGACCTTTGGAAATAATTGGATGTGGATCCAAACCTGGCAGCCCTATCATGTACTAAAGTCTCTTAAAATCATCCTATCCATCAGCCAGACAGGGAAAGAGAAACATGGAAGAAAAGGTCACATTAGCAAGAAACAGCTGGCATGATTCCACAAGGTTCATATTATTTAGTGGGACCAGTTTCTACTCTTCAAATGCCAAATCCATGCCAAAATCTGGTGGCACAAACATGCACAGAATTTCACACTTTGATATGTACTGCATCAGGGTGACATTTCAGAAATGATATGCAAGGACTTACACTCACGTGACTGTAAATAATAGTGGTCCAATTCCCCAGAGATGGCACTAAACTCCTGCTACATCCTCTGCAAACATGCCACAAGGCACTGCAGATTGGCTCTGCAGTGTACACAAACATAAACCACCTTGCTTTAGTTGAAGGGCTGAAGCATTTATTAGAGGAAAGGATTATAATGATGCAGTTTAAACACTGTTAACTAAACATGAATTAATGGGGAAAAATCAGCTTAGTAAGAGGTTAGTTCTTCCTTCAGCATACTGACAGCAGTGCTTCTACCATTAAAGAAAAATCCATTTTGTGTTTCCACAGTTGTTTTCCTCTTGGGCTCTTAAGGAAAAGGGATTTCCCAAACCACTATAGATCACTCCTATAACCCAAAACATTCCTTCTATTTTTGAGCCAGTACATGAAGCATTGAATAATGAGCCACAAATCTGGCAGAAATCCATGGACAGTAGTATGGAGATAGCTCACCAGACTTTATGCCTGTGTTACTGCTGGGGTGCAGATACTTGGAGGCCTTGTGGGAAGCCAGAATATCCATTTCAATGGGAATCTTGTAGGCACAGAGCTAAGCCATCCTTTTTCCAGTTTGCACTCTGAACTGACAAGGTGTGAGAGGAGAAAGGGAAAAGTAGATCAGAAAAGCATAAGAGAGACAGAAAATATTCTCGGGGCTTGCTGGTGTATCCCACTGACTGCATTACTGCCCATCACCAAGGTCATCTATTATGTCTTTTTCCATCAATCCATTGACAGGAAAGTCCTGAGTGCAGGGGGATTATCTCTGTATGAGAACTAGTTCTGTCCTCACCACAGCTAGTGAGGAATGGTGAGAAATGTCTCATATCTAAGACCATATCAGGAAATATGATCTGAAGCTTGAGATGTTCAGCTGAACATCTCTGGTTTTCCAGAGGAGTTGTAGCCAAACTCAACCATCTCAGAGTATCCTTTGCAAAACTCCTTGATTTTGTCTTCCTGATCTGGTATTTTATGGATAGAACCGTATAATTGTTTAGGTTGGAAAAGACCTCTAAGGCCATTGAGTACAAACATTAACTCAGCACCACCATGGCCACACTGAACCATGTCCCCAAGTGCCAATGACCAAAGATCAAAGGATCCAAATACTTAGAGGTCCCTCAGTGTGGATTTCCACAGAACCTTGCTGTTTCACCAGTCTCAAAGATCTCCTTCAGAGTGATAACTGCCCCATCACTGCAGACAGAGAAAAAAAAACTCAAAAAAAAATCTACAAATGCAATTTTTCAACAGTAGTACTCACATCACCTTCCTACACAGATTTTAACCCAACATATCTTAATAAGTAAAGACAGACCAAACCGAATTTTTTCTGCCATACACCCTGATAAACACCACCAATCCTCCTCACAGCAGCTTCCTGTTTAGATGAAACATCCAGTTTTTGTTTCCTTCAATTAAAAAAATTCTCCTCTTGCACTAGGCTATGGGGGTGGAGTAATGTGTATTCTCAAGGAGATTTCTCAAGATCAAGCTATAGACTTAAGGATTTTTTTTGTTCTGTGGTGGTTTTTTTCTCCTTTCCAAAATTTGATTGAAAACAAATTAGTCTCAGGAAATACTGATGTGTCTGAAGACACTTTTTAAGCAGAAAGAAAAATTCATCAGTCACATTGCTTGTTCTGAATCATTCACTCAAGTCTACTACTGACAACTTGGAGTTAATCCAAAGGTTCTGTGCTCCATATTGTGTTCAGAAGCAAACATTCTCTAAAGAAATGTTTTTGCATGTTAATAACTTATTTGCCTTCAGTAAGCAGCTACACATGTCTATAGAAATTATACCGAGTTTAAGATTCAGTTGGTAACAGCTTTAATGCAACATCATACATTATATTTTCAGATGCAGCAATCTGTCTCACCCTAATTCTGGAACTGCTAAGAACATCCTTACTAAGTCTATAAATCACAGAGCAGCTGCAGTTACCTGTCACACAAAGGCTGGACTGGAACTGCTTAAGTTCCTCCTTCCAGAACTGCCAATGCACCTTAATAACAATTCCTAGGTAGAACCGAGAGAAATCACCAATCCTTTAGTTTAAAACATGTATTTTTCATTGTGAGAAGGTAGTTCTTCAAAACTTCTGGATGAGCAAAAAAAAAGTGCTGCTTTGTTATTTGATAAGGGAAAAAGCATATCTTGCAAGGCCCAGGTGCAACAAAATCGTGAGTCTTAGTTTCAAAGGAATGGGGTCTAAAGGAATGAGGTCTGAGGGAATGGGGAAAAGCTTTCCTGAAATGAAACATCCCAACGCTGCACAGCAGTCCCTTATCTTTTAGGACAGTAAGCATCCTGTGAAGATTCCTCTCAAGTTCCTCTGTGTTGGGTGTATGTTGCTTCAGAGAGCAGTTTTGCTCACATTTTAAACCTGATCTCCATTCCTTGCATGATTTTCTTGAGAGTTTGATATGAGCTGTTCCTGAGGCACCCAGATTTATTTATATTTCAGAAAATATTTTTCTCCACAAAATACGTTTATTAAACTAAGCCCAAATGCAAAATCATGGTCTGACAAATTAAGCCAAATGTTCTGAACCCATCTCTCCATCTCTAATCAGCTGACTTTAGGCTAATCAGTAAAACAACTTCTTTGCTCCTCTCAGTGGAGCAACTTAATTTCTGATGTGTTACTGAAGTGTCCCAACCTGTGCTGTAGAAATTAGATATTCACCAGCAAAGAACTGTGAATAAGGCTCAGTTCACCTAATTGTAGTCATCTCATTGAGTCTTCCAGGCATTTGTAGCAGAAAATGCATCCATTAGGGAAGGTCTGAACAGAAATAAAGGGTTTGGCTGTCTCCATGTGCAGTTAATAGCTTCACAGATGGCTTCATCTAGGTGAAATATAGTTTGTGAAATACACGAAACAAAATCTCTAGCCTTATTTTCAAAGATGACAATTAATACAAGGAAGGGATTAAGAAATGCTCAGTCTCTTCCAGTTATAAACATGAAATTACTTTCCTTTTGGATTACTCTTTGCTAGTGCTGATTTCTATGATGGCTGTACTCTGGCATATATGTACTGTACCACACTTTGCTAGCATTATCCTTTCCCTAGGAAATCCACACTATGGATAAAAAAAAGTTTATACACTTATTTTCATGACAGTAGGAATATTTAATAAACAAAAACAATTCAAGTGTAGATAGATAGGTGGATAGATAGATAGATAGATAGATAGATAAATATAACATATGCATGACCTCTGTACAGCCTAGAGTGGCTCATTTACAGCTATATAATGAAATGGCTTTCAAGCTTCTGGGTTATTCCCTGAAAGAGAATGAAAAGTATAATTAGGGTTAATTTGTCATAAAACCTTTCCGGAATATTTTTATGTGCAAGATAATAGGTTACTTTCCAAAAAGGAAAATAAGGAAAGGTAAGGTAACACTGATAGTGGTGACTTGTGTCCTAGAAGACTTTTTCTAGGTCACTGTGAGAGGACAGGACATTGCAAAGGCAAAAGAAACACTTTTAGATTTCTTCAGGGACTCCCAGATGTGTCCTTCCAGAATGCTTCATTATATTCTTGCAGCACTATGCGCATGTGTGGAGGGTATCAAGGAACTGATACCATTGCTGGGAACTACTGAACAGCTTCTCGCAACACATTGTTCATTCCCCCAGACAACAGCTCTGGTCTTATTCTCTGCTAATGTCCTGAGTAGTCTGCTAAACACCTGCTACAGCATATGATTCAATTGTACTGTGTTGGCATTAAATCTGTGGTGCCAGGGGGGCATTGCAGATGTTTCTTTTAGACATACCAGAAAGGAGAACTATGACACAATGCACCCTGTACCTCCAGGGTACTCTTTCAAGCCCTGACATAAGCATCTTCTCAAAATTTCTCAGTGTTTTGCTTTCAGTAACGTCTAGAGGCCACATCAAGAACATAAACAAGGGAGATGGTTTTCCTTACTCTGAGGCATTGTTAATGACTTCAGGCATTATTAAAAACTCCCCAGCCCTGGAGGTGTCAAGGACAGATTGAATGGGGCTCTGAGTCTAGGTGCAGGTGTCTCTGCCCATGGCAGAGGGCTTGGAACTAGATGATCTTGAAGGTCCCTTCCCACCCAAATCATTCTACGATTCTGTGATTTTCCAGAGTCTTTCTTATTCAAGATAGAATTTTTATTTATTTCAATTTTATTTTGTTTTCAAACTCTCGTTATTCCTTTATTGATAATGGCCTGATAACTTCTACTGGTACTGTTATGCTTCAAATAAATATTTAGCTTTAGTAAAATTTTATTCCTTCCACAGCCTTCTGATGATATGATGCCCAAGGCATGATTAACCCTGTGAGAAACTGTGTTGACTCTCCTTGCTACAGTTTAGAAAAGGGAATATGTAAGAAGTATTATTATTTAGCTGGACAGATTATCCTTCATTTGCTTTTACCAGAATATCTATTATACATAGCTTAATTTCATCCCAAAAGTTAGATCCCAACTGAAAACTCCAAGTACTAATATAATGGATTTTGTAATCACAGCTCAAAGCTGTGTAAGTTTTTCAGCTTTATCTTTCTGGGATAAAATCTGGGCTTAACTGAAGCCAACTCCCTCTGAGTTTGTCAGAAAGACAGTGTCAATCCACAGAACAGTGCAGCAGGAGACAAGATGAAGTTGCCTGAATTCCTTTGTTCTCCTCCGTGAAAAATATCTCAACCAAGTAAGTTTTTCACTCCCAGGTGCTTAGAACACACCAGAGGGGAAGTAAGTGAATCACCTAGATCTACTTATCTGCTGTGTGTATTCAAGCTGAATCATTTAAGTTCTTTCCATAATACCTTTGATGCTTCCTTAAGACAAAAACTTCTCACACCCCTTGGAAAGTATTACAACACACCTCAGTGTAGTGCATCAGGAAGAGCCACTGTTTATGTCCTAACAATGTAATTAAGCATCAGTAGGGACACCACGATTTTAGCAGGATTCTCAAGTACGATTACTCAAACATGGATGTTTCTAATTCAGGTGTTCAAATGCAGGTGTCAGAAGTAATTTCAGAAGTGTTGAGAGCCCTTAAGATGTATGAAGTGGAATTTTTTTAGCTAAATGTGAATATTTATAGAGTTATACTTTTATTTCTAAGCAAGTCACTCTGGGCTGCCTTTGCAGTCTGCAAAGAGTTAGTCAGTAGAGTTACTGTCGTTTGTGGCATGATTCATCTCACCCTCAGTGAGAGAGCTGCATTTGTTAGGATGAATCATGCACTAATCTCCATGGACTATACTGATCAGGTCACCACTGAATGTAATAAAAGCCCAGGCGAGTGGCAGACACCTAATGTTAGGTCAGATGAATCATCTAACTAGCAGGCTTTCAGCCTAACCTTCCTGGGGCATTATTTGAGTTCTTCTTAATGCTCCACTAGAAACATCAAGGGCCCTTAGTCCATCAGCAGAGATTAAGGTATGTCCACACTGATCCACCAGAAACAGGAGGTAAAAGAGATAATGGAGTTGTGTCTTTGACCAGGTGCAGGAAATGTGGAGGACTGTGAAGGCACTCAGCTGACCTTGCTGTGGGTTTTATGGCTGGAGAAGCCACCTGCTGCCAGATCTCTACATTGATGAAAGGAAAGATCCTGCACTCTGAACTTTGGTAATCATCACAGAGGTCTGTGACTTACCCTTCACCTCTGTGAAGCACTTCTTCGCTCTCTGGAGGAGCACCACTTTTGTTTTGCAGACTGTCCTTCAAAGAGACTCTGTGGTCAGAAGGTGCAATGGCAGGAGATTAAAACGATGACGGTTTTAGCACCACAGCATCCACTCTGCTGAGAACACATATCAAAATGGTGCATTGATAGTAAAATTTAAATATTTGATTCTGAAATAAGTCAAAAGGTCAGAAATTTCCTCCTGGGTTTTCTTCTAAAAGAGAATTTCTGAAACAGAAAAACCTGATCTGCAAAGCATTTCAAGTCACAGTGTGTTCTGACAGCAAAAGTTATCATCAAGCTTTTTCTGATCTCTTTTGATGTTTGCATATTTGTATATCTCTCTTCTTCATATGTAAGCCTGTTAAATTATTAGAAGTTAAAATTAATGTTATTGTTAAGGACAACCAGACCTCCCTCAGGTAGGTTGGCAGCATGCAAAGCCAGCTTTATTCTGGCCTATTTATGTAACATTTTCATTTTGATTTATTATTGGCTGTTGCATTTAAGCAGGACATGTTCCAAGCAAGTCTGTGAGTGTGGACTTACTGCACTAAGAAAGAGCAGGTGGAGAAAGGAAACAGTAAAATTTGTCACCAGCTAAGTTAATTCAGAAGGGAGATCTGCAGTTTCTGAATACTCCACTCATACAAGGAATCCAGTCACTGAGATTAACGATTTCAAATACTTCTATCAATATCAGACATCTAAGAAAAGACCTCACTAGGAAATAGAACTGCTAGGATAACATATAAGCTCTTTTAAGGAGGAAATACATAATTCTGAAGAAAACTTGAAAGGATCGGAGGCTCAATGTCCTTCATCCTAGAAACAGTGCTTCAGGGTTTTGTGAAAAACTGAAGAAAATAATTCTGCACTGAAAACTTAATTGGAGGTACCACCTAGCAAAAATGCCCTTGAAGCGTAAGGGTTTCCAAAGGACCCCACTGATGCCTGGACCAGGATAAGGCTAACAGTTCATTTTCCTAGTTCTTCCATACATGCTGCATATCTACATGGCAAACTGATATCATGAGCTCACATCAAGAGTGAGAGATGAATATTGAGCTCTGAGCCAGTTCTGCATCAGGGCAAAATGCAACAATCAGATAAGAATGATATATCTGAGGTGCCGTTATGCTGCTGATTTTCCCACATTACAAACCCTGGCATGGCTGCCCCAATACAAACCACCAGCACAGGCTGGTGGCACAACTCCTGCTGGTACAAAGTTTACAGCTGCTCCCATTGCAGAATCACATCATCCCAACTGCAGTGGCTTCAGTCATTGCTGCTTTACTGGCATTTTGAAGTGGTGCAGTTTAAGGAACTGATGGTAACCAGCTGCTAATACCATGGCAGAGCTCTAACATGAGCAGCACCTTCCTTTGGAAACAATGCAAAAAAAGTAATTTGAAAATAAAGCTGCATTGATGAAAGAACACCCAGTAAGTCATCAGTATGTTCTTCCCAGTCATGAGTTTGCACTTCGTTTTTGCAGGCAAAGCTCTTGCTTTTAAAATCAAGGTTCATCTCATCAATTAAGTCCTTCCGGTCTTAGATCTATTCTTCCTGAGGTGTTTTTGGATAGCAGCAGCCAATCTTCGAACAGAACATTCAGATGATATTTTGCTTAGGGTAAACATCTAGGAATCAGGATTGATAAACTCAATTTATACTAACAAATTATGCTTGTTCAGGAGTGTTCTCTGTCACTGGGACACCTTGGCATGGAAAGGGCTACTCTAAAATGTCCAAACCACCTCACTCTTTCACCCTACAGTAAAGTGTAGCTGCATGGAAACTGCTTACTGGGAATGGTTGCTTGCCTGTGCTGATTAATGAGCTGTGAAAGGAACAGTTTGGGACAGTGCTGGTTGGCTAAAAGAGCACCAGGAACAATGCCAACAATCTAAAAAGGTATGCAATTGAGTTTCAGCACCAAAGGACAGTTCCTGATTCCGCTTAATTTGCTGGCATAGACATAGTCCCAAGTACACAATTCCTGGTGCACACAGGTTTGTGTGTCACAGTGTGCTTTGGCTAGAAGGAGGCTCTCAGGAACTCCAGGCCTGCCAGCCAGACCTCGGTGTCAGGGAAGGGCACAGAGCAGATCATCCTGAGTGTGATCTTGCAGCACATACAGGACAACAAGGGGATCAGCCAGCAACGGTTCATGAAAGGCAAGTCCTGCCTGAACAAACATGATCTCCTCCTATTACAAGGTGACCTGCTTATGTGGATGAGGCAAAGGTTGTGGATGTGTCTACCTGGAGTTTAGTAAAGCCTTTGATACCATTTCCCAAAGAATTTTCCTAGAGAAACTGGCTTCTGATGGCTCCAATGGATGTAGTGTTTATCGGGTTAAAAAATTACTGCATGGCAGGCCAGAGAGTGTTGGTGAATGGAGTTAAATCCAGCTGACAGACAATCACTACTGGGGCCCAGGGCTCAGTTTTGGGTCCAGTCCTGATTAGTATCATTGTTTATTCAGATGAGCGGATTGGGGGCACTCTCAGAGAGTTCACAGATGGCACCAAGGTGGGTGGGACTGCCAACGTGCTGGAGGGTAGGAAGGCTCTGCAGGGGGATGTGGGCAGACTGGATCAATGGTGTGAGGCCAGTGGGATGAGGTTCAAGAAGACCAAGGACTGGGTCCTGCCCTTGGGTCATGACAAGCCCCTGTAGTGCTCCAGGCTGGGCACAGAATGGCTGGAAAGCAAATATGAGCCACCATGCACCCAGGCGGGCAAGAAGGCCAGTGGCATCCTGGCCTTCTGTGTCAGTAATAGTGCAGCCAGCAGGACCAGGGTTGTGATTGTCCCTCTGTGCTGGGCACTGGGGAGGCTACACCGCCATCACTGTGCCCAGTTTTGAGCCCCTGCTAAAATGTGGTTAGTGAGAGATGCTTCTGCATGAATTAAGGTGCCAATGAGACCATCTACCAAAGTCAACGGGGATTTTATTTAACAATAAATGTGAGAAAGAGAGATAGAAAAGGATAAAAAAAGGGAAGGATGAGAAGGAGAGAGGGGAAGAACAGGGGGAAGGAGGGGTTGGGGATGGAGACATCAAGCAGAAGACAGACACCATGCTTGGCTCCAGTGGCATTCTGTCGGTCCTTCCTCACCCTGTGCTTCTGGATGGTGAGAAGTCCCAGTGGTTCTTGTGGAGGTGCACGTGGGGGCCCCAGGTCATTCTTCAGGGGTTAGCACTTTTCTCCAGTCGAGGTTCTGGGGATCCAGGGAGGCGTTTTCCTAATTGCCATATAGAGGGAGGATGGGCATGCCTTCCTTTGCCAACAATGCTGAGGCCCAAGGAGCGTTTCTCAGCTCCTAATGCGGCCTGGGCACAGGGTGGGAATGCACCCCCACAACGCAGCCCTGGCCTACAATCAGCCTCTGTAGCATTCTACAAGGCAGCCCTGTAATCCTTCCTCAGCCGGCTCTCCTCGACCAGGCTGCCTTCCAGTTGGCTTGGGAGGGGTGGGCTGGGGCTGGCAGCTGGACCTACCTGTGGCAACTGGTTGCCTTGGGAACCCTCCATCCGTCCATCCGTCCATCCGTCGATGCATCCTCTCTACGTGCCTCTCTGTGCCGTTGCCCATGTGAGCTGCGGCTGCCTCAGAGAGGTGCGCAGCCCGAGGGTGAGCGGCCATCTCTTGGGGTCTGCCTGGCGCTGGGGGCCGGGCTCACTCCTCTTGCTGCCCCCTGAGGCAGCTGAAGGAGAAAAGCCAGCGCAGAGCCCGCCGTGCCATCTTGACGACGGAGCGCCATCGCCGTGGGGCCCGGGGCCGTGGGACGGTGGCCATGCTGGCGGGGGAAGCAGGAACAGTGCATGCCAGGGCCTGGGCAGCCACTGGGCAAGCCCCCGCCGGCGCCCCAGTCCCACACGGATTTTCCTGGACAAGGCTGGCTTGGGCACAGCCAGCCTCCACGCCTGCAGCATCGGCCTCCTCCATGGGATTGGCAGGCAAGGCACAAGCCGAAATCTTTGCCTCTTTGGGCAGTGTCGTGGGGAGAACCTCACTTTGCCCCTCACAACAAGGATCGCTGTCCAGGGGAGAAGCTGCTGGCACCGCTTCTTTGTCTTGCAGGGGGGGACACAATGCGCTCTCTGGCTCGCTGTCCCCCTCTCCTGAAGTGTCTCTTTCAGGGAGCCCTTCTTGCTCCCACTTTGCCAGTAGCTCGTCTACACGAGTGTCCTGGGACAGAGCGTCCTTGTTGTTAAAGAGAGACCAGAGCTCTGCAAAGAGGTCAGGAGGCACGAGCTGTGAGCAGTTTTCGGTCTCTCCTGCGCAGTCTTTGCTCCAGCTGCAAAAGCTGTGCCACACCGAGGGGCTTTCTTGATCCAGGGAGGAGAGGATGTCTTCCTCCAACTTCTCCAGCTCCTCTGCCTCCATATGCAGAAGATGCTTTGAAGCATCCTCAGTCTCCGTGCACAGCAGTTCGCCATGTGCGCTTTGCTCTGCCGGCCCACGAGTTCCCCTCTCCTCCCAGGAGCCTCCAGACGAGGGAGAAGCTGAGAAGCCTGAGGTTTCCTCAGGCTCTGAGTTGGGGAAAAGCTCGCTGGGCCCCTGGTCCCAGGCATCTTCTTCCAGGGCAGAAGCTGCTGCCTCTGCCGTTGTCTCTTTCAAGGGGGCAAGCGACATGCTCTGTGGGTCGCTGTCCCCCTCTCCTGCAGCCTCTGTGTCAGGGAGCTGTTCCTCCTCCCACTTCTCCTCTGGCTCTTTTGGAGAAGTGTCCCAGGGCCCAGAGCTGTCAGAGCCAGAACACGGCTCTGCAGCCGGGGCAGGAGACAGGAGCTCCGAGGAGTTCCCCGTCTCTCCTGGGGAGCCTTCGGGCAAGCCGGGAGCACTGGGCAGCACCTGGGGCTCTGCATCCGCCTCTTGGCAGACACTTGACCGCTCCAGGGCGCAGGTGGACTTGATGGCTGTGTCTTCATACGGGCTCGGGGTGAGGCTTCTAAGCAGGTCTCTGGATGTTTTTCCACCGTGCTCTTCCTGCACTTCTGTGAGCTCCTCGGCGTGCCCCGGGTGCTGCCAAGCAGGCTGGGTCCCTGTGCGGAGCGGCATGCCACCTGCAGGTCGCAGGGGCGGCAGGCGATGGCCCTGCCTTGCCGCCGACCCTCACCAGAGCCTTTCAGCTGTGCTGGCCCGGGAAGGTGTTTCCCAGGCCCCGTCAGCAGCCATAGTGCCCCATGCAGCAGGTGGCACAAGCTGTCGGTGGCTGCTGGCCACGGGGTCCCCGGACCGTGCTCTGCCTCTGGGAGATGACCCAGAGGCTTCCGCTGCTGTTGGCAGAGGGGTCAGCTGAACCCTTGCCGAGGCTGCTCTTGGCGGTTGAGGGCTGAGCCGGTGTGGAGGTATCACTGTCAAGGGAGGGCCGTGGAGAGGCGGCAAGTCTGACACGGACAATCTCGGTGGCCGTGGGACTGTGCCGCTGCGGGGCAGTGAGTGCCCTCCCTCCAGGCTGTTCTCCTTTGTTCCCAATCCTCTGGGTCTCCATGAGGTGACCGGTCTGGGGACCGGTCTGGCCCCGTGGAGGGGCGTGACGGTTACCCGTGTGACCTGCGCTGCTGCCTGCGGCTGCCTCTGGGGCACCTGTGGGAAGCAGGAGGAGGCGCGGGATGGAGGCGGCTGTGCGGGTGTGCTGTCCCCCCCGCACTCTGGCAAGCCCAGCTATGGCTCCAAGGCAGGTGGTGGCCACGGCAGCCAGGCTGGGCTGGGTTCCCAGCTGCGCTCTCTGCCTCAGGGACATTGCTGCACCTCGGCCATACTGGGGTTAGCACGTTTGGGGTTAGCACTTTTCTCCAGAGCAAGGCCTGGTGCCAGGCCTGGCTGGCGGTCTCTGCCCCCAGGCCTCCCCCCGGTCCCACTGCACACTCTCCCTCCATCCCCATCCCTCGCCTGTTGCCCCTTGGACAGCAGCGGCTGGCCATCACGGGGTTGGCAGTGGGCCTTCGCCTCTTGCCTCTTCCACATCTTGGCAGTGCTCTGACGAACACTGGCCACGGGCACCCGGGAGAGCTGCTGCCTCCTGAGTCAGCTGCTGCCTCGTGAGAGAGCTGCTGCCTCCTCAAAGAGCTGCTCTCCTGGGAGTGGCCACTCGAGGGCTTTGGCCCTACAAGTGCCCTCTGGGTCACCACACGGACCTGTGTCACAATGGCCTCTGGGCATGATGCCACCACGGGTCACAAAGGCCTGCTGGGCACAGCCACCCCTTGTCATGCCTTTGCCCATCAACTTTGCCTACACTTGTTCCTCTCCCAATGAGCTGCAGCTCTCTCTTGTCCTGCCATGTGTTCCTCCCCTAAACATCCCCAAAGAAGCCCTGTGCCCTTCCAAACTGCTTTTCCTACCCAGCCCACCATGTGTCCCACCCCGTGGCCCCCACCTCACATGGAAAGATAATCAGGAAGGCAAAAGCTCTCTTAGCACTTCATCTCGCCACTACTGTAAAAGACAATAAAAAGCATTTGTTTAAGAAGATTAACAACAAAGGAGGACCAAGGAAAATCTCCATTCTTTATGGGATGCGGGGTTGAATATGGTCACAAACGATGAGGAAAAGCCTGATGTACTGAATGCCTTCTTTGCTTCAGTCTTCAACACTCAGACCAGTTACGAGAAGGACAGGCAGCCCCCTGAGCCCATAGACAGGGACGAGGAGCAGACGAGAGCCCCTGCAATCCCGGAGGAAGTCGTTAGTGACCCGCAGCACCACTTAGACACTGACAAGTCTGTGAGGCTGGCCGGGAGTCCCCCATGGGTGCGCAGGGAGCTGGTGGAAGAGCTCGCTAAGCCGCTCTCCGTCTTCTGGCACCCATGGCCAAGAAGGGCCGCAGGGAGGATGCGGTGAACTGCAGGCCTGTCAGCCTGGCCTCGGGGCCCAGTAGGGTTCTGGAGCAGATCGTGGTGACTGGGATCACACAGCCCGTAGAGGACAACCAAGGGATCAGGCCCAGCCATTGTGGGTCTAGGAAAGACAGGTCCTGCCTGAGCAATGTGATGTCCTTTGATGAGAGGGTGACCCGCCTCAAGGCTGAGGGAGAAGCTGGGGATGGAGTCTCCCTGGACCTGAGCAAAGACTTTGACTCTGTTTCCCACAGCACCGTCCTGGGAAAGCCATGAGCCCAGGGCTTGGCCAGGTGCACTCTTTGCTGGCTTAAGAAGTGTTGGGACTGAGCCCAGAAGAGTGGTGGTGAATGGTGGCACATCCAGCTGGTGCCCGATCCCTAGCGGTGTCCCCTGGGCCCAGTCCTGTTCAGTATCTGTCCTGCCGATGTGGCCAAGGGCAGCTGAGCGTACCCTCAGTAGTAAATTTGTGACAACCCCAAGGTGGGTGGGAGTGCCGACGTGCTGGAGGGTAGGAAGGTTCCGCAGGGGGATGTGGACAGACTGGATCAATGGTGTGAAGCCAGTGCAATGAGGTTCGAGAAGACCAAGGACTGGGTCTTTCCCTCATTTCCCAACAAGATCCTATAGGGCTCCGGGCTGGGGACAGAGTGGCTGGAAAGCTGCCCAGAAGAAAAGGTCAACAGGAGCTGATCTTGAACCAGTGTGTGCCCAGATAGGCAAGAATTCCAATGTCTTTTCTGGCCTGTATCAGGTATTGTTCTGTGATTTCCCTGTGGTAGCCTTCAGTATCAGAAGGTTCAGAATAAAAACCTGAAAATTTTATGTTGAATGTAAAGTTCATTTGACGTTTTTTTCATGCTGACAAATGCTTAGACACTTCTTTCAATCTATCACTTAAGAGTTATCTTCCTATGCACTCCGCAGTCACCTCTGCAAGACGAAATTTTCACCCAAGCATGATCTTCTAGAAACTACTTCACACATAATTTCTGCTTGTAAATAATAAATACCATACTATTGGGTGGAACTACTCAGAGAAGTAAGCTCTGAAATTGGTAAAAAGTGTTTGCAGTTACACATTTAAATCTTTTTAAGATTGAATATGTCATTCACACTAGAATGTGTGTCTCTGGGGGCTGTGATATAAATGCAAAGCAGTTTATGGTTGGTTTTGTTCTTTTCCAGAAGGCTTCAATTTACTATTTCTCCTGGGAAGAAAAGAGCATTTTCAAAGGCATAAAAAATGTGTGGACGCACATTTCTCATTGTCATCTTTGAAAGTCACCATTTAAGTAGGATGATTTACTTAATAGCCATATTTTATTTGATTCTTTACAAATCAGCTTCATTAAATCGTTAAAAACATTTTTCCTCTTAGAATTAATTCTGACCAAAAAAAAAGGCCAGGGCATTTCAGTCACTACCTCTCAAAACACCACAGTTGCATTAATGTAAGCTCCACTCTTTTCAGCCATTACTACAGAACACCAAAATTTATTTTTATAAGGTTGCTAGGCAGTTAAACCACCTTGAAAGAAATGAACTATCTGTGTGAAAGCATGTACAACAAAGTTATTGATGGAATACTAAATAAAAAAAAGAATATGTGAGAGCTAAATCCAGAGATATTTACTGGCGCTGTTCTATTATATTCCAGCAACACTGACATTTCAGTCTGCAGTTTGCAACAGCCATTGCGATATAATTTAAGCCCCAAAATCAAAACTGTCAGTGCTTTTGGACCCATGAGATGGGGGAAAAGTTGATTTTAAAGCAGCATTTTTCTTTCCTCCAACTTTCTATGTCTCACAAGTACACTGTAAGTTTCACATACTTCTCCTCCTGTAAAAAGACTCGCTCACTGCCTTTGATACAAAACTATTGCTAAGCCCCCAGCTCTGCAGGGTGCCGTGCCAGAGCGCGGGGTGTCGCGATCTTTAAACAGCGTCTCTACAGCGAAACCTCTGAGCAGGATCTGCTGAATACACACACGCACGCGTGCACACACAGACGCACGGACAGCTTCAGTAGTAAAGTCGACGGCAAGGAGATAGGAAGGGTCCTTGCATAGATTTCCACAGAAAGCAGTTTATTGCTCATAGCTGTGAAGGTTTCTATAAAAAAATGACCGAGAGCACGGGAGAACTCATGGTTTTATCCGGGGGTGGGGAAAAGGCGGAACTAGGGAATGGGGACCAATGGGGAAGCCCTGGGGGAGGGGTGAGGGGCAAGGGCCAACAGCCAAGCACGACCACAGAACTGGGGTAGATTACCGTGACAGAACAATGCATCCTGAGAGAAGCCTTTCTGGTCACCCTAACCTAGGGTGGTTCTCTTGGTACTAGGGACTTGTCTTACTGAGAACTCTCTGTCCCTTGTAACGTAGGCTCACCATCCACCACACAAAACTGTAGAACCACAAGAATAATATAGGTGTAGAGGGACATTTAGAATTCATAGAATTGCTTTGGTTGGAAGGGAAGTTCATGATCATCTAGTTCCAACCCCTGAATACATCAGTTCCATCTGTTCCAAATTCTTGTGCAAACTGTTGCCAGTTTTGAAGCAGGATCTGACCTGAAAAGAAACCAGAAGCACCAGAAGTTCAGAAGGGTTATAAATCACATGAGCATTGTCCATTACAAATCTCCTAAATCCCATAGGTTCTTTCTCCTTTTGGCATACTGACTTTTTCCTCCTGTCTGTGCAGAGTCTGTGGGAATGTTCATTCCAGGCAAAGCAAGCAGGAAAAGGTTTTGCCATCTACTCTCTACCCCAGCCCCAAATGTATATACATTTACCGTAAGACATGTTAAAAAAAATCCCCTTTCCCCAAGCCAATGAGTTCTCACAGTTCTTTATTAAAACTTGAGCTAAGGGACCATTGTTGATATCTAGTATAATATTTGAAAATAAATCTACTAAAATTTGGCTGAAAGGCCAATAGAGGACTATTTTGAATACAACAGGAATGTTTTATGCAAAAATATATTTCAAAAATGGAAAAAATAGAAAGTTTAATTTATAGTATTGCTGTGACTTTTCAAATGAAAATTCTTTGCTGAAAGCCAAACATTGAAAAGAGCTCAATACCAATGATTTAAGTTAAATAAAACCTTAATTTCTAATTAATAATGTCCATTTACAAGATTCATAATGAAAGCAAGACCCAAGGTGTGGGGCCAGTCTAGAATGCAATCTTTGGGGATTTTGTCTCTTAATGTATCCTCGGGTCATGTTTATAGATTTTTAGGTCCTTAGCTAGTTTAATGTTCCACGGAAGTCGGTGGAAAAAAGCATGATGATGACTCTGTGAAGGTAGTTCTACCTTTGGCTCTTTTTATTTAAAGAAAACTTTAAAAAGTGAGGGAAGCAATGAATGATTTATTTTGGTTCTTTTAATAATCCCAGGAGGTGAAGATGTAAATCTTTTAAAGGGAAAACATCCCCTCATGCAAGATGCAGGTTAAAATGAACAAAAACTTGGCAGCAGTTTGAGCTCAGAGTGCTGCATATACATTTTCTGGATACAGCTGAGCAGATAAACCCAGCTCCTGCGGAAATGAATAGGAGCTGGCACATAAGTACCTGTAAGAATTCACACCACTGCCCGTGATAAAACATCTGGTTTATCAGCAGCAGCAGAACCAGTAGAATTAAGTAGTTAATACTTCAAAGTGATACAAAATGTAGCTGTAAATTCAACAGAGCTTTCTGTTAGAGACCATGTAAGGACACCATAATAACAGCAAATTGATTCACCTAAACCTTTGCTTTGCATTTGCTGTAAGACAGGATTTTCAGTAAACTACTCCAGCTCTCCTCGGTGTTAATAATAACTACCTCACTGGCTGTTGAATGAGCCACACTTACAGACACAAGAAAAAAAGAGAAGACATGAAGGAATGTATTCCTTGTTGGAGCTTCCATTTGTTGCAGCTTTATAAAGATATAGAATTTGGGTCAATTTAATGCAGCAGATCCATGTAGTGCCTTAATACTATTGTTTTTCTCCTTTACAGCCCGATGAGGTATAAGTGATTTAAAAACTACTCCATTTAAACTAAATAAATGTATTTCCTCCTGGCTTTACTTTCTCATCTTCCTAAAATTACCCTGACTGGTTTCAGTCTCATTGAAGAATTACCTGCACAGACTTTTTGAAGCTCATTGCACCACTACTGCATAACCACTACTGTGGTTAATGAGAAGAGATTATTTTTGCACAGACCCCTCCATAAGGATGGTATGTCACTTGTATAATAGCTCCAGACTCACAGGAGACCTGTGACAAGGTCTCTTCCCAAAGGCAACAAGCACAAGGATCCTCCGTACCAGCTGCCTGACGGAGTTCAAGAAGTTTGCACTATGCTCTCAGACACATGGTGTGATTTTTGGGGTTGTCCTGTGCAGAGCCAGGACAATGGTTGTGTTTGATGGTCCCTGTAGGACTCCTTTAATTTAGAATATTCTATGGATCCACCTATGGTTCCATCTGAGCCCCTACACTTGCACACATACACAATCCATGCACATGCATACAGTGTTCTCTTCCTACCAGCTGCCACTGCACACAGGCTTCTGCCCATCTTCTGCAGGGATTTTCAAATGAAGACTAAAATTTTTCTTTTTTACTTTCATGACACTCCTTAGCCACCCTCCCTGTTTCGACAGGCCACTGCCTTAGTAATGGTACAATTAGGATTTTATGCCAGCAGATGATTTCCCTGTTCCAGCTCTTGCTGGTCACTTCTGAGCCATTCCTGCAGCACTCAGTTCCTTGATGAGCTGTGAGTGGAGCAGTTGCAGTCTAGCTTGTAACTGCGATCAAAGTTGCAGCATTTCTAAGGTTTTACAGATTTCACACAAATATTGATAGATGTAAAAATAAAATCAAAATGCTGAACTGTAAGCTTCACATTTCATGAGGTTTTTCTTCTAGTAATAAAACCACTTACCTGCATATGAAAGGAGGTAAATTCCTTTCCTCAGAAATGGCCTTCTTTGGGTCTCAAAACCCCTAAATGCATTAGATGGAAGATTGAAAAAAAAAAACCAAAAAGATGCAGAAATTTCAGTCTTTGCTGCAAAATATTGCCCTAAGGTAAAACTGATCCACTCTGCTGTCACAGAAGCCAGGACAGGTCAGACGTTAATTCCCCAGGTATGAGGAAGATGGAGATTGCTGTGACAACATTCACAACATGCTCAGTTTTGTTTTTATATAGGTTATTATTTCTCCTAATGCTCTGCACTGCAATCTTTTTTTTAAAATGGGGCACCTACATCATGCAGAATCTGCTCCCTTGGGGGTAAGACCACCAGACCTCATCATCTGCATGCTCTGGTCCATCACTGCAGTCAAAAGGTGAAGCAAGGCAGGATGAGAGGGAGGAGACTTTTTCTGTACCTCTGCCAGCTATAATAAAATGTGATCCGCCTCTCCTCACTCCTGGGTGATAACAAGGTGCTTGTAGATCTCCATCTTTCCACTTTCTGCTGCAGAGGGCACTGGCTTCACAGCCGTAAATCAGGAGGGGCTCAGGGCTTGACTCCTTCTACCCCCCTGCCGTGCCTCTTCTGTAATTCAGATCAATCACTTCAAGTGTCCATGGACCAGTTTGCTGCTCCAGATGCTGCCAAAGCAAATGAGTCATGGGCAGAATTAAGGACATTTGGTCACAGGTTTGTATGCTGAGCATGACACCATATGGTGTGGGATGTCCCTTGGGTCAGTTGGGGTCAGCTGTCCCAGCTGTGTCCCCTCCCAGCTCCTAGTGCACTCCCAGCCTCCTCTCTGCTGGGGTGGGGTGAGGAGCAGGAAAGCCTTTGGCTTTGCTCAGCAATAAGCTGAATCACAAATCTAAAACATAGCCCATCCCAGCTACTATGAACAAAATTAAGTCTATCCCATCCAAAAACAGTGCACCTGGCCACATGTCTTTGCAAGTCATTAGTTTAAATAGACATATATTTATTCCAAATGAAAGCACCATGCCTGGGATGGAGTAATGTAGGAGCCATGCAGTGGCCCCTCTGTCACAAGCTTTGTGCAGGCATATCAATTCAGTTTGTAAAACAGCCATCAAGCAGCCATAAATGCAAGCAAAGCAGTAAATTCCTTTTTTCAGATATAAAGGGAGGAGCTTTGTGAAAATACCACTGTGTACCTGATGTCCCCTATCTCTCCTAAAGCTCTAAACTACAAACGGACTATTTGGACTTCCCCAGGTCAGTCTGGACTATGAATTTCAGGTGGGGCAAATAAAACATCCTTAATTACATTTTCTTTGTAAAGGATTGTCTTAGGTTACAATGTAAGATGTAACCAAAAGTATGTATTCTATCACCATCTGTTAAAATCTCTGCCGGCCAGGCTGTTCCCAGCCCGGCCTGCAGGTTAACGGGGTCCGAGCCCGCGTGAACCAGCGACTGAATTGATGGTAACTGAGGTTTGCGTGCCTCAGTTTACCAGTGCAGCCCAACGCCTCCTCACAGCATGTAGGCATGCTGTAGCCAGCAGCGGAAGGTACGGAGAAAAGAGTGGAAACTCTGTCAGCTGCATTCCAAGTTTATTTTCTCCTGCCCTCGAGAGGGCAGGGGCCAGTTAGCTTGAAGGGAAGCTAAAGCAGAGAGATCCCGGTTGTCCTCTCGCAGAGAGTTTTAAGGTGTTACATCATCAGGTAGAGATAACAGAATGAACCAATCATGAAAGAAGGTACATGATAGTAAACCAATAAAGACCTCTCAGGGGAGGAACAATAACAAACCAACAAGTAACAAGACAGCTAGAGGGTATTTCAAATCACGCTGACCTGTTAGAGGACTTGAAACTTCTGTGATTGACATGCAAGGGGTATGTTGCTATGCTATAGGACAGCAACAACCATCTGTTGAAACCAGGTGGGGACACGTTCTGTATCTCTTCCATGACACATACCTGATAACTCCAGAGGGAGATCTTCTGTTAATGGGCCATCTAACCTTACTGCATGACTCATAAAATTACATCATCCCATTGTGAGATGCTCTGCCCAGGGAGAAGAACCAAGCATTCCTACCTGGATATAATCTGAGGTTTGAAATACCACACTCAGCCCTTACCTACTGGGTTTCCAGAGGACAAGAGCTACATAACCACTACCGGACCTTCAGAGGAAGATCAGACCCTTCTACAGGATCACTGTTTCAACAGAACCAAACCTATCACTTCAGGAGGACTGCAGCCACCATTTAATCGGACTGCTACCACCACCGTGCCTGACAGGGTGTCAGGTCGTATCTTGACTGTGTCAGTGTTTCTGTACTACTGCATTTATTTTTAATTTTCCTATTAAAATGTAGTTCTGATTTTGAGTCTCTCACTGGTTTGCTTTCCAACTAGTATGAGGATTTACCAGCTTTCTTTAGATGGCAAACAATGGCTCAGCTCCTAAAAGCCACCCCGCAACCCTTTCATTCGTGACCCAGATCTGCTGACAAAATCAGTATTGACAGAGAAATAGGTATTTTGTATGTCCACAGATGTCAGAATCAAGCCTCAATTCCAATTAGATTTGATTTTTTTGTCTTCTCATCTCATCTGGCAGACTGAGCATACTGACTGAAGCGAACTTTTAGAAAGGTGAGGAAAATAGCTGGCTTTGTCACACTCACCAGTCAACCAGTGTTCCATGCCATTTATTAATGTTAATCTGGCATGTCCATCTCCAGATGTGAATTTCTGAAAATTCATATATCCTGGCAATGCTTCCTCCAGATTCCTCAGCTAAGCTGCTGGAAATTATTGGGGAATACATGCCATAAATTAAATTGCAGCGAATACTAGGCCAGGACTTTGGGAATTTGCTCAGGTCTATCAGAATATTTATGAAGCACAAAGATGTTCAGTAGTTCTCAGGGTTTATATATATTACCACTGAGTCCAACACTCTGGATTCGAGCATAAGCATGGGATGTGTGTTCCCACAGCCAAAGAGATAATGACTCCAACTGGAAACATGAAATCAGCTCACAGGGCCAGATGCTCAGCTGCAGCAAAGTAAGGTCTCTCCGAATGACAGAGTTATGCTGTTCTGTATTTCAGGACTTTAATGTTTGTTAGTATAACATGATAACAGCAAGTGTCTCTGGGCAGCTGGCATAAATTATAGTAGTTTCAACCTTCATAGGATCTGTTTTATGATGTAGTTTTTCTCTAGCTCACTGTACAAATGCACTGCAACTGAACAGATGTAAACAGGAGTTTATCCTGCTCCCATTTTGCCAGTGATATAACCTTCCTCTCACAAACCTTCGTCTCACACCCTGGGTAACTGATATAGCTAGAAGTAGCATTGGAAGCAGAAAATCTGTTTATTGTCTAGTTCCAGGAAGAGTTTGCAAAGCCAGCATTGTAAAAAAAATTAAAAGCAACAACAAAATAAAACACCTCAGGTTTTAACTTGTAAACTGAGCACATCTCATATGTAATTAGGGAACAAAAATAAATTAACTTTATAATCTAAGGGTGACATTTTTAAAGATTATAAATCTGCCTGAGATCTGTTGAAAAGATGAAGACTATCCCAGTAGAAGAGATGAACCTTTTCCTCCCTTTTACATGGAAATATTTAAAAACAGGAACACACCGTCTTGTCTTGGGAAAAGGTTGATCAGCAAGCTAACAGTTCTTCCATTCTCCTAATTTCCTGCTCAAAATCGTAATCTAGGAGAGTATGAATGCACAAAGGTGTGTGTTTTATGTGATTATAAAATTAATGTTACACCCTGACTCCCTGAATACCATCCACTTGCTTACCTTTTTTCAATATAATAGGAAATTACAAGCCCTGAGCAAGTCATTATTCTCTGATGATTATGAATTAGCTGACCTCAGGCCACAGAGAAAGGCAGCACTTTCTACCAGACCACAAGGTCTTTTAGTCAACGGAAGTATCGTAATGTTCTGATCTGTAGCTGGACATTTCTGCTAGCGTAGGAGTCAGGTGTTTCATCTTTCCAAAAAAGAAATGTTCACCTAAGGAAAAAAAGAGGACACCTCTTCCTACACTTAACAAAGCAATGTTATTTGCTAGAGGCTATCTGTGCAATCAGAGCTTTTTTTTCCTCTTCTGCTGACTGACATAATAATACTTTCTAATGCAGGAAATATTAAGACAGCCCATTTCAAGTATAATGGAGCATGGATTAAATCAAATACTGAGTGTTCTGCCATATAAATTCCTGTCTGCTTCCAGACAACAAGTAAGGAACTCCCAACATTTCCCTGAATCCCTACAGGGAATGCAAGACAGCAGCAACAACATTTACAAAGAGAAGGAAGTATCTCCATCCTCCCCTCCTTTCTACTGCTTCTTCTTAATTCTTCTACCACTTACACCTTTAACACATCCAAAACAGCCCTTTCCCTACAAGATTCTCCCTCCAGAGTTTAGAAGCAACCAAAGAAATAAAACCTGAGTCTGAAGCAGCCCTGTAGGTTTAACCCACTGAAAGGACTAAAATTTATCCCCTCTCCATCTACTCATATTTTATTAATCTCAGTTAATTCATGTGTTTCTGTGTCTTGCAGGCCAGGCTTCAGCAGCTGGCACAACCTGTGCTGTGTGTGGGAGGGATTGCTGAGGATCTGAGAGGGGCTGGGCCAGGCTGGGCTGTCAGAGCTGGCACATCAACGGCCCACCTGCCAAACCTTCCCAAGAAACACTGGTGAACAAACACAGGGCAAAAGAGGAAAAGAGGTTATCCCTTGGCTTTGCCTTTTGTAGGGATTTCTGGGCCTTTTATAGGGGATTTAAGGAGAAATGAGTCTCCTTACTTGAGGGAAACTTGAAACACAGCATTCATTGCAAAGAAAGTGGGGAATAAGACTGTGAGCACTGTTCTTTCAGACGAAAACCTTGAGAATCCCCTCACAGCCTAGGAGATGCGAAGTGGGCTGGATACGCCTCCTCCCTCCTAATTCTTCCAGACAGAGTGGAGGAGAGATTAAATTTACTGTGTGGTTGCTCTGAAAGTGTGGGACACTGAGATGCCCTTAAGATGTCAGAAGTTGACTGTGTGGTATATTGTGGGCAGATGCATGGAAAAGATGAATCAGTTCCACTGCAGAAGCTGTGTAATGGCAAAATAAGTTTATTCTGCTTTGCTGAGAGGCCAGAAACCTTGTGAAGGCTGGATGCACTGATTCAGGGTCAGTGTCCGGCTGTCAGGGAACACAGCTGGCTGATGTCCCAGCACGGACAGAGTGTCCTGGCATTTGCCTGTAATGTGGTGTGGAGAAACATCTCATAATAGATTAATCTCCAGGGATGTCAATATAGACAGCAATGAACCTGCTGGAGGACAGTATTGGAGGACAGTAAAGAGTGGAATTTCTTAAAACAGCCACTAATTTGAACTGGTTTAAACTTCCACCTTCCAAAAATCAGTAGTTTCCATCTGTTTTAGCAGTTGTCATCTTGTGCAGCTTTTGTAATTGTAGCTTTGCACCTGCTTTTGTAACTCTGGTTCTCTTTAATCCGATTTTGCGAGGTCACCAACGGGTCTGTCTCAGGTCAAAGGTACCATTGCTTCATTTTGGGAAGGACAGGAAGAACAGGGAAGTTGGAAAGAAGCAGTGTTCAATATTCCTGCATCATTAAACTAAGCCCAAAAGACGATGTGGTTTCTGCAGCACAATCCCAGCCTGATTTTGCCACCACTTTAATAATCATCCATCAATAGTGAGAGGGACTGGTTGAAATTAGTTGGTTTTATCCATCAAATTTTAAATAGACTGCTGCCAAGGCATGGAAGCAACCATCTAATCCAGGAGAAACCATCCCTGAGTAAAAGGCATAGCAGATAGGCCAGAAGGAAAATTAGGCGGGTCTTTTTTCCCCCTGTTTTCTATAACAGGTTTGAAAAACAAGCCTACGTGGAGAATAGTCTCAGGGAACTTCAGGTCAAGGAGATCAGGGCACAAGTTCAGAACTACAAATCTGGTACATTTTGTTCATGCTCAAGAAACATTAAATGTTTATCAACATGTATGTGATGCCAGTGGAAACAGAAAGGGAACCCTGTGGACAGTGAGGAGATTTTACCAAAATTTTTGTGCTGCCTATTGCAAATTTCTCATGGTAATTCCTCTTCACAGAGGAGTGTTAAAGACTGCCTGGAACAGAGATAGGGTTGCAAGTACCCATTTTCTAGATTTTGGGCCATCAGGTAGGACCTGGCCCTCAGATAGGACCTTATTGGGTCACTGCCATAATGTTTGGAAGGCAGAATACAAGAGATTTGAAATACCTTCTACTTTCAGACATGATAGTGCCCTAGAGCAAGATTGTCCATCCCTTCTCTCTAGTCAATCCCTTGAAATATCTAACAGAATCAAACCACCCTTGCCCTTGATAGAATAGATTGCTCTTCTTAAGAAAGGGATTGTATTTAAATGCATCTCCTGATAAAGAGGTTCCCACTGGCTCTCAATTACTTCCAGTCCTTCCATTTTTCAGTGTGGTATTCCAGCTCCTCTGGTCAGCTTTTGCAAGCATTCATGGGACCATGCACTAAGTGGGAGCAGTGAAATGAGTAAAATCAAATTAATAAGTGAGACATGGAATTGTAGCAACATTCAAATAGGAAGCAAAGTGAACTCAAGAACAATGAAGACCCACTGCTCATTATGGCTCTACATTGGGTCGGAAACTTTAGCTGTGGCACCTCACGAAGGAAGTCACTCTTTGATCACATGGCAACTACACCAACCCATACCAGCTTCACACAACTTGCTCATCCTAAACCTATTGCAGCAAGACCCCAAGCTCAACTGAAGCTTCTTGATGGTACAGTAATTCAGCTAATTAATGCTAATTTTAGTCACTTGTTCCTGTGTATCCTAGAGAATGGAGTGACAATTCATTTGCCTTGGTGTGTACTTTGAAAACAGATACAAATTAAAACTCTTTTAAAATGCAAAATGTTATTTGCCTACGTGCTGCTTTCATTGAACAAACAGAAGTTAAGGGCAAGGATGAAAGTGACTGCAGTACAGAGGCTGCATAAGAATGAGATCTGAAATCCAGCTGCTGCAGTGCCAGTCCTGCCAGCCTGCCTGGCTGGAGCCCTGTTCCTGGCAAGGTGGCCTTGATCAACAGTGTGCAAGGTAAAGACTGAGAAATGCGGTGTTTTGCTATAAAATTCAGGTATTGATTGAAACTTTGTTGTTCGATATGGTGGTGCAGATCCCAGGGAACATGGATTCCTGTGTAACATGCCAATTCAATACCATAGTGCCTGTGATTTCATCACTCCCTCTCCTGGCTCTAAGAAAGATGAGAAGTGGCTTCTGCTGCATGGGAGGGATGTTACTTCAATTCCAGGAAGAGAGAGTGGTGATCTTAGTGTTGCTGGATTTCACCTCAATTCTTAGAAGTAAAAAGGAGTTGACAGCTCTGTCCCCTCATGTGTGGCACAGTGAGTGTACACTTCCAATTACTCTTAAATCAAAGGCCGAGAGTCCCACAAACTGGTATTAAACCAGGTTTGAGTCAAGGCACAGGCAAAAGAGGTGTTCTGTTCTTACCATCAATGCTCAGGTTAGAAAAAAGGTGCTGCCAAATACCTGAAAGAGCAAGAGCAAACAAGATTTTACACAAAGCCCCAGCCCGCTCCTCATCTCATCCTTTTTTTCCCAGAGAGCACACCTGATTGCAGGCAATAGCAAAGCCAGGCAAAGAAGACAAATGAGCTGTAGAATCCCTGGCATGCAGCTCATGAGGTGGGAGTAAGTTTGGAAATGTGCTTGGTGAGCCTCTGAGTATGGCAAGACCTATAGAAAAGAAGCTAGAAGCAGTTACCAGGGCGGGGGAATGGGGGTTTGGAGTGACAGGCTTATGTAAGAGTTACAGTGGGGATAATTTGATGAGGAACAAAACAAAGCCTAGAAATGCTGGTGGCCTTTACCTCTAAAAGAGTGCAAAGAAGTCACAAAGGGCAATAAAAAACTAGAATGAGATGTGATTCCTGACCTGAAAATACCCTCTCATTAAGGCTGTTGTTCTGTGAACTGAGAGAGATGTTTCCCCTATTTCCCTTCCTTCAAGGAGAAAGGCAGCATTGTTCAGAGGTTCAGGAAGCAATGGTACCAGAAACAAAAGGCTCTACCACCCAAGGAAGACACAAGGCATCTTTGTGGGCTATAAATTAAATCAAATCAATTTATATACCTGAAAAAAATTCTCCAGGAAGTGCCTGTGCCAGAGGGAGGCAATTCCAGTGACGCCTGGTGACTTCTCCACAGCACATGACGAAGTGGTCTTCCAGAGCCTGACACTCTTGATGCAAGCTCACTGCCACTTGCCCCTCTTACCACAGCCCAAAGAGTTTGTGTTTTCCAGTGTACCCCTGTATATTTGGATATACAGCAATTCCAATGCCAGACAAGCTTTGGATAAGACAACAGAGGAGGTGCCTCACGACCTTCAAGTCTCCCTTGCAGCACACATTTCTCTTCTGAAAAGACAATAAGATGTGACTCATATTAGCAGGGAACACATCAGAGGACCTCTTCTTTTTGTATTTAGGTATGGACAATTACCCTGTGTGAGAGCAGAAAGAAGAATCATATGTGATATAAATCCGGCCCACAAAGTGTGTTAGCTCAGCCTTGTACCCAAGGTAACCATCTTTGCTAAGTTTTTGCCACCAACACAACTCACAGCCTCCATCCCAGAGTGAGCTTCAGCCCAAGCTGTTTGAAAGTCTGCCAGAACTTGTTCCCACCTGCCTGTGTGTGAACATGGCACAGGGAAACCTTCCCACGCAGAGTCCACCTGAAGTTTGGGGAAATTAAGGCTGTAGTTGGGAGTATTTTTTCCCATATCTGGTCTCATTTATGAGAAAGTGAAATCTGGGAAGGTGCCATGGGTAAAATAACAACATTTCACGTTTAAAAATTTTCTGAACTATAGAAAAGCTGTAAATGGAATTGATTACTTTTTTTCTAATCCCACCAGGGATTAACTGATTTCTTCACACAGACTTAATTTTTGTTTAGGAGTTTTTTGAAGGAAGATGGAGGAGGAAGAGATAAAGCAAGTATCTTTCATCTGTCTGGTAATTATTGGTCAGAACAGGTAAAACCTATTTTAGAATTTTCTAAGAGTAAGGAATATTCATGCCATTCACATGTTCTACTCTCAGATACAGCAAGTATGAAATTTCAAAGAACAAAAATATCACACCACCCTTAGAAACAATATTCACCAATTCCAAATAAAACCCTTCAGTCCTGCTTAAAAGTCAGAGTCAGGACCACACTCTTAATACTATTGTATAGCAGAAAAGTCTTATTACATGATTCTTTTTAACATCCTGTTTTCATTTCTTCCCTGCTTCATATACATGTAGTGTCTGCTTGTTTATAACATCAGCAAGATAGAGCTCCTCAGGGATAAGAACATGGAAAATGCACCAAATCTGGCACATCAAATCTTCCACACACATATGCATCTAGTTAGCCCTGAGGGGTAGGAATTTTCTCATGTGCTGAGGACCATGAGCTGCCTCAATACTTTGAGGACACTTGGAAGCCATTCTCTCACCATTCCTAAGGCAATAATTCAAATTATTATTTTCTCCTTACCTCTATTTCTTCATCACAGTTTCTGCCTTCGTCTCATGATCATAAACCTTCTTGAAGTTCACTGTGCCAGTTTCAAAAGAAAACCATTCCTCTCACTCATCAAAAAATCAGAGAAGCCAGTGGAGCGTTTTTTGAAGGGAAAACCCCTTCTTGAACAGAAAATCCCTTCTTCTGTCCAACGGAACAGAATCACACAGATCTTATTTATGAAAGTGATTGTTATGTGTGTGAAAATGCAGTAGTAAGGCAGCAAAACTAATTTGCCAGTTAGCGCCAGTCTTGTTTCTTACTGTGGAATCTACACACAAAGGAAAGAGGAATATGTACTCTCATTGAAGAAATTGTTTCCCAATGCGCAGCTAAGTGCCCTGGCACCTCTCAGGAGAAGGGAGTGTACAAGTGTTGAATATGGGGTTATATTTGTTAAAATGGCTGAGGCTTATGGCTCCCAGAAGGCCCAGTGGGCAAGGCCCAGCTGCGGGCTGGACGGTCGCAAGCTGGGTGAAGGCCAGAGGCGGTTGGGGGTGAGGAGAGTCAATTGAGTGACAGATGGCAGTGAGATTGTGATTGGCTGGAGGAACACATGGACAGCATATGAACGGGAAGCTGATTGGGTGATAGGATGCGTGGACAGCGGCACTGCAGCTGTGCCAGCCAATGGGTGCCCTTCTGCTGTTAAGTTGGGTTTGGTTTTGGTTGTGTTCGGTTGAGATTCAGGGTATAAAGAGGGGACGATTTTTTTGGCAATAAACGGATCTTCTTTGGACGTACAAGGGGGTCTGTTGTCTTTGTTCCCCATTGCTACATACAAGGCCTGTGAAACTGATGTAAAAATGGCATTTATAGAAGCACTTTTTGCTCATGTCAAATTTGTGAGGCATTTAGTTTCACCATAAACCCTTTTTCACTGCCTTAATGGCAATTGTCTAAGTAGCAGTAATGCTGCAAGTCTCTAGAAGAGGGAGTAACAACCTACATGATGAAAACTAAGCTCAGACATTGACCTCAGTGCCAGTTAAATTCCCATTGGATGTAGGGAGAGGCAAAGCTCTGGGTGAGGCTTATACCCTCCACTTGCACTGTGGGTCACAGAGATTTCACCTGCTAATAAGGGTTCCTTCAGAAGCTGATGAAGACCAGGGAATCAAGCCAAACATATGCATATTTTCTTGTCCTTCTCTCACTTATTATTATCCTTCTATTGGGAGCCTGCTACTTTCCCCAGACTGATGCCTCCCTAGCCATCTCTTCTGAGGCAGGATAATGGGATAAGGGCCATGAAATTGCTGATTTAAAATAAGGATATTATCCAAGGTCCCATATGTCTCCTTCTGTCTTTCCTCCCCTGTTTTATCACAATTAGGCCTGCATCTGCCATCTCCTTCCTCTGATTTGAAAAAGGTGGAGATTTCTCCTGGAAAGAGTTTTAAGGTGTTCACTGAACACATTTCACCTCCCTGAGAGGGGCAGAGCAGTTCCTGAAACACCAGAGAAGAGTATTTAAGCTGTATCTTGGCTGACCCAGACCTGTTAGATAAATCCAATGTGATAGCAAAGACCCTTTGTATTCCCAGAACATTTTCTGGCCTGGACGTGAAAACCTTGGACCCTTGGAAAGATCACCCTTATGACTACATCCTGCTGGATTTTTGCAAGTAAAGTTTCGTCTACTCTCAATCGTGGTCTATCAATTCCCTTCACCTCACTTCCGCTCACTAAGCACGGCAAAGAGGGGCAGGAACACATCAGATACCACCACATTGATTAAGGCTCCTGATGATCAACGGGAACTTCACAAACATATCTGGTATTTGTAATGTTTCTTTATTCATTGCTAACCTTCAAGAAGCTTCTTCATTTCTGCTGCAGTCCTTGTGTGTCTCTTCTCTTGCCACTTCTGTCCCTGTAGTAAGCACGGACCCAGCAATTTACCCAACAGTGCCTGGTATTGCTCTCCACAAAAGGAGGCTGCGTTTCACCTTTGCGTGGTTTGCTTTAATCAGACACTTCAGCATGAAAGCCGACGTACGCCTCCCTTGAAGCTCACAGATGAAGCTGGGAAACTCATTCCATTCAATTCTTTGAACATCCATTGTGGCTCAGGGCTGCGGTCAAGCATCCTTAATGAAAAGTTGTTCGTGCAATACATTTCCTGCTGATCACGAAGAACACCTCCTTGGAAAATAAACACGCTAAAATAAAAATCCCAGGAAGCTTTCAAGTTTATAAACTCTTCCATGGTAACTGAACTTAGAAAACTACAAACTGCACCTCAAAGCAGCCAGAATACTCAAGTAAATGATGACTGAGAAGTGTCTCTGATAAAACATAACTTTTTGTGTTTGTGTTGGGCAGTTTGTTCATTTTTCCACTTCAGATTAGTTTCCAAGGATGGTAAAAGAAAAAGGCATTTCCATTTTGCTTTCTCTCTTCTCTTGTGCCTTTCAACAACCCATATCACATCTCCCTGACTCCAAACAGGACTAGCACTGAGTTTCTCAGAGCTGTGTCACTTTCTACAGCACTTTCATGCATATGGGCTATTGAATTTTTTTGCTTAGCCAAGGGGAAAGGATGCAATACACACTCATCCAAGTGTACTCACTTTGAGTATCATCAGAAGGGAAGCCTTATCATATGTGCAGTGACAAGCAGAAATCTTTCTCAGTCCTTTACAAGCCTTGCAATTTGCCTGGGGCGCCAGTGCGAGAAGAGCTTTCTGTCACGACATCCTCAGGAAAATACAGCATTGTGATGCATAAGGAACATGAATTTTGGCAATCAGGTCATGTTAGAAAGTGGAGTCTCCAGAACCCTCTCACTGGTCAAACCATGTTCTTTCTTAACTCTCAGGTTTAATGAGAATACATCCTTTTGTCTTCAAATCTCTCTAAGTTACCAGAGGCTTTCTGAAAGCATAAGAGGAAGTTCTTCTAATGAAACAACTTCAAAACTTGAGTCACAAGTTTCAAAATATACGAAAACTTGGCATCCTAAAGCTGAAAGATGTGGGTGTGAGTCAGAAAGTTCATAAACTTTTGTTCCAAGGTCTCCACTGTGAAATATTGCCTGGAGACTGGAAAGACTCATCCATTCCTATAAATATCTCCTCTTACTGCCAGTACTAAGGATGTACATAAAAGGATAAATGCTCTTGGGTACTTTGAACAATAGTCCTGCATCAGAAAAAGCTGGTCAAAATGAGCAGTAATAGCTTTAACAACTGGTTTTCCTAGCCCAGGCTTCATAGCTGTTTTGTCAGATGTATAATCATTTTCAAATTCTTCATTTAGATGGTGCAAAATGGTTCATTAAGAGAAAAGGAGGAAGAAAGGATAGACTTTGAGAATAATATTGCCACTAAAAAGCACGAGTGGGTCAACCTGCTACACTTTGTGAGCTGTCTGTGAGGATCCTGGCCATTGAGAGCTGGACTGCATGGAATAGAAATTGCTGCTGCACAGGAGCAAGTGGAGACACCACTATCTTTGCATCCAGCTGTGTGCCCATAGCTCTGACGGGACTGAGCATGTTTCACTCCACACCATCTTACCAAGGGCTCTGTCTTCAGCACCTGCTTTTCTTGCTTCTTTGAAAAAAGCTTCTTTCTACAGACTTCTTTCAAACTTTTCTGGATTGGACTTGGTCTTAGTTTACACTGTCTCAGAAGTGCATATCTTACTACTTGAACAGCTGGGAGAAGGGTTTGGAGCTTTTTTTGTTTAGATTTGCTGTTGGTTTTATTTATAATTTTACACTCCTTAGGCTTTGGCTATTTAAAATTCTGCTGTAAACTCCCTTTGGTCTTCCTTGTTGCCAACAAAAAAGAGAACTTGAATGTCAACCAGAAACAACGCAGGCAGTGTATGGCTTGCTTGACTCCTTGGATGGTTTAGTTTGAAGGGAGGAAGGGAATGGTTGGACTGCAATTATCAAACTCTGGCAAGTTTTGTGTTTTGCTTTCCTCAGCTCCTGAAATGTAACTTCTGAGAGAAGTAATTTAGCTGAGAGCTTTAGATCTGTAGAGCTCTTTCACTCCAAACACAGATCTCAGTATTTAATAGATTGGGTGGGGGTCAATCTGTAGAGAACTAATTGAAGGAGCTGCAAATACAGACATTCAGCCCTGATTAATTAGAAGAGCAAAAAAAGAACACTCTAATTCCATTTCCAAATCAAACCAGTTGTACCACAATTATCTCAAGTACCTCAGAGATGGTTGAGTTCATGTTTAGTCCCTCCCTCCCTTTCCTCCGGGAGGAATGGATAGCCTCATGCACAAAGAGAATTGAAATGCCTTGAGCTCTTTATTTGCTGAGTTATTTGTCTCCCCCAGTAATATAGTATTTTTAAAAGACATAGTTTGTATTTTGGACCAGTTTTCAAAGGTGCTTAGCATACATGTTCAAGAGTGTTCACCTCATGGAGAGTTCCAGTTTCCCTGGAAATCTACCCACTTTTTAAACTAGCTAAAAAGGAGGAGTTCTGCAAATCTGATTTTGATAGGTGTTGTTTTGAAGATGGGATGCTTCAGAAGTCCATATAACGATTTCTGCCTTCCTCAGCTTTCCAGATGATCTGGGTAATAGCATATATGGGATCTCCAAAGCTAGAAAACCTAGTTTTCCTCTGGAGGTAGAAAAAGTGTCCTCTTCTGGAGCTCTGTCTTGTTCCTTGAACAATTCCAATGTCTGACTATTTCTCCAGCTGGAAGATTTTGGTACCATGTTACTGGTTTAATGTTTAATGTTTCTGACATATGGTAAAACAATGACACAGGGTCCCTTCCTGACCACAGTGTCTTTCTACATCTTCTCATTCTGGGTTCATTTCCATCCACTATCAAAATGCAGTTGTCTTTGCAGCATTCAGCAGCTGTTTTAACAAGGCTACAAACAGTACACAAAAGCTCTGGAAAGGAAGAAAAGAGCTTTCCCAGTTTGTAACTGCAACAGGAATTTCAGGCCAAAGGCAAGAAATGAACCATTGTTTTCTAGGTAGATCTGCAAGCCAGTCTTCAAACAACCACAACTGGGCAGGACCTCTAATTTTGTATCTCAATTGAAAGACAGCTGTTCCATTTTCTAAATGGGAAGATAGTTCACCTTGATCCTGGCTTCAGCTGCTGCAGCTTTTTACCATTAAATATAATTCAAAATAGATTATCATCACGGGGAGAAGACAGAGACTGTTTGAACAAAACAAGCCATTAATTTTCTACACAGAAGAGAACAACTCTCATCCCAGAGACACTGCTGTGCTGTTGTCTGAAACACAATTTTCACCTGAAATTGGACAAACCATTTGGGAAGTAATTCAAGTTCCTCTAAAGGGAGGATGTATTGCACACAGACAGTGGTGGAGGGATTCCGCACCCACAACTATGTTAACTGTGTTTAATGAATTGGAAGCATCTCCTTTTAATAGGTCCTCATTGCAACACTTTTTCCCAACAGCTCATTTGCAAACACCCCAGGTGTTCCACCTCTGTAACTCACCATCAAAAAGCTTCACTTTGCTCATTCTGCTCCAGTGGCATCCCTAGCAATGTGCCCCTTTTGTGTTGCAGCTTATACTCACTCATGATCTAAAGTCAGGAAAACATCTGCCAGGAAGACCTCCAAGAAAGAATCTGTCTCTGGACACAACACCGCCAAAAAGTGAGGACTCCCCCATTCAGAGTGTTATGACTGATGTGTCAGTGACTCTCTATGCATCTCATGGCATGGCCAGTGTTCTAGTACAGATGCTTATCAAACTAAAGGCCAAGTTGGGGAATGCATCAATCCTTGCCTAAGACAGACACACACAGAGCTTTCCACACTCTGTATCTAGCATTAAAGGAAATAAAGGGGACTGTAAGCCCAGAGGTGATCCTTGTGAACAAGTTTGCCTGGTATTTGACCTCTCCAACGCCTCTTACTCTGGATCAGAACAGCCTCCTTCCCCACGCAAGGACAGCTGAACACCCCATCTCCACCCAGTGCGGTCACAGGCTGATGGGGCTCCATGCCAGCCTCTTGTAAATAACATGCAGAGATGCAGAAACTCCTCCCTGCCAGCTGTAGACTGTGAAGTGCCATTCCTTGGCATTCCTTTTCTGAGTTTAGTTTGGGAAACCATCCAAAACTGTCCATCAAGTGCCACAGGAGTGAAGGATATAACCCAAGATTGTTGTGTAAACACAGACTCTGTAAAGTAAAAACAGATTTTTATTTTGATTTACCTCAGTATCTCCAAACAATGGAAGATTAATCTGAGTTTCATTTTTGTGGATGCATGTGATCAAAACCTTTGTGTTCCCTGCAATGCTGACATAAACTCGTAATTTTAAAAATCAGAATACAGTATATGCAGAGTGATAGATGAACTTCTACTACAGCATTGCTTGCAATTTGCTCCTAAAAAAATTTCCAGGGTTACTTTGCCCTCTGAATATCAATCAAGCCCAGGAGGAGAAAAAGGAAAGAGGATGGATGAGGGAGCAATTGGAGTAACGAGCCTTTCTACTGTAATCTCAATAACAGATGAGATTGCATCTGCTCCTTTGCTGGATCCTAAACAGGCATAGGGAAAAGACGGCTCCTATGGAGTCAAGCATAAACACTGGGTTTGTGCACGTGAAGGCAGCAATAGGGTAGAAGGCAGCATGTGAAAGACAAATTTTAACAGCTAGTTTTGGATCTGTCTTGGATTTCAGAAACACGTTAAATATAAACTTACTGAAATGCTTTCAGCTCAGCCCTGGCTACAGTTCAATATGCTTTCCATTAACTGCTTGGTTGTAAAGATTTTTTCCCAAACCACCTTAATCATTTTTAATTTACAACAAGGTATCTTTAGTGAAGTTAATTATAAAATAATGAGCAGTCTTTTTGTGGCTTAGGAAAGGGTTTCTTTTGGTTTAGGTTAAATCAGCATGGAACAGATTCAAACTGTATTGAAATAAGACATTGTTAAATCAGAATAGACACCTACACTGGGGTTCATACAGACATAATTAAAAAGAACTGTACATGGGTACAGTCTCATGTGCTCCAAGCATACATGTTGTATTGATCTAACAACAGCAGCATAAAATAATACAGCCTGAAACATGGAGAGGCACAATGCTTATTAAAAGGCTACTTAAAGCGGTGGGTCTGGTTCCCTGGGAGGAAATTTGTCTATGTGGTTTTTTTTTTAATTACCCCTTATCTCCAAAATTATTATGAACACCAAACCTAGGTGAAGCAAAACTTCACTTGAGCACCCCTCATGGACTAGAGCCAGGTGACAGAACAGACACACAGAAGGACAGCACAGAATCCCTTGGATCAGTCAGAGTGCTGTGGAAGTGGTGGTGTTCCCATCATCACTCAGCCAAATGCAGAGTGTTGTGAAAATGCTCTCCTTTCTCCCCCCACCACACCTCCCACAGCTTCATTCTATTGAATTATATTGTATTTTGTCTCCCAGACACCTGGACAAGAATTAGTGCTGCCTCATTGCACCTATGTGCTTAGCCAAGCCATCTCAGTATTTCCAAGGTCAGTGTCTCCACTCTTCTAAGGTTGTTGATCCTTTGGTTTGTCTTTAGAAAAGCAGAGGAGATAAACTTCCAAAGCAGAGATAAAGGACAAAAACCGGAAAAATCAAAATACGTGTCATTTTTATATAATACAAAAGATGGAGGTCCATTAACCTTGGCTGAAATGCACTGCCATCATTCACACAAAAAATACCAAAAAAAACCAAACAAAACCCCTCCACCTTATATTTGGTGGTGGTGGATTTGTTGGGCTTTTTTTCTTTTATGCACAATGCAGACAAGGACAGCTGCTAGAGAGACTTTCTCTTCCCAAAGGCAGTGACTTCATAATTTTAGCCTGAGTAGGCTACTGCTGTCTCACCCCATTCATTTGCAAAACCACCTCTATCCTCACAGCAGTAATGATCTGCAACTTACCTGCTGCTAGGTGATGAAACAACTTGGATTTGTTCATTGAGCAGAAACTGATTTTGTGTTTTTGTGTTTCTTTCCCCTACCCCATCCTATGCAGACAAAACTGCACCCTGGCTCACCAACCGATTGCCCTTCATGGTTAGTGTTCAAAATCACAAGGTTAGCCCTGCTATTCTTGCTGTCTTCTGCTTTTAGCCTTGCAAAAATCCACAGGAGCTGCATCATCTTGAGCTGGTCATTGAGTGGTGGTGGAAATCATTTGCCATGAGGTCTTTAAAACATTTGATAGTTGTTAACTGGATGGATGTCTGGTGTTTGCTGCTGTGGTGAGTTGACCTTAGCGAGCAATCCAGTCACTCACTCACTTCCTTCCCCTCCATCAGGACATAAGGGAGAGGATCTGAAGTACAGAAGCTGAAAACTTAAGGAATCAGACAGTTTGATAAGTGAAACAGAGATGTGCTCAAGCAAAGCAAAACAAGCAAAGCATTCATTACTTCCCATGGAGTGGCAGATGTCCAACCACTTACTAGAAACCAGGGCTTCATCACATGTGATGGATACTTGGGAAGACAAAAGTCATAACCATGAATGTTCCCATCTTCCTTCTTATTTGCCCCAGCTTTAATGCTGATCATGATGCCATGTGGTCTGGAATATCCCTTGGATCAGTCAGGGTCAGCTGTCCTGGCTGTGTCTCTTCCCAACTCCTTGTTCCCCCCCAACCTTCTCGTTGGTGGGGTGGGGTGAGGAGCAGAAAAGGCCTTGGCTCTGTGTGAGCTCTGCTGAGCAGTAATGAAAACATCCCTGTGTTACCAACACTGTTTTGGCCAGTTGGTAACAGGCTGCCATCCCAGCCAGACCCAGTAAAACAACCATGTTTGTATTTGTTTCCTTCCCTGTTTTCTTTCTGCCTGTTTCATCTCAATTTTGTATCTCAGCTGTTTTGGACAGTGTCTGTCTTTATCTGATACTTACCTGCAGACAAGATACACAGCATAAAGAGCTGACAACAGCAGAAAAATTATTAAAAAAAAGTAGTTAGGAAGGCCATGACTTACTCTCCTTTATTTATTTGTTTTATTGTATTTTATTTTTAGTGCATGCAGAAGTGTCTGTTAAGATGGGGAACAATGTTGTACTAGGTGATATAGAAATGCTTACTAAGGAAAAGCCTATGCCTCAATGCAATTTTAATCTAAGTACACAACAGGAGAAAGGCGAACACAGCAAGTCACCCTGCATAAGCTCTGCAGTCTCAGTTCACTGCCTTACTCACTGATCCATGCTGCCTCTGCTTTGAGCCATGAGGTAACCTCTGCCTTTCCCAAAAGATGCCAGTTTTCACACTTCTTTTCCAAAGGTCTTTGTTGTCTGGAGATAGGATTTGGAAGCTATTTCTATAGAAGTCACCAGAATGGAGAACCCTGCTTGAGAGGCATTTAAATGTCAGGTGTTTCTCCTACATGAAAATAAGACACTATGTTGGAAAGAATCTTTGAAGAGTTCTATTTATAATCAGCCTTGCCAGCTAAATGAAGACCTATTTACAAATATTTTCAAAAAGTCCCATGAACTCTACTAGCAGATAACAAATCTTGTCTCTTTCTTCCCATGGAGATGTAATTTTTTTTTTCTCCCTGAAGCAGGAAAAAAAACCCTTTAAACTTGAGAAAATGTTGGTTCATAATAATGACATGGGGAAAATAGAATGTGTAGTTTTTTCAGTGACTGAAGTGTAACACACTGGCTGAGTTTCTCTGTGGTGCCGGTTTTGACTGCAGATTTAGCTGAAAAAAAGATTTACCTGAAGCCAGTAAAATGCTTAAAACCACATTTGGAGCTTTAATCATGTGAATAGTCTTCTCTAAGCCTTGGAGTCGTCATCCTGCACTTCTGAAGATAATTGGAGTTTTATTATGCTGAAGGAAATTGAGACCACTTAAGCAACATGATTCAGGAATGCTGCCTGGGACTTGGGAATCAGATGCATTTCTTCCTCCTGACTCCATGACCTCAGGCAACTCACTGCATCCCTTGGTTTTGCACCTGTGAAAATGGAACCAGTGTGTCCTTCCTTCCTTCTCTGGAAAGAAGCTTTGTAGAGGAAAAATGGTGTGTCAATCTCCATGGCCACTCAGGCCTGAACTTCTGTTATAAACCCACCTGTAATAACTTCCAGTATCCGTAATGTAGAATTTAGACCATTAGTACCTGAGCTCAGACCATCAGTTCCTTTTTTTGTAAGCTGTCAGAAAGCTGTCAAGGCGACCTACTGCAGAGCAAAACTCTCTGCTAGTGCCAGTTTCCCGGGTCATCCCACCTGCCTGTCCCCTGCCACCAGACAGGTTCCACTCTCACTGCTATATTTCTGGGTTTTACTTAGCAGCTAGACATGAAATGGGAGTGTGCTTGTGGGAAATTTCAAAGTAGAGGAAATAATACCAAGGGGAGGCACAATAACTATCTGCAGATAGAGAAAAGAATGTTGCACCAGAGGACAGGAAGCAATTATTATCATTAGTCAGCAATGATAGAGAAAGAAGTAATTAAACTTCAGCTGCATCAGGGAAAATTTCAGACAGAATATTAGAGGAAACAGCTGAAAAAAAGACATGACTCTGCTGCCAAGGAAAGTGGCGGTGTCACTGTGGTATTCAAAGTCACATTTCATGAATGCCTTTCTCTAAAGAGGCTAAGAACACACTAGTCCTAACTCAGCATTCTTGGGGGCTGAGATGGGATAACATTTCTATTCACAGGCATAGCGAAACATGCTTAAATCCCATTCACACAATCTGAAAAGCCAAAGAATTTAAGTAGAGCTGGAGCTATTGAAAGGCATTGGATGACAAGGGAGTAGATGTGAATCATCCTCAGGCACCAATATTTTTCCCAGTACAGGAGGACTGGTGAGTATCTGCTACAATGAGCCTTCACCTCAAATGGATGCTTGTAGAGCCAGACTACCTGTTCCTATCCAGGCTGTCACCATGCAGTTGAGACTTTCTCATGACCAGCAGGAGGTTCCAGAGCAAAGAGAACACAGCCCCCATCCCAGCACAGTGTAACGACAGGAGGGAGGGAGCAGATGTTGCCTGTGGCTGTGACAGCAGAGAGGGGCCTGATCACGAGAGCAATGGGGGACACTCTTTCCTTTCTACCACTCTGCTTTAGCCTTGCAGGAAGAATTACCCTTGAGGGTTATTCTAAGCAGAAAACAAGTTTATATATTCTGAATTCTCTCTAGAAGGGCCTCTATCCTCAGGAAAAATGCATGAAAGAGAAGGGCAAGTCGTCTTCCCCTCCTCCCTGTCCTCATCCTACCTAAAGCCCAGGCAAGGGTAGATCACAGCTTTTCTTTCTGTTTTGAGCTCCCTTCCCATTTCATGGATGAGGCAGACCACAGAGAGAAATTACAAGGAACTAGAATGAGTGTTTAGAGTAAAATCAGGAAGGAGAAGGAGAGCATGTAGGCTTAATGGCACTGTTTCTACTGCCCTACTGTCTTCACATTTCATTCATTTTGCTAATCCACTGGAGAAATGGCTCACTGGCAGGCAGGATCTTGAAGCAGCCATTTAAATTTGCTTGATGGCCCTCAAGGCAAGTCAATTTTCAGTCTGACTGGCTTTAATCCCAGCGGAGAGCCCCACCATGCCATTACATGGCACAGCAGGAGTAAGAGTGGGGAGGCAATCACATTACAGTACCATTCCATTTAGCCATAATCTGTAAGGATCTCATGAAAGCATCAACCATTATTATGACTCCTGCTGTCCTTCAGGCAAAGTCTTTGTGGGGAAAAGGAAGTGAAAAAAAAATGTCCACCTGTCAAAAGGAGACAGGCACTTTCATTCAAGGGAAAGGGAGGTGAAATGTAAAAGTGACACAATATTATTTAAACATCCTATTACTAAAATTACAGTTCATCTATATAAAACTGAGCTATAGGACCTTAGTCTGTCAGCTAGATCAATGTACCTGCCGTGGTCACAGAGATGCAACGAGCTGAGGAAGCATTTGGGAGACAGAATTTGCTGTAAAGGCTTCCAGCTTCAGTCCATCATGCCTGGTGTCCTTCCCACGGCACTAAATAGCTGCAGGAATCAATGCTGAGGAGGGAGAGGATGGCTTTTCCTCAGCCCATTGCTGCTACATTCACATCCAGAGGCTTGAGGCAACTTTAGCATAACCACAGCTGGTTTGGGGCCAGCAGCTTTATTCAGAATTGTATTTAAAATCCATCTCTGGCGCCTGACTCTCTGACCTCTCATGGCAGATGCAGGCTGATTGCACTCTGTGTGTGGAAATAGCTGGCATCAGGGGCTGCAAATCTGCACAGCTACTCATTAAAGTGGCCAGCTCCAAGACAGAGTGTAGATGGACCAGACAGGGTATTTGGAGAATTGCTCCTATTTCCACACCTGCTTTTGACATTTGGTAAATAAAGCCAGATACTTGGCTTCCTGTTTCTCTGTTTGTAAATGAAAATTCCTGCCCATATGTGTAAATGGACTAGCAAGTATAAACAGACACAAATGAGACCATGGATACAACATGTCATCTTACCACGAGGCAAGGCAAAACAGGCCATTTCTGTGGGCTTTTTCTCCCCTTTTTCATCAGCAATATTTTGTGAACTGACTCAAGGAATAACAAAGAGGCAAGTAGAACTAAGGAATCTCAATTTGGGATGGTGGTATACAGAGGGAAACCAGCAGGATCCAAAGAAAGGGCATGTGGAGTGCATCCATGAAGATGACTGTTCTCCAGAGATGCAGGATAGGGCCAGGGAGAAGCAAGGATGACACAGTGGCAGGACTGAAAGTGTTATACATTGGCATTCAGCCTGTAGGAGACGATGCCAAGAATGGCTGTATTTCTTAGCAGGGCATCGATCCAGGAGATGATGTGGTACCAGTGAAGCTGCTGACAGCAGTCCAGGGCATCTGAATTGTGCTGGGACTCCTGATTCTCAGGGTAGGATGCACATGGAGCACCACAGCATGAAATATAGGCGTACCAGGGGGGTAATGCTGGGGATGCTGAGGCACAGCTGTGATGGCTGTTGATGGCCTGGGGTCCAGGGGAGCTCAGTCAGAGCATTGAGTTCATGTGGAGGACAGGGCACCACTCCCTCAGTACCATACCCAGCAACCTGGTTGCTGCAACAGGTATCTCTGGCAAGAATAAGATGATCAGGGAGAGAAAGGCTTGGATAAATGAGAGAATTTGAAGGAGCTAGAGTGCGGATCAGTCTCAGACAGGAAAGGTGTTAAGCTTCCAAACAGACTGGGAAAAGTCACAAAAGGCTCTCCTCCTAAACTACAGATTTGGTTTCTGCAGTGGACTCAGGAGTGAGGCAGATAAACAAAAGGTAGAGGAGGAGGTGATATTCCCTTGCAGGAAGTCAGAAATAAGAATTCATAAACAAGGGTGGATTGGGGTGAGACAAAAACCAGATGAGGAGGGAGGTGCTTGAAATAATTTCTTTGGTCTACCTACCCACTGAAAGGATACAGGGGAGGCCTAAGGGGCCCACCCTACAGACACTCGTATGGATTATGTTATGTTATGTTATGTTATCTGCTACAAATGGGTCATGATGTGCCTGACCTGCCCAGGGAACTGCGAAACAGGACATCACATCTCCTGTGAAAAGTTCAGGCATGCAGTCCCAGGGAAAAAGCAAAATAAGAACCTGGATGGATGCAATACTGTTCTGGCAGCTCATTGAGAAGGCAGCATCTCAGCCCCTGCAGGGCTTTTCTGTTTATAAGAAAAATATACATATACATATATATATATATATATATAACCTGAGATTTATGGGGAGAAGGGGCACGGAAAGTTTCACCCCTCCTGCTGTATTTTAATATGGCACTCGATGACTTGTAATGGAAAAGATCTATTGTTTCTCCAGTAGCAATAAAGTGAGGTTAAAACAAACTCAAACATAAATTTTGCAAACAACCCCATATAAACACAGCTGTTCAATGAACTCATAGGACTGGCTGCTAGCTGAGGACTGCCCCCTAATGTTATCATCTCATGGAAATGTCCTTTACAATGTCGTTTATTAATAAAACACCATTACTATGTAGAACAATGGAGAAAAAAACATTGTTTTGAGATTAGGCTAAATTTAACCTAAATGTAACACAGACATTAACAGATGCGTTTTTGGCTTGGTTGCCTACAAAGTCAGTTATTTTCTACATCATCAAATAGCTGATGTTTACCAAGACTTTTAGAAACCTTTTTTTTTTTTGAGAAAAAGCTTGCTGTGGTTACATGAAGTTGGTTGGAAATCAGAGCTGGGAATTAGTTCATAAACATCTCTTTTTTGTGAGCAAAATCAGCCTGACTGTCCAGCATCTGGAATAAACAGATTCTGCTCACAGGCATCCAAACATTCTGGTGCTTCTCAGAGCCTCTGGGAAATCGAATTCCAAAATGGAAAGAACCTCCTGGGTGTTTCTGGTGCCTTCAGCCTCTTAGAAAAATGAGACTCTCCCTTCCTCCAAGATTTTCATATCAGTCCATACAAAAGTTCACCTTTCATACTATTTTAGAGTACAGATGGTTTGTGTAGATATCCAGGCACATTCTCCTGCATGGGTCCTAGAAATCACAGGAGATAACTCATGAAGTTAAAGTTTGGCTTTTGCCCCGATGGAGAAGATTTTTATTCCTTTCAGTCTTTTGGTTTAGGATGAACTGATCAGCTCCTTGCCCCCATGGTGCCGGAGAGCAACCCTGGTGTGCTGAGCCCAGTGCAGGGCTTTAAAACAACAGGAAGGTGCATTTCTCATCAGTCTCCACAATATTCATTGCTTTTCAGACTTCTGCAACACCTTCTTCAATTTTTCCTCTGATGGCACCGGTCTCAACCTTTTATCCTGGTCTACTGGTGATTCCCACCCAAGCCCTCTCTGTTCCTCTTGAGAGCAGAGTCCCCACCTGGTAGCACATCCCATCACAGTGCGTGCAGGACGTGGTGTGCACAGGGAGCTGGGCTTTGAGGTCAAACTGTGGCACAGCTACCTTGCAAGAAGGCACCAAGTGACAGATCTTGCTCATGGCTCGGGCACTTATTTTCCTGATGGCAGCTGGCTCTGACTCACCTTCCCTGAGTCAGTCTTCCTGACACTGTCATACCTACCTGACAGCATTAAGTCCCCCACTGTCACTTTACCAAATCCTTCCACCGTCATTTGCCTGAGACAGAACAATTTTCTTTGGGGGGCTATTTTTCATTCTTCTGCCTCTTATTGCTGCTTGACAGGAAGCCATCTCCTGTTGTTCTGCTCCAAAATGTCACCTGTCTGTGGAACGGCAGTCCTAATTTGCCTCCCTTCTTCCCACACCCTGCTGTTTTGCCTGACTTTAAAATGGCAGCCCAGCAGACATTACAGAATCCTCTATTTATTTATTTATTTTTCTGCACAGTGAAATGCAAAAATATATAAATATATATATGTAGATATATATATATGCTGAAAATGAGCATCTGATGTGGGAATAGAAAGAAGAAGTTTAAGAAGAAATTTCAGGGCAGACCCCCATGGTTTGAATTAATAACTATAAAAGCAGAAGGAAACACTGAGGTGATGTCTAGGTAGATAGATAAGGTAGTTTTTATTTAAGAGCTCTGCCTATTACAGCTTAAAGGCAAGTGCCTTTATGCAGATGTGAGGTCTGCTGCCATTTCAGAATGAATAAGGCTATGTGCTCTAAATTACTGCAGGAAACAGAAGCACAAATAGCACTGTCTCCTGGATCTGGACAGATTCCCTTTTTATTGTCACCTGCCTGACAGCCAGGCTGTTGCTGCTTACTAAAACCTGTCTGTAGCTGAAATCCCCAGGGTAATAAGCTCCCTGTGAAACAGGTTTCTAAGTGGAAAAATCTGCACATCTCCAGATTAAATCAATAACAATTAAGAATTCTTTGAAATCTAATTGGAAAAGCAGCTATTTTGATCAGCACCATGATGTTATCTGGAAATTGTATTTTGTTTATCTACAGCAGAATGTTTTCTTCTTTGTGGGTTTGGTTTGCCAGCCTCAGACACATCCTTTGATCTCTGAGATGATACAGTGAACTGAAACATGGGGGCAATCAGAGGGATTATCACGGGATGGGGAAATCATTTGATCTATTTTTAAATGTAATTTTTGTGAATAACTTTGGGGGTTGGTTATCATTAAGAAAGGAAGAGACATCTCTCCCATCTTTAGCAGTGTTATATTTCTCTGAAGATGACTGATTCATGTAGTTAATAATACTTAGCATTTATATAGTGCTTTCTAACTTCAAAGCACTCTACAAATATTGCTCACTAATGCTGCACACAAAACTTCTGGGTTATTACTTTCAGGGAGGGATGAATCTATTTGATGTCTCTCATATTCCTGTGGATGGTTTTCTGTTCAGGGCCCACTTTAGCTGCCTCGGGTTAACTGGGACAGAAAACTCCAGTGTGAGAAGAAAAAAGACTAAAGTTCTAGTCAAGAATGCAGTGAGACTCTTTCAAGCACATCATCTGAAAAATCTCGTGCTCATCTTCAGAAAGTCTCCTGCATCTTGCAAGGACTATCCTACCAAGTTAACTGAGTTCCTAGTTATTATTGTAAGGACAGAACCCTTGTCTGAAGATCTCTAGCAATAGCAATGCTCAACAAAAGAAAGAAAGAAGAGATCACAAGAACACAAGAACAGAAGACATACTGTGCTTTGTGTGAGCCTATCCCATGTTTGGAAAAAACCAAAATCCAACCCTTTGAATGAACTTAAAACTCTGAAAGGTTGGTGAGGCTTTTTTTTTATCCTTGAACCTAGTTTCCTTATAGTACACATTCATGCCAACAAACAGCAGATGGTGATGGCAGATCTGTACTAAAACAGCTAAAACTCTCTTCCTTGCAGGAGCATCTATCATGCTGATAGGGCTGAACAGTCTGTACTGGCAGCAATGTCTGGTCCATGCCACGAAGGAAAGATCAAAACCTTTCTTGAGATCTCCCTGGATGTTATTTCAAGTGGCTTGCTCTACAAACAACGGTAGATTTGCTCTTGTGGTTCTTGGACACTGCTCAAGGCAGGAATGCTGCTGTGTTAGCCATGTGTCTGCTCTGAAAGTGTGGCTTGGAGCAAGCCAGCATCGGGGGTGGAAAGGAGGGACCCTGGGTTCGTGGTGCTCCCCTGCTCTGGCAGGGGTCCTCCTTCACATGGAGAGTTGAAAACAGCTTTGCAGCCCTGACAGCTGCAGAGCCAGGCTGACCCAGTGCTTCTGCTTGGGCTTACTGTGGTGCAAATTTTCCTCATTTCCAGGAAGATCTTCTGAGAGGTTTCTGAGTCTTCAGGTCTTTGGCTCTCTGCAGTCAGCTGTGACAATGTTTCTTGCAGCACAGCAATTTGTTTACCAGGATCTGGCATAAGACCCATTTTGGAAAGGGTGCTAAGTCTGTCATGGATAAGAAAGAATTAAGGGAAGCTTAAATGTCAAAGGAGCTCATCAAGGATCACAGTTGCCCTGGCCTCTAGGAGATCACTCCATCTGTGCTAGCATATTAAAGAGGGACCTTTGAGGGGTTTCCAGATGCTAATATTTATCATCCCAGTCCCTCAAAACTTCAAGTGGCACAGACCTTGCCCTTCCAGGTCATTTTCCTTCTCCCAATACTTTGGCACAAGACTACAGGGTAGGATTATCTTACAGGAAGAGCAGGTGGTCTGAGAGTCACAAGTCCTGAGCTCTGAACAGGTCTGTCACTGGTTTGTGGTGTGATCTCAGGCCAGTTACTGAGTGCCTGGTATTGGGGGAAGCTGGACACCCACATCTCCTGCTGGCTCTGGAGAAAACGTTGTTTGGTACTTGGAACAAAAAATCCTTGACCATCTGGATTCTTTGATGTCTGCAATGAAAATGTGATTTCTCACACCTACCTCCATGGGGTATTGTGCCACTTCACTGGTATTCATATGGCACTGTCAGATGTAGACACTGTGAAAGAAACCAAAGTAACCCCGCTATGTTCCTCTCAGTGCTGGTGTAGCACAAAGCCTTGGCTTTGAGGAATTGCCCAGATTTTTCTCTACAACCCTCCAGGCACCTCAGCAAGCTGATCTCTCATATTTGACAGAGCTGGCTTTCTCCAGGCATCCTGGCTGGTGATTTACACAGCCTTTTTGTAGCGATACTCGTTTTCTCCTATTCACATTGCCTACTGATGAGCTGATTTGAAGTTACCTCTTGCTCGTAGGTTCAGTCTCTTGTTCAGTCGCTTTGCACTCTTTTATCTGATTGCTGAAGTGAAAACTGGGCCTTGCTCTTAGGCAGAAGCAAAGTCACAAAGCAGCACCAAATCCTGGCATGCATCTCCAAGCTTTGAAAAATACAAGTGTGTTGGGCTCTAACAGAAAAGAAGGCAGACCCTGTGCCTGCAGGGAGCTCAGCCAGATCCAGCATTTTTCATAGATGCCCCATGTCTTCATCAGTATGCAGATCCATCTGCGCTGCTGAGATATCTGCATAGTACAGACAGGGAGTGGGGGAATTCATTTATAAATAGGATCACTTCATCTTTGCCTTTCCTGCTGTCCCCACTCTCCCATATTCCCTACTGATGGAGGCACTTCACTACTGAGAGCTGCCAGTCCCACCCTACCTTCATACCTGCTCTCATGCCACTTTCTTCTTTGCGTTGCAAATGAAGGAGGAGGGGGCGAGAGGAATGGATGGAGGGAGAAGGATGGATAGGCTCCACTGGCTGCTAGGACTCTTGAAGTAACTTTTACCATTCAATTAAAATTGACAGTTACTAGAAATTATGAGAATCTGACATTACAGTGCTTCCCTGCTATTTGGAATGGGTGTTTTTTTAAAATTCAACAGCTAAATTCTTAGAAAGGTTGCACACTCTCAACCTACCTGTGTAGAACAGCAGCCTGCACCAAAATACTTCAGAACACCAAGTACAGCTCACTCTGCCTGCTCAGTGTGCTAGAAGGTTGTTAAATGTTGTATGGTCACAGAGAAATTAAACATTGCTCCTACTCATGCTTACTCACAAGAGAAGCTGTTGGAGCTGGAGTCGCACTGAATGCAGCAATCATGTTAGTACATCACAGTAACAGTTGCTTGGAAGAAAAACACAGGAAAACAAACTATATGAGACACAGCTCTTTTGCAATTGGGTTTAAGTTTTTGTCCTGGCATCTCACTGTGATTTTCTGGAAGTCAGAATTCTAGAATCCCAATTTTCTTTTCCTGTACCCCAACACATGAAAAACCTCTAGTGAAGTTGTCCAATGAACTATTGTGGTTTGGCTCCATGGCCTTCATGTGTGTTTTTTTTTGTTTCCTCAAGCTTATACCAGCCACCCCTTGGTAAACTGATTTATCCTGATTTTTTTCTGACTGTAGGTATAGAAACTGAGATTTGCCATCCACCATCAGAGAACCCAACCCAAATTCCTTGGGAGAGACCAATATTCTTCAAAAAGTTTAAAAAGTCACATTTTCCATTGTAATTTTTTTTTCTTATTGAGGAAGTAATAGAGGAAGTTCTGGAAATTCTGTCATCTGGCACTGAGGATGTAAATGTTCACAGACTATGCAGCAATGCTTTCAAAAAGTTACTTTTGAACAAAAGATGAAAAGGATGCTGAAGCAATTTACCCTCTAGACTGACAGATTTGTCAGCAGCCAAAAGGTCACAGCAAACACTTGGGGCAGTTCTACTTTTTCCCCTGGAAAATAGATGTCCTTGCAATTGTTAAGCAATGCCCCTTGAAACACATAATTCAAAGAAGTGTCAATGCACACAGCCATGAAAGCAAAGGAGAAAAGCAAGTGTCACGTGAACACAAGTGTGGAGAAACTCCATGGACTGGTAGTAGAGTGCTGAGCAAGTGGCAGTTCAGTGGCAGATCTGCCCCTGGTTCCTCTTGTAATTCAATGGGAAAAACCCTCTCTGAAAGGCTTTGGGAACAGCTCTGTGTAAGATGAGACTTTCTCCTTTGGAAGACAAGTTCATCTTCCAGGACCTTCATGAGTGTCTAGTGGAACAGATCAGCAGACCTTTTTTCTCAACCACTGTCTCCCAAAATGTCCATGAAGAAACTGTTCCCACTGGCAAACAGCTGCTGACCTCAGCAAGGACTCAGGGACAGCAAGAGGAGCTTGCATTAGACAGGGAAACAGTCCATTCCCAAAATGATTCCCCCAACAGAGAGGGACACAGATTGCCCCTCACAGACAATCTAACTCAAATATAATTCTGCAGAACAGCGTTTTCTAACAAGCAAGGTACTTCTTATTGAGAGAAAGCTCAATGAGACACTGACTGTTGATTCCTGCCAGCCAGGCTGTTCCCAGCCTGGCTCGCAGGTTAACGGGGTCCGATGCCCGCGTGAACCAGCGACTGAATTGATGGTAACTGAGGTTTGCGTGCCTCAGTTTACCAGTACAGCCCAACGCCTCCTCACAGCATGTAGGCATGCTGTAGCCAGCAGCGGAAGGTACGGAGAAAAGAGTGGAAACTCTGTCAGCTGCATTCCAAGTTTATTTTCTCCTGCCCTCGAGAGGGCAGGGGCCAGTTAGCTTGAAGGGAGGCTAAAACAGAGAGACCCCAGTTGTTCTCTCGCAGAGAGTTTTAAGGTGTTACATCATCAGGTAGAGATAACAGAATGAACCAATCATGAAAGAAGGTACATGATAATAAACCAATAAAGACCCCTCAGGGGAGGAACAATATCAAACTAACAAGTAACAAGACAGCTAGAGGGTATTTCAAATCACGCTGGCCTGTTACAGGACTTGAAATTTCTGTGAGTGACATGCAAGGGGTATGTTGCTATGCTATAGGACAGCAACAACTGACCTCAAGGTGGCCTTGCAACACATCCCTGGATCTCGAGTGCCCAAAGCTGTTCTGGATGGGGTTATCTGGCAGAAATCAGATGTGCTTCCTGGTTTCCAGCACAGGAAAGAAAGAGAAAGCAGGCACAAAAGATGTAAAAAGGGACAAGCAAAGGCACACATGAAGGGACAGTAAGATGTGAGGGAGAAGAAATCCAGGAGAAGAGGATGGGATAGGCAAGCAAACACAGGAATAGGAGATAATGGCAGAGATGCAATACTGGAGGTTTCAGAGGAGAATTAGCAAAAGGGAACCCACTGGTTTGCTGTACCATAGCCCATGAGCTTCAGCCCTCCTGCACCCTTGTGTCTCTGCGCTGCTCTTCATGTTCCATCCCTGTTTGTGTTTCCTTCACCTTGGCTGATGAAAGTCACCCAGCAGCCCAGCTCACCAGGAGCTAACTGAAGGACATCTGCAAGGCTCTGTATCTGGTCATTCTATCAGGAAAGGTGCTGCTGTCTGGGTAGACACAGAGCAGAGTGAGTACAAACTCAGGGTATGTGCTGAACACCCCTACAGAGAGTGCCTAGCATGGCAAATGCTCCCTTAGAGGGGCCAGCTTTTGCTCCATATGTGTTTGCAGGGCACCCAAACTGTGTTTGCACAGATTTCCATCCAGGAAATCCCAAGAGTAAGTGTGGCAGTCTTGGGCATTTTCACTAGAGGCTGACACGTCCAGGATGCAGCAGGTGGGCTGGCTGCCCATACACTCCACAGCCCGTGTACGCTCACTTCTGACAAACTCTGGGGGGAAAATGGCAGTCCTGTGTCAAAACCAAGCACATAGAGAGTTGCTGCACTCTTTGATAATGCTTTGCATTAAAAAGTGCTTGTGGACATATAAAGTAATAGAAAATAAAGGCTTTGAGTCTTCAGATATTCAAACTCAGACCTCTGCAGTGCAGAACTGGGCAGCTTTCCCAATTGACACTTGGCTGTGGAACAGCAACTCATTCCATCAGCACAATTGCTACTCTGGTTCTGCCCATGCACTTTCTAAAGCATCAAACTCCAGCACAGACACACCCTGACACTATCCCTGTGAAGCAAAGCAGCAATGATACAAAGATTTAGTTTATAACAGGCTGTCAGGTCTAAGCAGAACTTTAGGACTTGCTGACACACTGCTTTAAGTCTACCAGTACATTTTCTGGTTGGTTGCCAGATCTCACAACTTTGTAGTTGTCACTGTAAGATAGACCCTACAGATCAATCACCTTGCTTGGCAATGTCACTTCAGATTGGGATGACAGTGGATTTCATCAGAACCTGGCGTGGGTGCCTTTGTCACTTACTTCACATATGGAAAATCTCATCTATTTTTGCCAAAATTTCATGTGGATGATCTGGGAAGGGATGAGGAGGTGTAGAAGGGGAGAGGTGTGACAGCAGTGTCAGTCTGTCCCATTTCTGACATTTGAAAACAAGGGATTTTCATTTCCTATTCTGTGCTTAGTCCTGACCGAAAGAAAAAAAAATTGCAGAGTATTAAAAATGGAAACTCTGAACTAAGATGTTGTGTTCTCAAAAAAATATTTCATTTCTCGCCGAACTTTTCATTCATGGAACTTATCAATATTTTTGTTGGGTTTCATTCTGACTTGGAACAAACCTGGACTTCAAAACCATATTCTTTCCTGAAACAAAGTTCTCATGGTGCGCTCCTGCAGTGCCAAACCAGCGTGGGCTCAGGAGAATGGCACTGCCAAGAGCACAGTTGCTGACTCCACTTTTATGTCTTGGTCTCACCTTCTGTGTCAGAGAGTAAATTTTAATACTTGTATAACCCCTTAATATTTCATGGGCTAAACTAAGGGTATGTGTGTACAGATGTGACATTTCTGTTATGCCAAAATCAGGTAGGACAGAGGGTGTCAGAAGTCAGGGTCACTGGAAAGCACCATGCCCACCACTAACTCTCCTCATCGCCACTTTGGCAATCCTGGGTTAAGCAGAGAAAGAAATCAGGGGCACATTAAACTCCAGGAAAGTGAATAAGGTAGAGTTTGAGGCACAAGTAATGGGAGAAGCAAGCAGACAGCCAAGAGGGATAACCTTGACTGATGAACAACAGGATGTGTGCTGTTCTTTCATGTGGAACAAAAAGCAAACATGAGACTTTACCCGTGTTCTTTCTGCCTGAAAAACACTTCTGATTGCACACTGCAGAGGTGAAGTTAGAAGTCAAACACAAGCCCTCAGTCTTCTCTTTTACAACCAAAATCAGACAACAGACAGAAGGGAATAAAAAATGCAAATATAGAGCCTTGCTAGAGGGATCCTAAATACAAGGAAGGGACTGTAGGCGCTTTGTAATTCTCATGTCCTCTTGGGTGTTTGGAAAGGAATTGCTGGAGGGAGAAACTATAAATCCATGAATTACTGAGTCTATGTTGACTTAGACTACCCAAGTATCTCCTTCTTTCTTTTTTTTTTTTTTTTCTTTTTTAAATTTTATTTTTATTATTTTTATTTTTGGAAGGATGTGTGTCGTCGTTTGAAGTCAAACACTGAACAGAGACAGATGTAAGCAAAACAAGAGATTCCAGCTGAGAAATGGCTAGGAGAGACTCTCAAGATAGGTGATGGTGTACAACACTGCAAGTCCTTCAGAGCCCTTCATGACCTCATGAGAGTCAGCCAGCTGCCCACAGAGACCCTCACAAAAAAAAATTGTATTAACCAGAATAACCAACAGGCCAAACTGGGTGTAGAAGGGATGTTGGTTCAGATTTTCACTTGCTTGCTTACAGTGCTGGACTGAGATCTACCTCTAAACTTAGTTTCAAGTTGGTGTCATTACTGTCTCTGTTTTTCTGCACCTTTCTATGTTTCTCTGCTTTTGCTCAGAAATATTACCTGAGGATCTGCTCCACTCAAGCTTCTAAGTTCTAGTGGAGCAGAAAAAAAAAACCCAAACAAACAAACAAAAAGGCATTTCTGATGAATTTTAATTTCTGAATGGAAAGCTAAAAATAATTGCCAACTAGCTGTAATCAAAGCACAAGTATAAATCACACATGATTCACAGTACAGCATCCAGTGGGAGTTTCTTGGGAGGGATTGCTTCCCCAGGGCTCTAGTTTCAATGTGACACTGATGTGTTTGGCTTCTCTCCCACTTCCGTAGAGCACGAGTAAGATTCCAGCCTCAAGACTACAAATTCGCTTGGGATGTTCACATCTACAATCAAATTGAATGGTTTAAAATGGTTCCCTTCGTCCCCATAGGAGTTAATTTATCTGATCTGTGGTAGGTGAGATACCTTTCCCTGGTTTGGCTATTACAAGAAAATAATAATAAAACTTTCCCTCTTGTTTCTCCTTCTCCTTAAATTTGCTACGTGCTTTGAGCTCTTATGGACTTGGGAATTCTCTGCTAATGTGGGCCCTGGAACATCTTTGTATCTGCACCCATAGATTTCTTTTCTTTTCCCTCCACATTTCCCCTGTGTATCTCGGGTATTGTTCTACTGTCTCCGTTGCCAATGACTAATTCAAATTGTCCCAATTTTCAACTCCCTCCTGGTAGCGTCCCCCAGTGATCTCAGAGGAATTTCTTGAGGCACTTCCCCTCCTTTCTTTCTCACACTTTGTCTCCTCACTCAATATCTAATAATTTATTTAAATGAATTCATCAGTATCAAAATAATATTGGAGGGAGAAGGAGGGCCTGACTGATCGTGCAAGATATGTGGACAGCTCTGGGAAAACAGTTTTTCTTTAAATCTCTATATCCTGTAATGCACCTCCTAAAAACTGCCTTAATCAAGACTGTTCACATTAGCCACTGATACTTAAGCAATCTTAAGATAATCATTTTCAGGTGAACTGCATTTTCCAGGCAGTAACCATAAGTCACTTCCTGCAGTTCAAGCCTAGCAGACCATTTCTAATCCTTGAACCTAAAATGATCTTCACTTATAAAACTGTTCCTTTAAAAGGACACAATCCCTTAAAATGACACTTTTCACAAGTGTGTTTTCAGATGTTCAATGTAGTAGTATGAAAACAAAGACTGCTTGCTGATCAATCTTTGGTGTTTGCCAACCCTGAAGCTGTGTGATTGCCAGAGAAGGGTTCTTCTGAGGCACCTGGGAGGCCACAATCCCTTTTCCCCACTGGCATCACTGCTATGACTAAGAAGTCGTTCCTTCAATTACACAGAGGTTCATCTATTTCACTGTCTCCTCTGGTAGTTTTAAGTTGTTCTCTATTCAGATTTTATGCTGCAGATATATCGGGCTTGATGAATGCAGACAGGAATTTTATTTCATTATCTTAAAATATTCAAATTACACATGCACAATAAATATTGACAGGGAGGTGAAAGGAGGACTTTACTGCATCTCACAGCAAAAGTTACAGTGGCAGAAGGGAGTGTGTAGGGTGGGTGTGAAAAGCACAGCAGAAAGCCTTGGGTCTTCGGTGCACTGAGTGGGGACTGATGCTGCTAAACCCCTGAAGAATGAGCCCTGCATATGAGCCATCCTCTCCTTAGATCCATCTCCAAGATCCTCTGGGGGCTGGGGGATCTTTTATGTTTCTGCACTCATTAGCAGTACCAAGGGACCAATAAGTAATTGCATAAATTCTCTTCCTCATAATTTGGTACTGTTTCACTTTAATTGGTACTAGAAAATAAAAAAGAGGATCATAAGATAATTCAGCCTAGAAAAGACCTCAGGAGCTCTGTAACCCGGCTTCCTACTCAAAGCAGGGTCAGCTCTGGAATCAGGGGAGGTTGTTTGGGGCTTTATTGAGTTAAGCCTTAAAAACCTCCAGGGATGCGGAATGCACACCCTCTCTGGACAACTTCTGCTTCCAAAAGCTCACCTAGTCTTGCATCTGGTATAGCTGCAGAAATCCTTTTGGTTGGTTTTTTTTTTTCAGCTCCTGGAAGCTACAAAAATAGTCAAGTAACATTTTCTAGTTGATGACCTTAAGCAAGTTGCAGTCTACAAGCTGGCCTTGCCTTCCAATGCTGGGTTTCCAAAAGCCGTGCTACTCCAAGCCCTGGGCAGCCCCTGCTCCCTGATGTGTGCAAGGTCCTGCCTCAGGTCCTGCTGTAAGGCTGCAGCCACACTTGGCTCAGCTTTGCTGCCTGTTTCATACTCAGGAAAACCCATGTGTGGAGAAGTTTGCGATGTACGTGTTGGCAGTGTAAAGTTACTAAAAAAGATGGGAATTTCCATTCACTGCCCTCAGTGCCATTCTCTATATTGCCTCTCTTGCCGTCTAAGCAAACTTCAGCCCTACTCTGCTCCTAATGGAGGGGACTTCTGTCGTATGGGATCCACAGTCAACTCCTTAGCTTCCACTTGCTTGTATTGCCTCATCTTTTTTACTGTAGCTATTGAAATTTACAGTTAATTTATAGATCTTGTTCCTAATTTTGATCCTGTTCCCAACAAGACCATCATTCCCTGCTCTTCAAAGCTTTTCTTCACTGTGTCCTGGGCTGGTGTAAATCAGACCAACTCCAAGACCCTGCCAGGGGCAGCATCAGGGTTTGCATTTTTATGTGCAGTTCTGAAATCTGGCAATTAAGATGCCAACAGACAAAGTCCTGCCTCTGGCAGCCCCTTTGCCCTTCACAGCAAGATATCTGAGCTGCTCATCCATTAGGCTTCTCATCACTGCAGCCATCAGCATTACATTTTATGGAAACTCACCGCCAACTCTGCTTTCCTTAGAATTCTGCCCTGTGGTCCTGGTGCTGTTTGAAAAGTAGTTTGGGTATTGGTGAGTGGCGTGAGGGTAAAGTAGGGCAGACTGAGGAGGGAGGAAGGGGGAAGGGAACTGGCAGTGATAACCTCATCAGCTTCTCAAGATAAGTCACCTCCTCTCATCGTTCAGGGCCCCTAATCACAGAGGAGCACCAAAGGAAATGCAGAACTTCTTCAGCAGAAATAACCCTTCCTTTGCAGCTGGCACAGCACTGCTGCACATGTCCATGTACCAGATATCTGTGTTATGGGAATATTTCTCCTTTGTGAGGAAATTCAATAATCAAATTTATTTCAAATTGATACAATATAAGGTAGATATTCTCACTGAAAGTAAATGCTTCTTCCCCACGCCAAAATATCTCATTTTGGGGTGGTCCAAAAACTCCATTTGAGACAGAAAATCAACATTTTGTTTTCAACATCTTTATTATGTGCCATGAATGATTTTAATTCACTTTTCTTTGTTTCATAAATTTTCCCTTTCGGAAATTTTTGTTCCAAAAAGAGAGAAAAATGTGCCCTGATACGACCAGCATTTTATGAGTTTTCTCCAAAATGAAATCCTCATTAGCTGATCTAATTTCTATAAATATTTTATCTTAATGGGATCATATATTTCAAAAGGAACATGGTTCTACCCCATGTCTTCTGATTTTCACTGTACTAGTTTAAAGATGTTTGTTCCAGGCTATTATAAGAACTTTGTGGGGTTTTGCTATGACATTTTCATGGACCACTTAATGCCAGCTGCAGGTAAGTACGATGGGGAACGCGTTACTGACCGCATTTGCCACTCCAGCTTTCTCATTGTGTTATTTGCATAATAGGGGGGGATACAAGCCGCTTTGATTTCAGACAGGTATCCAAACTTTGCTTGAACTAGGAAGGCTTAATTTGTGTGAAATCTTAGAGCCTTATTCCCCACACAGAGCTGTGCACAGCTCTGGCCACGCCGCTGTCGCCAGCGCCAGCGGGAGCTCTGTGAATCACAGGGGCCCCCACAGTGAGCTGAGAACGAATTTCCCCCTGAGCTGCCTCTTTGAAGTGCTGCTCGAGCACAGCCCTCACAGGCCACGAGCGGGCTGACATTTTGTGCCGCTCCTGTTTGGCAGCTGGGCTCGAAATAACAGCAAAGGAAGATCTTTGACCCTGGCTGATATTGCATATAACTAGATACACTTCTGAAAACGGAGAGTTCTTGCTGGCACGATTTGGGAGAAGAAGAGGCAGGACAGAAAGAAACTTTTAATAAAGAAGAGCACAGGTATTTGTTTAAAAACACTGCATGGAAAAGAACATTGCTTGTTGGCTGAGCTCTGGTCCTGAATCTGTTTGCTGTGACATTTACTGTTAAATCACTACCAGATTATCTTCACTATTTAAAGAAAAGCTAAAATCCACTTGTTTTATCTCAGGGTAATTAGTTTGAGGGCTGTGAGGTTGAACTCAGTATGTTCAGCTTGTAAAACTACTGTCCTTTTCCAAATTTTCTCCTCTTTATGTTGAAGCTGTTACTGTTTGTAGCCAAAAATTACTTGTTCTCCACCCCCATTTCAGCACTGTTATATCTATCCTCTTCAACCACAACTAGCTGAAATAACTCTAATCACCTATTTTTACTGTTTGAGTTAGGGAGTGTTCACAGGACTCATTTTGCCAGAAGAGCTGAAATGCTTGCAGAAAGGGAAAAGGGAAAGAGATTCAAATTCAGAGCTGCGAAATAGCAGCTGAACATGATAATATCATCAGCTGGCAGAGGTGGCTGCACACTGAGCATCTGTCTATGGCCTAAAATGACAGTTTTGTTTGAGGATTTGTTGGTTGGTTGGAGTTTTTGTTTGTTTTGTTATACTGCAGGATCACTCCTAACTGCTAATACAATTAAGAAAGAAACTTCAGAAAAAGAACCCTAAGTCCTATGGCTTTTAATTCCCTATTGGGTTTGGGGAAGAAGCAGTTTGTGGCAAACAAGGACGACAAACCTGGATCCTTTGCTGCATCCTTCCTCCTGTTTAAGAAGATTTCTGATTCTACATCTAAATCAAACAACTTTCCAAGTGGCCCTGGTAAGTTACATAAGCTAAACTTTTCACAATTTGATGTCTAAAACTAATCCTTTAATCCATATTTACGATCCTGTAATTAACTCGTCTTAAATGTTATCTGCAGGTGCTCAGACATACTGAAAAATTGATAAAGTATATACTTATTCTTACTTAAGGCACCCGAATTTGAATTTTTTGACCATAATGACTGCTCCTAGGTGTTAATGAAGACTTTCATACATTGAAGGGTTCTTCTGAAGAAGCAATTTTAAATCACACTTCTCTGTAACTGCTGAAAATTATGCTTCAAGCACCAAAAGAAGTCCAAAGTGGCAAAAAGCAAATTCTAGCAATCTTTTTCCTATTCCATGACAGGCATTTTTAGTCAAGCTTTTTTTTTTAGTGTTTGGGGGAACCTCTCTCCTCCCATGAACTCTGTATAGGGCTGAGTGACTCATGTTTAACAGAGAGAGAGACTTGCTGAAGATCATGGTACTGGGGGTGGGGGGCACAAGGGTTGTCTGTACACAGATTCTGGCTGAACTATTGGGATAACAAGTTTGTCCTAATAGTTAAGGTGAATGAATTTAACTCTTTGTTCTCTGTCTCATGGATTACAGCTACAGAGAAAACTTTTTCTGAGAAAATCAAGCTTTTCAACAAGCTCCCATTAGTTTAGAAGTAGCAATAGATTCCCTCCTGTCCAAATGCTCTTACCTCCTTTCCCAGCTGCCTCCATCTCCCTCTTCCCAAGGTTTCTGGATTGTCTTCTTTAAATAGAGGAGTAACTGTAGGATTCCAACATTGCCTAGTAAGTGGGAGACAAAGGGGGAAACAGGCCTCTAAAACAGGAAAAAGTAAGTAAAGGTGTGGTGATTTCTTTTATCTTTTATTTTCTGTGGAATGATGCACAGGATTTGTCAGGGGGTGGATTTTGGGGTAGGAAGAGCCAGGTAAAATCTCAGAGGCTGCACTCCCAAGCACTGCTCGTTATCTCTTTCCCCAGGGCTGTGCCATAGGACTAGGAGCTGAAGGACTGGCATGTAACAGGCTTTTGTTTCTGGAACAGAATTTCCCCAAGTGGCTGATAACAGGCTCAGTCTATTCTGTGAAGGATGTCTTTAGTGCCTGCCCTGATACATTTATTATAAACAAAAGCTACAGAATGTTAAATTTTGTCTCTAACAAAATGCTGTTCTGGCTATTCAGATAAAAACAGGTTTGGCTTGGGGTTTTTTAGATGCAGAGCTGCCTTTGCTGTAGGAATTCTCATGTATTAAGGAACGATCAATACCACAGCTAATGGCCTAAGGTATCAGAAAACCTCACTGGAGGAAATAGAATGTTGTCTGGAAACCAGATGATGATAATCCTCAGGATAAATGGATTTAGAGATTTCCGAAGCCGTTTTAGTAAACAGAGGGCAGACTTAGGCAGTTATTTCAACAAGTTCCTTTACAAAAGAGAAAGAGATTGCCATTTTCCTGTTTGGTTTTAGTCTTGACATTGATGAGTCTCAGCGAATACTTATTAACCTCTTAGATGCAGAACTGACCTTTTAATAAAGCAACCTCTTCTTCTTTACAGAGAAATCTTAACACCAGTTATTTTGTCTTGCAAACATTGTCCTTGCACATGCTGTTGACAAAAGCTGGCAGAGAGCAATTGGTTTCCTGGAGTCGAGCAAAAGCAGGTAGAAAACTTGTAAAGGACTCAAGGCAGAGCTCAGACAAGCACCAGGAAGCAGAGATGCCCTGATTCTGCTCTGGGGTTCATGGCTGTGAACCAGAAAGAACCAGAGTAGAGCAGTGTTCAGTGTGGTCAGTAAGTGTTGTATTGTCCTGGCTGGGCGGCATTGGCCCAGCCTGAGCCAGGACGCAGCCTGCCCCCAGCGGCACCAGAGACACCGGGAGGGCAGAGGGACTCCAAACTGGCTGTCCCGGGGCGGTCCCGGGCTGGGAACTCCCTTTCTGATTGGTTGTCAGCTGCCGTGGCTCCGCCCCACCCCTGACCGGGGAAAAACCACGCGGCAGAGCCCGAGAGAGAGAGAGCGCACATGGGAGAGAGACAATAAACAACCACCAGACCCCACGTGCTTGGCTCTCCCGTCTCGCCTTTTTTCTCCGCTCCGGGAGGTCGAGGGGGTGTGCCCCGAGGGACCCCCTGGGACTGTGGCTGCATTCGCCAAAGAGCTGCTGGCGAGGGCAGACCGGGAACGGGCACAGCAGGCTAAAAGGTATTCTAAAAGCTGCTGCAGCTAAGCAGGTTTTGGAAGCTCTGAACCGGCCAGCTGCACCACGCTATAAGTAGGACCATCCAAACAGCCGTGGTGCCCAAGGGCAGAGGTCCATCTAGCCCATCCAACCCCATTCATCTTCTCTCTCACCACCCCTGCAAACACCTCTTTCCCAAGATGGTGATTGATAGCCTGGGTCATCTCTTCCCTTGTGAGAACCATTTCACGATTTAGTTCACATGTGTTATATTTTCTAGGTTTACTACTTCCTCTGTGAGAATAAAAAAACCCAAATACAGCATCTGAGATCTGCAAGCTTGTGGTACTTCTGCAACTGCTTAGAAATGTGCTCTGCCTTGCTCCCTGTTCTTTCCCACATCTTCATGACTGTTACAGGAGGCTGAGCTTAAGTGTTTCATTTTCTCCCTCTTTGAATAGAGGCATTTAATCTGCTTTGCAGGTTTTGAGTGGATTTTGGTGCATCAGCTAAACTCCCCAAGCTGTGTGCAGAACCAGACCAACAAAAAGGTGAAACACAGAAGTTTAAAGCACTCTGAGTGCCAAAGCAGTTTACCTTGCAGTTTGAGCAGGGTCAGCTATGCCCATTGACTCTGCCCAGAGAAGCTGTGGCTGCCCCATCCCTTGAAGTGCTCAAGGCCAGGTTGGATGGGGTCGAAACAGCCTGGTCTAGTGGAAGGTGTCCCTGCCCATATCAGAGGGGTTGGAACAATCTTTAAGGTCTCTTTCAACCCAAACCATTCCATGATGCTGTGACGTGCTAGACTTGGTCCAGCACTGTCATTTTCCACGTGTACCTTATCCTGCTTCCCACATGGTTACCGGGGCAGTAATAATCCATCCCTCTCTTCCCCATGGGGCCTCATTTTCATCAGCCACTTTGTCTGAAACAATTAATGTGATACTGCTAAACTGAGAGCAGTTACACCTTGCCCTACCTAGTTTCTCATCTATTTTCTCTGTTTGAGAAATGTAGAAAAGACTATGTGCATGGAAACTCACTCCCTGTTGGTCTAATAAATTGTATTACTTCTCTACAGTAACTTTTTCTTTCACGCATCCTTAAAACTTTGTAGTTGTAAGAATACTATCACTACAATATGTTATTATGGCTATTGTATTTCTGACTGAGCCATAAAATCAAGGATCTTACAGTCATTAAAAATCCCCCAACACTCCTCACAAAAATAGACATGTTAGTTCAGGTTCCCTGGCCCAGTGAGCACAATCTTTACATAATGTTTCGGCTGAATTGTGGCTCCCTTTACTTTCAGTTGTGACTGTGGGTTGTTAAACAGCTGCCATGATTCCCCCGCTCCCCCAAGAGACCGAGCTGCAAATGAATTATAGATATAATACAAGCAGTCTTACACATGCGTCACCCAAAGCCTCTTACATGGGTCAGGATCATATGGTCCTGTCAGATCTTTGAAACAAAAATCCGTGGACTTTGTGAGATGATGCCAGTGTATTGATTGCTATAAAGGAGACAGAGAATCTTTGACTTGAGATAAAAAGATATCAGACATCTGTGATTAACGATCAGCAAAACTTGAGTGCTGCAGAGAGAGCTTTTAATTGATTCTATCAATGTGCCTCTGTCTGCATATTTATGCACCAGATGCGCATATGCAAAGTGTTTTGATGTACAGATCCTACGTGTTTTTGTCCCTAGATAAAATCTGTGTGAGGAATATGTGGCAGGGCTACAAGAGCCCCAACACACCGAGGGTCTGGCTGCTGCATCCAGGGACCAGCTCAGTGCCAGCCTGTGGATATCTCAGGCTGTGTGTCATCCTGGGTCCCGTCACTGGGCCTGATCCTTATCCCCCACATGTAAGAAAGAAGACAGCAAGAGAGGGGAGGAAGGAGAAGAAGGAGAAGGCAGAAGAAAGCAGGAAGAGGGGGAGAAAGAAAAGAGAAGGAAAAAAGGAGAAATGGAGAGAAAGAGATACAGAATACAGCGTAAATATCTTTTTACAACTTCACTTAAATGTAGACTCCTCCAAAAAAAAGGAACAAGGAGATGACAGTGAGGACTGAAGCTTGGACTCTGTCCAGATGCTCAATTGACTTTGTCGTTCCTGTCCTATTTTGACCTTTCTATTTTTCAAGGGTAATTAAACACTCCAGCTTCATATTGGATCTTGCTTCAACTAGTGATTCACCTCCACTGACAACGTAAAGAGCTACACAGGAAAGGTCCAACCTGGCTGCCCAAACAGCCATGTCCATATTGGTCTTATTTTATGTGAATATAATGCCACCAAGTAATTAGCAATAAAAATACTGTGCAAGAGCTGTGTATGACATTAGGATTGAGTAATTTGGTCTTTAACCCATCTAGCAGCTACTGCAGGATGCACTAAGTGACTGAAACCCATATATCTCATTATAATAAATATTTTATAGATGACATCTCAGCCCAAATCACCTTCCATGACATTGTTTTTAAATCCACTGGCAGGTCACAGGGTGATTTCAGTGGCTGGTTGTTGGAAAAGAAATCTTCTGTTGCCATGTTAAAATGAACCTGTATTCATAACAAGCAACTGTTTTCATTTGACCCGTGTCAAACGTCAACAGTGCAATAAACCGGTGACCCTGCTTCAATTTCTGTCACTCAGAGGACAAAAGACCACTTCTTCCCCACTTTGGGTGCCTATTTACCATTTCTCACCCTTGGGCTGATGCCCACGTGTGAAAAAACTCTCACAGTGGACATCCTGCTATATTTGTTTTGTGGAGAGGCAGAAGACTTTGCTATTTAAGGCTGTAAATCTGGCATTTTCACAAGTGCTGAAATTCACACTTTTGCATTTCCTGCTAGATCCCTGCTATATAAGGTGAGCAAAGGTAACCACACTGCTGATATTTGCAGTAGTCCTTCATCTCACTCCTTTTGGGACTGTTCCCATGCACATAAGTACTCTTCATCTCTGACGTCTGAAGGCAGCTCTTTATCCATTCTTATCTGGCTGTGAGTGACAAAGCATCAGAGAAAGCTTCCTAACTGTGAAATTTATTAGACAGGAGAGCAAAGTCCTCTGGGGGAAGTGTTGGAACAAAACTCCATCAGAGGAGGTTTTGGAGGGGATAAAACATTGTGGAGGGAGGTGTAATGTTAAGGTCCTGCAGTGACAAGAGTTGAGCAGGTTCTTAAAACTACTTTTCATTCCCAAAAATAGGGCAGAAAATGGGAAAAGCCTTCCCAACTCATCAGGTGGGCTCCTCTGCCATTGTGCTATATGACATTTTTCATTAATTACATGTATGCTCTATCTTTAAATCACTCAGGATTCTCTCCATCCCTCCAAGAAGGGGGATGTCTGAGTGATTAAAGCATCTGGGTCATTCATTCAAGTACCTCTGCAGACATGAGTAGAAGGCCATGCTTCATCCTCCTCTAAATGGGTCATCACTATTCAGACAAGAGACTCAAAGGCAACCTGAAGTGATGCTAACCAAACTATTTCCATTTGTGAAAATTTAACATGCCTGATGCAACTGATCTCCTAAGCTTCAAGGAAAAAATTAGGGTGTTTTCTTTTAAACTAATAGATATATTTGTACAAATATAGCTCAGTCAAAGCCAACCCATGACCAGTAGACTATCCCAGACTCTCACTCTCTTCATGGCTAAAATCTTTCTTCTACTTTTCAACTTGAAGGTATTCATTCTCAATATTCTTTTGTTCTTTGGACAGAATTTTTCTTCAGCTGAAACTGTTCTTGCTCCTCACTGCTGTGTAGCCCAGTGCCCATTTATAGATCTCAGTCGTGTTCCCTCATCCTTAATTGTGTTAAAATTAACAAGCCAAGCTGTCTTGGTGTAAGACAGGCACTTCCATTTCCCAGATCACTGTTAGGGAGAAAGCAATGAACAAGAAATGATTGCTCATTGTCTTCTTAAAAATAAGAATTAGTGACATTAGAGGAATTAGAAAGGATTGGTTTCCAAAGAAGCAAAAGCTGATGTTTCTCCCACATCTTGTGTCTGCAGAAATCCCTGCTGCTGCAGACATGCTGAAAGCAAGCTGAAAGCAAAGTGAGTAGAAGAAGGTATGAGAGGAAATGCAGCAGAGGAAAGAGTTGTTGGAAGTAGGTAAAAGCAAAGATAATGCCTCTTGCTCAGGAGGCTTTTAAATTGAAATTTGCTGAAGACTGGCAGTGTTTTGGGGAACTATTACTCATGCTTATACTTTCTTGCACTATTTGTTAACTTTTGGTCACCATCAGAAACACTCTATTGCACTGCAAATGCCTTTAGTCTGATTCTTTATGGCTTTCCTTATCATAACTAATAGTTTTTTACTGAATCTCCCCCAGTCTGAGTGCATTACTCTTGCAGAACTTTAACTAGCATGGCAGTCAGTATTCCAGGTGAGTTTTCAAAGAGTCTAGTACTGGGCTATTAAACTCTTCACTCTCCCCCAATGACAATATCTTCCCTGACACAATACAGGTTTATGTTTGACTCATGATTTTTCTGTCATCAGCTGCCCTGTCTAAGTCCTCTTTCTCCCATCAAGTCGTTCCCAGCCATTGCAGAATTCCTTATTGGCCAAAAATAGGTGAGTTTGCATTTTGAACGGTTGAACTTCATCCCACTGCTGCTTCTCCAACACTTAACGATCATTTAGATTACTCTGTGTGATTTTTCCAGCTGCTTTGAACTGATCACACCTGCCACCCCTGTGTGACCAGATGTTAGTTAGTTTGTACACGTAGGAGGTTCAAACCACTACAGTACAACCCTCTGGCAGCATCCTCACGGGGCATGGAGTGTCACCATCACTCACACCCCCCCACCACCCTCAGACTCAACACAGGCAACAGCCAAAACTGCGTCTCATTGGAAAATGACAATTAGTCAAAAGCAAAAGCCTGTGATGGCAAGATTCAGGTTTCTTTCAAGAATATAGTAGAAGTAATTGCTCTGATTTGGGGAGTCCCAGTCCTTCTCCTAAAAATAAAGCTGGTATTTGTAACCTAGGCTTCCTAAGTCAGATAGAAATTCTATTTTGGTCTGGTTTTTTTCCCTGTATTTTTTGTTTGAAATTTTACGCTTTGCTAATTTTGTTTTAGCAAAGGTCACTTGTTGGAACCTCAGATTTTCATAGACTTTAAAACTCATTTCACACCTGATTTTACTACTTCCTAAACAAGCTGAAGCAGGATTTTTCATAACAGTACATATAAAGATGCCTTATATAAAGCAAAGCAACTGTGCCTTATTTTATAGCATTTGCATTATTTTTAAAGCACCCTCTACTTACCCTTCCAGCTGATTTCTAATCTCCTATTTTTTAATCTATAACCCTAATAAATTTCTAACTTTACCCATAGTTTCTCTTTGTGTCCTTCAAAACTATCATTAACCACATGCCTGAGTTACTTTTTGTTCAAAAGAATTCATCAGAAAATGACAAGTTAAGCCTAATCAGTCAGTCTTTGCTTCCTCAAAGTCCTCCAGGTGTTGTTAAGTAATATCCCTTGTCACACTTTAGATAGCCCAACAGACTGGGAAAAAAAACCAAAAAATACTTGTTATAACTACAATGATAAACAAAATCTGCTCTGAAGCTACTCTAATTGGCTTCAGAGTCTAACACAATCCTTGGATTGACCTCTTTCTGGAGAAACATAACAGCCAGAGTAATTGTTAAAGTATCGGCCCAGGCTTAAATCCACATACAGATTTCCAGCTGAACATTGAATACCACTTGCTCTTTGAAAAATTGGGCGCTACAGTCTTCAATCAGCTTCTGTCCCTCACCAGCTTTACAGCACCAGGGAAATAAAGGACAAGAATTGGCTGGACACACGATGTCAGACAGCTGGAACACTGACCTATGCTTTCAAAGTCTGTTGCTCTACTAGGCAGGGTATTGGCATTAAGATTTTAAACCTGTTATCATTCACAGGAGTTCAAAGACTTTTCTTTTATTCCCATGGAGGATTTTTTACAGTGGGATTTGCCTGCCATTTAAATGTTTTCACTCTGGATTTATGGCTTATTTTATCCAGTCTGCAGACAAGGTTTGTTTTGGGTTTTTTTTTTTTGCAATATGAGTTTCTAAGCTTGTTAAAGCAGCCACAAAATGTTGTGCTGTATGTTATCCCAGAAAATGTAAAATGTGTGATTTTTCAGCTATGGTAAAGTTGGTAGTAATGAGACCATACATTTAAAAAGGTGAGTATTAATTTTAGACTTCATGCAACCCTTTGAGAAAGCTCTGCTAAACTGAAAACACCATCTCCTGCTTCAATTAGACATATTACACATTCCTTCTCTTTTGAAATCAATTTAATAATTAGACATGCTAAAGGATCAAACTGCAAGTTCCAGCTTCCCATAACCCTTTGCCACTACCAGCTGTTCCTTACAGATATGGGCCCTGAGGTGAACATTCAGGAGGGGGTTTGGACTAGGAGAACATGCATGATGGTTTCTTCTTTGCTCGCCACCACAGCTCATTCATTCTGTAGCCTTGGGAGAGGCTCTGAGATAACGCTCTTCACTTTATGTCTCAGACCAGCTCTATCAGCTCACCCAAGTATGAGCAGCTCTCCTAACAAGAGCCTTTTTCAAGGCAAAGATTACAAGTTCCCCAAGTTAGATCCCTTTCACATTGATCAATGAGACTTTTGGAGCCAGGGCAGCATTGCCTTCATTTCCCAAGCTTTTGACTGACATCTTGTAGTGGTTTGGTTCAAAATGCCCATTACTCACTTATTTTCCTTCTGTGAGATAAGAACCAGGAGAAAAGCAAAGCAGGCACAAAACTTAAACCTTAAAAGCATAAAGAAGTTTATTAACAGAACTAAAAGGCAGGAAAAAAAAGTTAGACTAAACCTTCAGAACACTTCTCCCCCCACCTTCTTCCCTCCTCCCACCAACAACATGAAAAAACAACCCTCAAGGTTTTCCAGAGTCAGTTTACCATCTCTATAAGAACTTTCTCAGTCCACCTAGGGAGAGGAGTCTCTCTTGCTCATGCTATGGAGACATCTCCACACGAAAACAGTTAAACAGTTCTCTTGTGGCTCAGTGTCACAGCAAGGCTGCCCGGAATGGTTTCTCCTTGCCTGTGAAAGTTCCTTCCCTCAACTTGCAGCTTTCCCCACAACTGCTCGAGGGTTTCATCTTTAGCTAATGGGGTACCATTTTAAGGATGAGCTGTTCAGAAACAAAAGTTCTCTTTACCCATCTGTGGGTGCATATTCATCTCTAGGAACAGAGGTCCTCCCTTTCTCCGGTAGTGAGAGGGTCCTCATCTCCTTCAAAACAAAAGTTCTTTTCACCTGTCTGTAGGTGCATCTTTATCTCTAGGCACAGAGGCCCCCTTCTTCTCTGGCAGCAAGAGGGTCCTCATCACCTTCAACTGAAAAGGCACAGAGGCCTTCCTCTGGGAGCGAGAGAGTCTACATCACTTTCAACTCTCTCTGTTAAAACTTCTCAATAAATCACAGCTACTTCAGTAGTTGCTTAATGCAGCACAGGTACTTCTACCCATGGTTGCGGTTTGAATGCTCTGCCCCCCCACCATGCTTCATGAAATTACAACGGGTACACTGACATATTACAGTCCATCACCACAGCCTTACAAGAGAATTTCAGCTTCCAGGAGAAGCATCTCCTCTTTCTCCTCTCTCAGGGTTTCAGCTCCTCCTTCTTCGCTGACTTTGGTGTCTCTGTGCTGTTTATTTCACGTGCCATCATCTGTCCTTTTCCTCTGACTCAGGAGAGGATTGAATGTCTGGAAGCTTCATCTGTTCTGGAGAAATCTTACAGCACTAAAAGAGTTAATCTCACCCGGCCTTGCAGCTGGAATTCGCTTATCTCTCCTTGCCGGGCAGCAGCAGTGGGTGAGGGGGGGCATGGCCCGTCCGGAGCAGCTGAGGGGGCCTGGCCCGCCCGAAGCAGGGCTGGGGCCGGAGCAGGGCTGGGGGGGCAGGGCCGGGCCGCAGATGGAACAGGGCCGCTCCAGGGTGGGCTCCTGGCCGGCTCGGCCGGGCCGAGCAGGGCCCGGCCCCGCTGGGCCGTGCCCCGGGCCTCCCCCAGTTACCTGTCCGAAGGCCGGAAGTCAGAGAGAGCTTCCCGGGCTCTGTTCGTTCTTAAATGTGGATCACAGAGGCGTACCAAGCTTCTTAAGTGGCTTAAAGAAGTTGTCAATATTCCAACTAGCCAGCTGATTGGTTAGGTCAGGTCTAGAGGAAACTGTAAGCACCTCTGTGCAAAAAAATCACTTCCGAGGCTGAAGGAGTCTTTCCTCAAAAACTCAAACTATGCTAACCCATGACACATCTCCATCCTGAAAATGATTGCATTCATCCAGGTGAAATTTGCTGCAAACACAGATGTGTGGGCACATGGACGTGTCTGCCCAGCAGCCAGGGATGGTATGAAGTCTCAGCTTCTCTGTGGAATACTTGTCTCTGCACAGACCTTGTCAAAGACACAATCACCCCTCTGGATTGCATGACGTGGTGAAACCAAGACCCAAGGAAAGGCTCTGAGAGAAAAAAAATCCACTCTGCTCAAGCCCATGCTTCTGCAAGTGACCTGCCTTCAAATAAAAAAATTGCTGCTGCTGAGCTCTATTCTGTAGACAGTTTTGGGCTGCAAGGGGCTCAATCTGTTGAGAGTTTCCCATACTATTTCTGGGGGTCATCTAGATAGAGGGGAGACTTGGGACAGGAATCCCATATTGCACACAGAAGGACAGTGTTGGCCTCTCTGATACAATTGCTTGAGATTTTTAAAACAATTGATACTTTTGAGCTTTCTTATAGATGAGATAGAAAAAGAAAAAAGAGTTCCTTAGAAATGCTACGCTATGTTCAGTCACATTTTAGAACAGGAATCAGCCAGTGGCCTCCTCACTTACACACAAATATGTGTACACTCCTGTTGAACAGGCTTTGTAAACCTAGACAAAATAACAACATTGAATTCAGGAGAACAACTATTTCTGTTAATCACTGTAATAAAAAACCTGCAAACTTGGCAACACAGTTTTACTCAAATGCCTCCTCAATACACATTGGCAACACCACCCCCAGTATTACTCAGACATTATTATTTTTATCATTGCAGCGTCTCTTACACAGACATATTCTTATTGCCTCATAGAGGAAAGTAATGAATCGAAGTATGAATGTTCTTGAAACAGATCTTTTAAAAGAAACATTAGCTCAGAAGGTACTAGAAGTTAACCTCCTGTTTGGAAAAATATAAAAACTGAATATCATAAATAAGCCTTTAATTTGGGTTTAATGGAGGCCATCGTTTTGGGCTGCTGCATTCATCTATTTAAGAGAAGTTTGCGGAAATATTAAACAGAATCAATTCTGCTGTCACATAGTAATAGGAGTGAATAATTATTTACTTATCAATTAAATTTTGTGGGGAATTGGAACATAACAAGGTGGATGGAAATTGTATTCAAAGATGAAGTGGGATTTTAATAAATACTTTAACTGATGAACCTCCAGTGGTGGATGGCTATCCAAAAATTCAGTCTTGGTCACTGCACATGAAGCACATAAATTCACATTTGAGGGTAAATTCTGAAACCTGCATCCTGACCACTTTCCTTGTAAATCCCGTTGCCTAATGCATAAAACTAAAGTGAAGTGCATGAAGTCCAACTCTTTGAAGGACTAGGCATATTCAGTCCCTTCTAACTTAAGCTGCCATTTACAGTAATCAGTCTTCTGGAAGGAGACTCACTAGCTTTGGAGTCACCTTCCTCCTCCTTGCTGTTCCTTAAAGGATTCTTTTAATTCAAGGGAAATTTCATGGATTTCAATAGTAATGCCACTAGAGCTGCTATTATCTCTTTGAGCAGTCATACAAGCAAATACAGACACTGCAAAAATAGAAAAATAATTCCTACATGCATCTCATGCTTATTAAATCTCATCGTGGCATGCTGTGATTAATCTTTTGCAGAAAGTTTCCTTAATTCTCATTTAAGGATAAATAACTGTATTTCTTCATAATAAATAAATAAGCTTTTGCACCACCTCACTTGTGACACAAATTAAAAATAAGCCAAGAATTGATAACAGTTAGTTGTGCTCCTCTACAGATCAGACATTTCAGAAATCCCATTCTAGATGAGCTGACTATTCTTCTCACTCTGTATTTTTGTTTGGTAGTTAAATTTATGTACAGATTGGTTTTCAATGGCTTTTGATCACATTTTAAGGACTAGATCTAAAGCTGTTTCTGTACATACAGGTCTTGATGTCTGGGATGTGTTTTTTAATAAATATGTTCCTGCAAGTAGCCTGTCATCCTCACCTATTACTGCATTTGCATAGAAAGCATGAAGTTTGCTCGAGTTCCTACATGCAATCCCCTCAAAAGAGGGTTTCAAGCAAAAAGGCAGAGGAGAGGAGTGCAGCTAGAGAGAGGAACTCGTTTCTGCTGGTGTTGGTATTCAGAAAAGTGCACTGGGCTGATATAGGGGCAATGGTTACTGTTGTTGTCTGTGTCTTATTACTAACTATGCACTCTTTCTTTAAGAAAAGGAAATTAAAATTGTCTTTCATCTTCTGCTCCTTCCTACTTATCTCTTACAAGTCACTAATAAACCATAATATTGCACAGTATCACTCCAGGGGTAAAACTCCTGTTTCCCTTTTCCTAGCCTATGCTTTGTTGCAACTGTGCTGCCTTTCCAAGTGAATGTGCCAGGTCTCTGGGATTCTCTCTGCTGTCTCTAACTCCAGTTCTGATTGCTTGACCTCAGAGCCAAGTGATGAATGTTGTGGCCTGACACCCACTTACAACAGGCTCTTCCAAAGGAGCTGTTTAAGCCCCTGACCATGTGGGCCATCAGCAGGATGGCTGTGGGCAATGAATGCAGCAAAGTGCTTGCTCTGGTTACCATTCCAGTTCAGTCAGGACCATGGGGGAAGCCTGGGATGAAGGGGTGAAGAGGAGCAGCTGAGCAGCCTAGGTGACGCTGTACAGGCACCAAGGTGACAGAGAGGAGCATCCCCCCTGCAGTCACCCTGAGAAGAGCAGCACAGCCCCATCTGGAGTCCTCTGGAGGAGGGAGGTCTGAGAGGCTCTGCTGCATTGCCTTGTGTGGTTCAGCAGTGGCACACAGGAATAAAGTCACTGTGTCAGTCCCAACCCTACTGAGGAGAAATTAGGAGCTGTTCTGATGGCTGCATGGTGGCCCAATACAGGAGGCCACATGACAGCTGGTTTCCTTGCCATCTTCAAATTTGTGGCACTAAATATGGCACTGAGTCTTCTTGGAAAACTCAAAGAGAAAGAAAAATGAAACTTTTGCCTCCTATCCTTTTTCCTAACACCCCCTTCCCTGAGAAAGCCCTTTCTGAGCTGAGGATGAGGCATCCTTGGAGCCATCAAAATATTTTGCTTAATGTAGGACCTAAAGACAGACTTTGTCAAGTAGTCACACCACGCATATTTTCGTTAATAATATATACAGACAGGGTGGTTGGGAAAGCCATGAAAACTGCACAGGAGCTGTGCAGTTTGCCCAGGCAGAGGACCAGCCAGGGGCCCTGCTCTGAGCCTTTGCTCTGGCTGCCAGCCCAGATAAGCATTTGGTCCTGGGTGCTGAATGACTCTGCTGATGCCACCATAAAATCAGGAAGGGATTGCAGTTTTAGTGAGATTTCTGCTGGATGTTTGGTAAGGCACCATCCATAGCATTGCACAGCTTATGGAAATCTTTTCTCTGTATCACAATCTCACTTATCTATTATTAATTTTTTTTCCAGATGATAAAACAAAGGTATCATCATTTGCTGTGAAAAAAACATGGGTCAGAAATGCATCTTGGGGTTTGTTTTTTATTTCATGCTATTTCTCTTTCCTTTCAACATCCAGGAGAAACAGTAGCCATGTGAGTTCAGCTCCTCTGCTCTGCTGTAATCTACCCTTTGATGTAACTAACTGGCAAAAACATATTTCTGATCAAATATAGTCTCTCATCCTTAATCAACTCAGCTTTAAAATGCAGATCAATGAGATAAGAAAGAGCTGATTTAATTAGCCCAACCTCAGCAATGTTACGGCATATTCTCATTTACAGAAATAATGGGGAGCAAGAGGAAAGAGATTCATCATCATGAAAATACTGGGGAAGGCAGAGGAAAGCAGGATATTTCCTATGTTAGCTAAGGGTGATTTTCATTCCAGCTAAAGAGCCAGCACATGTTTTATGAGCCATTTAAATAACACTTAGGCCTTGTGCTTTGTCCTTTAGCCTAAGGATGAATTTCTTTCACTAAGTAGCAATACCTTTGGAAATCATCACTCTTGGGTTTAATTGATGAGCCAGAGACAGCTCCCACCACTTGGTGAATAAAGAAGAGGAAATATGGCAGGCAAGAACACGGCAATAATGCACATTTATAGAGTTGCTCGGGAACACTTACCCCCACGAGCGCCAGGTCAGGCACTCCTGCTGGAGAGGCTTTAATGGGAACAGCACAGGCTGTGCTTCCTCACACTGCTGCTGCCTCACTGAGTGGCCACAGGCAGGTCACTGCACTTCTGCATTTTTGGGGGTGTGTTTTGTTTCTCTTTGCTTTCTTCCTCTGTCCCATTAGGATTTGGAATTTCCTGCAGAGTAAATCTCCTCCTTCCTCCACAGCACAGGGCCCCCCACAAATGGGGACTGTGGCACACCTGGAGCTCTGTGGTATTGCTGCTTAAAGAGAAAAACCAGTGTGAGTTCTCAGCTTGCTCTTCCACCTTTGTGGCTTCAAAACAGCAGAACACTACCCTACCTCCACCAGACCTGTGTATCCTGACTCCAAATGCTCCTTCATCTCCCTGGACCATGGGACTCACTGGATCAGATCAGCCCAGGTTTGGTCAATGCTGTCTCCTCCACGCAGAGCACCCAGAACACTTCCATGGCCACACCAATCCTGCAGAGGCCTCAACAAAAGGAAAATCAGACCTGTAAATGTCCAGCAAGGGTTTTCAGATGGGCTCCAGCAGTGGAGTTGGGCTCAGGACCTGAACCTTTGGTGAGGTATGTCTTGACATTCATGCTGTGTTACAAAGTCAGGCCAAATCCACACAGATGAGGCTATGCCAGCTCCTAATTTAAGTTCTGAGAATGAAGTTTGTCTTCGTTTGTGCCCATCCATCATTTTGAATGGAGCTATCTTGTGACAGCCACATTTGGTAGTCTCTGCCTGGGAGATAATTGCTCATCACTGAGGGGAACTCACACAGCTGAGATAACCCTCAGGCACTTTCTCTGCAGGGATGGGAGCACCAGAGGCAAAGCAATTAACAGAGCAATTAAGCCACTAGCCAATCATATCTCTTTTTTTCTCAGACTTGTGCCAGTCTCCAGTACCTCTAAAAGCAAGCAAGGAAAGGCCCTGCTCTCTGGAGGGATAGTTACCTCAGGTGGTCTGGGGCTGAGATTAGGCTCTAACCCCCATTCCTGACCCTTACTCGTCATCAGCCTGGGCTTGTTGGACATGGCTTGGCTACTGTAAACAGAACCAGTGTCCATTTCCTTTCCTGAGAGCCAACAATGGTAACTTAGACCTCTTCCCTGTATTCTTCTCCTTCCCTCCACCAGGCTTGTTCTCCAGGTAATAAATCAATCTTATCAAAAGCTTTAGATCAGATATCCTGACCCTGTGGTTTCATGAGAAAGCTTTGCAGAAAAGATATTGAGACAATCTCACATGCACAAGGGTTTATAAACTGCGTCCATAGGCGATGGCATTCACCAACACTGAAAGTTACTTTGGGGGGAATATAAAAACACAAGAACAGAGAGGAGAGAGACATGAGAAGGAGAAAATTCTGTCACAGTCAGGCTATCCCAGGTCCCCCAGACTTCCTCCCCCATCTCTCTGTCCCAGCCCTTCCCTGGGCTGCAGCCCTTTGGGGACAGCTGTTCCTGCTGGGGTTTTCCACAGCTACAACTCCTGCAGGAAATTGTGCTGTGGAGCTCCAAGTGATGTGAAGGGCCAAAGCCCCCCGGCTCTGTAGAGTTTGGCAATGTCACAGACATTACAGCAGTTCCCCCCCACCTCGTCCAGCAGCTTGGTCTTAAATTGTAAGAGCCTGAAGGACATGGGGCTAGGCTGCAAACCCTAGCAGGAGACTGCATTTGTTCCTCCAGAGAGCCACCTGAGCTGCCAGAACAGAGTCAAGTCACCAAACAGCATTGTGGGCACCCAAAGAAAAATCACCTTCACTTTTCAAAGCCTTGAAATGAAGCTCTCTGTCAGTGACTCCTCACCATCAAGAAATCTTCAGAGTAACACTCACCCCATCCTTAGCACCTGAAGCCCTCCATTTAGAGGATGCACAATGCTTTTGTTAATTAGAGCCTTAGTTTAATATGAGCTGTCAAAGTTCACTTAACTTCAATTAATTGTTTCTCCTGAGCTTTATTTCTTTAGTTAAGTATTGATTAATCATTGCTTAATTATGCTGAAGTCTCACTGGGTGATATTTCAGTTGCATACTGCAGCAATGCACTGCTTTCTAAAAATACTCAGAGAATCATCAGATATTTTATGTATTGCTATTATTGGGATGACTTTTAATATTTATCTTTTCATCCCTTATGTTCCAAAATGTATATTTAACATGTTGTGTTTAATGCCATTGGTTTACAACTCATTTTTCTCTATGTTGGTAGGTCATACCACTGGAGTTTTGCTCTGCATGGTGTGGGGACAAAAGCTTTGTGTCTGGCATCCAGTATCTTATGCCAGGAGGAGTAGGGTAGGGAACACAAGTAAATGATCTTTACTGTGGTACAATATTAACACATTTAAACAACCAAAATATTGATGGCATGGGTTTTTTTCTTTGAACTTTTACTTTAGGTGACATACAACTTTGGCTCAAATATTGTCTGTATTTCCTCAAAATTATGATGCTAGAGCTCTTACAGATATGATGCTAGAGCTCTTACAGATATGGCCTTCAGACCAAGCCAACCCAAATCTGAAATCTCAGTCTGTTCTGAAATACCAGGAGGAGAAAACTACCTCCACCTCTCTGTAGTATCTCAACAGCTCTGTAATGTCAGGTTGGATTGCAAGTACCTTAGTTTTCACAGATAAGTATAATAACTATTAAATTTTTCCAAGGTCTCTCTTGAATTTCAATACTTACCCAAATTAGAAGTTAAGTTTTATCTGTAGTGAGAAATTAAACAATTACCTTTCCCCTCACAATAATTTCCCTGGAGTCCACTTAGGCATCTAATTTTACCTACTCACGGAAGCATTTTTTGTTATTTTTCTAGATGAGAAAGAGTCACTCCCCAGAGAACACTTCTTGGCTTGACACTGTTTTATCACACTCAAGGTTTAACTTTCTCCCTTTGGTATATGTTTACTTTTTCAGAGATCTCTAAACATACTACTACTAAAATTTAATTTTGAACATGTTCTGTGCTATAGGAGTACTAAGCATTATTTACTTCTGTCATCCCAGATTCTCAAATGAGCACTGGTAGGAATATGCTGTAAAGAGAGTCATCAAAATGACATCCTTTTCTACTACATTTCACCTACTCGGTGGTGTAAACATCTGGCACCTTGGGAATGCACATTTTGCTGTGTGAAAGGCAAGATAATCTGGCGAAAACACTGATGATTATTACATAGATCATGGAAAACACTTCTGTTCCCTTATGCTGAATGACACAATACACTGACTCCATCCCAGAAAGGGATGGATGAATTAGTCCAGGTTAAGAAAGTACTGACAAAACACTTGCTTGGAATCTGAACAAGTGCTAATCAAAACATTTCCACAGTACAATTAATCTATCCTTTGTTATTAACTTTTTATCACAGCTCTGTGTTTCTGGATTCTGATCTAAACCAGAAGCCCCACTTCTATAACACAGCTGGGTTGTATTAAATTTGTACCAATACTTTACCAAGAAACTGAAAAGCAAGTCTGTTGTGAAGACTCTCCTTGCAACTTCATCTAAACTCTGTATCCGAGTCCAGGTCATTACTGATGAATGTGCTGAACAAACACACTCCTGCCCTGACATGGTCACTGCAAAAGAAGAAACAAAGAATTGGAAAAAGGAAGTTTTACCTTCCCTGCTTTCTTTAAAGGAAACTGGAGCACTGAGACACAACAAGCTAAATTTCTCAGTGTGATTTGGATCCATATTCATTAAAATGACAAGTCATTGATCTTAATTACAGTCCCCAGGATCCTGCCACATGGAACTCAAGCTGTTTGTGGAAGTTTAGCAACATCACCTTGATGCATACCCCCAACTTTCTTATGCTAATTCCTAAAGACAAAAACATTCCCATTTCGTCAGCTTTCTTGGTGTCAGCCACAATTTTACTGCTCAGCATTATTTATTTATATTGTAACCTGTCTTGACAGACAAAGTCATCAACCACAGCTGTATCAGGGGCTTTACTACCAGAAAACAAAACTTCTAAATCCAGGTGTTAAGATGAGACCACTGAGATAAACAGTTAAGTGGGAAGCATGAGTTTATCAGGGCAATCAGCCTGGTCAGAAGGGATCAGAACTCCTCCAATCCCCTCCTGCAGACTAAACTCAGCCTGATTAATGTTAGGAGAGATGGCTAAATGTTATGTGCCTATGAATGTTTCAAACATTCCTGTTCTCTCTACCAAAGGAATACACACAAGGACTGCAGTGGCTCTTCCATCTGTCACATCCATATTGCAAAACCAAGCACAGTACTGTGCAACCCTATACCCAGTTTTCTGCTGGAGCTTGCAAGTTTTCTCTCCTACTGCATTAATAATGTGACATGTCCCCATTAAAATAATAATAAAAAGATAAATAAATAAATTTAAAGGAAGGGAGCCATGGCTTATTTCTTTCAGCACATCTTCAAGTGAACAGAATCCCTGGCTCCCCAGGCTGGGCTGTCACTACCTCCTTTCTGTTCAAGTCTCTTAACCACTTTTTTCCTCCTTCCAGCTCACCTGGGAAAAGAACAGGAGGACAAAACTTTCCTGCTATTGTCTGTGAACTGATACACTGAAAGTGGCCTGTGGGAAATCTGCCACTCTGCTGTGGATTTCTGGTCTCTGGGATGTGGTCTGCGAGGCTTACTGGATTCAGGATACAACACCTTGTGGAGGAAGTGCTGTGATTTTTTGGAGAAAATCATTCAGGCATAAGAGCAGAGAAAGAAGTTGTAAAAGTTAAAGAAAGATCCCTAAGGGACATCGGCACTGCCAGGATCTACGAGTTCAGTGTGTAGTCTCTTCTCTCAGCACATTTGCTTTGGGGAAAACCATAATAGCAACTCATCAGCTGAGGCAGGTAAGTGTGCCTGTTACCATATCTATCCTAAAATACTTCTGTTATTAATAAACAATCAAGTAAAATCTGCAGGTCACCATGACTTCATCAGACTTCTCACCCTAACAACTTTTTTTCCATTTTGAATGACACTGTGCAATTGACTGCAGTACAATTTTCTTCCTTGTTTTTCAACAAAATAATTGCTTCATTTAGATTTTGCAGATTTTTGATAACTAAATTGGCTTTTTACCATAATTATTTCCCTTTCTATTTCTCCGTCTTTCACTTTACAGGAGCTGTAGTTTGGGTTTGAATCCTGCTCTCCAGGTGCCAGCAGCATTTTCACATGGGCCTAAGAGCTGGTTTATGGCTGTTCTCATCCAGCTTGGTCAAGCAGGCTAAAAGGAAAAGAAATGCAGCTAAATTCTGAGGGATCAGATTCTATCCACCTCTAACATATTATATAACTTTTCATCCTTTGAGTAGTGTTATTGATTTCAGTGGAAGGAGTTGTTATTGCAGAATGTGAATAAGATGTCAGAATTTCATCCTAAATATTTCACTTTGCAAAGGAAGCCATGCTGCAAAAAAAAAGACACCCTGAGCTGCAGCAGGATACAAAATATGCAGTTACAATAAAATCTGGGAAGCCTTTTGCTTCTTTGTGATGGTGCCCTCCTATTGAAAGTGTTTAATAAACAGAACTAGTTCTGTCTGAATTAAATGAAAGATGCTCATATACAAACTGAGAGTCTTCTAATCCTTACAGCACCACAAATAATTCAAAGAAGTCTTGAAGTGCCACGATAATGGCACAAGATGGTTATCTCTGTATTATTGGTTTTCTGTACATCAAAGAATGCTCTGTGGGAAAAATAAACCAAACACATTTCTTTCAAAAAAGCAGACAATTAAAATTATCCAGAAGTTAAGAAAAATATGAACTGAAAATATTTTGCCTTTGAAAGTCTACATTACGCTTAAAACAATTTTATGGTGGATATTGTGGGCTCTGGATTACCATAAATGTCTGATTGAAAATCTTTGTAAGGATGTTAAGATTAAGTACACAGCTCTTAAGTTCTACAAACACAAAACTGATTTCAAAGGAATCAAGTGATGAGAATGGATGTCCATGAAACAAAAATAATGTATTCATAAAGGCCTTTTTCACCGGTCACTACACAGAGTGACAACAACTGGACTTGCTACCTGGTTTTTAAGTTGCTTAAATTAAAGATTAGGGGAAAAACTGAAAAATGAAAGAAAGAAATACAAGCCAGCTGTACCTGTGGTGTGATTTCATTGCCTTCAGGATAGACAAGGCACTGGTTGGTCAACTTTTATGTTGTAGTTTTGGATGTACGTGAAGTAAAGAGAATGTGGTGCTGAATGAATGCCAAAAAAGTGTACAGGGCAAAATCCACCTGGTACAGCGTCAGCAAAGCCTGGGGAGCTGTGGGGAGGGAAGGGAAAGAGCACCTTACTCTACATGACATTATAAAACAAATCACAGAACTAGCCATGCTCTATGCCAGTGGAAGCACGATACACCAGGCAGAAGAGCTGCCCCCCAGATCTCTCCCAGAATAATTCTATACCTTTCACAGACATAGAAATTCGAGGTCCTGGTGAGTCAGGGCCTCCTGATGCCTTGCACAGTCCCAGGAGCACTCGGCATGGAGGGGCAGTGGGACTGCCTTTCATTTCTCCAATAATCAAACCACTGGACAAGGAGTGGGCAAAACCCTGAATGTTTTGTGCCTGGCTTGCTGTCAGGGCAGAGCTGTGTGTTTGTCCCTTATGCACAGGGGGTCATACCTGCAGCAGAAACATCAGCAACAAAGTGTGACAGGCTTTACTCCACACAGAGGGACACTGAAGTATGGCATCCACTCATTTCCTGTCATACCTTTAAATCAAGGCTAAACGAGGTGAAAAGCAAATAGATTTTCAGCCCTTGTAAACTCACAGGGCAAGCTGAATGGATAAACCAGGGTGATTCACCGTCATATATTATCCTGGTGTGTTAGAGTTGGCTATATAATAAGTTCATGGCCATCTCAAAATAAGTGGAAAGGTGAATGCTACCAATGTGATTACTTGGCTAAAAAAATACATGTCAGTAATTCTTCTTGTACCCTTCTTCACCATTTAATTGCAGTATTTTAAGGTTAAAAATGGGAAAATGCTATGTACTTTTCAGGGAAAACTGACTGGGCTTTTTTTCAGAGATAAATTACTTAAAAACAGAGAGAAAATAATATTGTATTGAAAATGACTCCCTAATGTCCATGTCCCTGTTGGGCCAAGTTAAAGGATGTATAGGCACACTTGCACAAAGAGCTGCAGCTCTGCAATGCTGTGACTGGAGGAGAATCTCAGCTTCTCTGTGTCAAGCTAAAAGGAAAAACTTTGTAGGAAATTTCAGTTCACCTGCTTGGCTGGGATGAAAAGTTTCAAGAAAATAACCAGAGTGTATCTGCTAATGTGCCTGAAGGCACAGTCAGACTGAGAGAGCGGCTCAGATTAGGGTCACCTGGCATGCTCACTTCTGTAGGGTCCCAATTCTATCAGCATCTGTCCTCAAGGGACTTAAAGGAGCTGATCCCCATTTTCCCTAGCAAATGGCTACGTAAGAGGAGAAGAGGAGGAGGAAGGATGCAGGAACTGATTCTCTTGACAATAAGAGTTACTCAGCTGCCACTTCTCCCTTCTTTAGGGTTCAGGATGTTTCTCCCAGCCAATCTTTATAATGAGTGTGAGGACCATTTCAGTGGATAAGCATAACCATAACGCCAAGATAAGCTCATGGCTGCAAATTAATTGTTTAAATGTGGGCTAAACTGCTTATGAGGCTAAGCTGAAGTTGCATTTTGATGTCCAGCTCTGCTATTTGGTTCCTGGAGCACCCTTTGTACTGATCTGTCTATGGTCCACTTGTTCTGGGTGTGACTAAGGAGCTGAATGAACTTCTCAAGTAGACCCAAGTAATGTTTTACACTCTTAATGCATCTTGAAGAACTACCAGATTCATTATAAAAGTTGCTCTTTCATTCATGGTCTCTCCAGACTCAAAAAAAAGAAAAAAGAAAGATCAAGGCACTTTGGAAGACAACCTGTTTCCATGTTATATCTGCCTGTTCACAGGATCAGGAGGATCAGAAGAACTTCCTGGCTTTCCCATTTTCCTCTAATACCAAATTACAATGTGCTGGCCATTTTCCCCTGTCGTGTTTTGAGCAGTTTCGAATGAGGTAGATTAAAACCATTTCACTTATTTATAACAGTTGCAGTAAATTTTAGGGTAAAGCAGGAGGCTATTGGACAGCAGTATTTTGTTTCTTTCCCTCCTCAAGTTAGGGCTATGGAACATGGGGAGCTGATATTAGGTTCTGGCAATTTAAGTCTGTTTAGCAAGGTTCTTAATAATCTCTGCATGTATATCACAGAGAACCCTTCGCATATTGCTTTAAATAATTCAAAACTGCTTCAATATTTTATTAAATAATTCAAGAATCAGACAGGCTTCGTGATTAATGATGTGTACCTGGAATTTCTGCAAACACAGCAAGGAGTCAAAGTATGCTCTAGATACAAGTGTCCTGGCACAAGATCCCATTTACCCCTTGCCAAGGCAATCGTATGTATTAGAAAATTGGAAAAGCGCCTTCTACTCAATGGAAAACTGACTGAGGCCAATGGTTAATGTGGCGGCTGCTGAAAGAGTCTGTTCTTTCTGACAGACAATACTAATTTGGCTGAGAACCTCTATTGTCTTCTGACTCCCATTTTTAATCTTCATGAATAGTACTGGTGCCTGACATGAAAATTAAATGGAAGTGTAAATACTTCTGCAGGAGCTGGGCGTTTGTCCTCGTATTTCACCCATCTTGATTTGAGAGCATGGACAGGGTTTGCTTTGTAAAGCAAAGCACATAAGCTTATTTTGCATGGAAACTTAATCCTAAAGGGCTTGTAAATTGCTGTTATTCCCAGCTGTGCTGGGTCTGTGATCATGAAAAGTACCTGGAAATCTGTTGTCCTTTTCCATTTGTTTTTATAGGGGTATACAAGTGCAGCATCATTATTAAGGCAAAAAAACCCTAAATGCTAGAATTACAGAGTTTTCACCCTGTTGACAGAGCAGCCACTTTCCCTTCTTAGTACAGATGAAACAATTCTGATTTAGACAGTACTATCAACAGTTTTGCCTAGGAAATGAATATATTTCTGTAACCTCAAGGTATTTTTTGGGTAAGGGATTTCTCTAAGACACAAAGAAAATCAATGCTACATTGAGGTAGAAATAAAGCAAATCCTCCTAAATATCCTTTTTTTTTTTTTTTTAATAAAGGGTATGCTAGTGAGCAGAATGGAATACCCAGGAAGAAGGTTACAATTATCAGCACTATTGGAAATATTCTGTAGATACCTTTATGGGAATCTGATATGAGACTCCCAGCCCAGCCACCTCAGTGAGCAACCACTTTACAAACATCAAAAGGACCAGCTGATTTTATTGGATTTTGGATATTTTCAATGAAAGACTCCACAGGGGATACACTGAGATGTGTCCAGCTTTAATATTTAAACACATTCAAGATTTCTAGAGGAAGAGACAGAGAAATAAAGAGGGCTGCTGCTGTGGCAAATGCATTTGGCATGCCATGGCCAGTGTACTCCCCTATATGTTCCTCTCTGCTCCAGCAGCAGCTGGTGGCCTAAGGGCCATTTAAATAAGGTGAGGGACAAGCCTGGATGAAACACATTTTTACAGATGCTGCACAGGGAATATTGACATTAGATGTACAACCTACAACCTGGGGAGTAGGGTGGTGGGTTGGTTCTTGGGGTTTTTCAGTCATGGTTTTTGTTGCTTTTGGTGTTTTTTGTTGTTTTGGTCTTGTTTGTTTGGGGTTTTTTTAAGACTGTGCATCTCAGAAAGAATCTCAGGTATTTAAGGGCAGGGACAAAACCCAAGGTGTACCAAATGACTGATATCTAGAACAAAGCTCTGTATGCACATTTGCATTTAAATAGTGGAAGCTGTTGCAAATTGTCCACACAAGCCTTTATTTCAGTGGTTTACAGATCCATGTTACAATAAACTTCAGCATTCTTTACATAGGCTAGCTGCAAAATGCTGCTCATTGTTTCTTAATAAAATGAAAGCTCGGAGAGATGACCAATTAAGGTGTCTCTACGAAAGTCTCAGGGGTGAAGCATCTTCCTTAAATAAAAGGGAAAGATGCTAATTTTCCATCCCTGCAGATTAATTGAAGGAGCCATAGTATTCTTTTCGTGTTTCAGGGCACAGCAGGTGGGAAGGGAAGAGAGAGAATATTGTAGGTCAGCCACTTTCAGATTTCGATGGAGAGTGTGCCTTTTGTAAAGAATGAATAATTCAACCACCCACACCCCATAACCATTTAAATTACAGCCTTCCTGTATTATAAAGCAATGTCTCAAAGGAATAAATAAAGTTGACAAAAATAGTCTTCATAAGGGTTGACACTGATTACACCAGACTGAACACCCTCCCTCATGGGGCTCGTCCACCTTTAAATGTCATCATGAGATGACACCTGTCTATCCTGCTGTCAGTCTGAACAGAGAATAAGTCTCTGTTCCCAGTGGCTTCTTTTCCTAGCAAGACCAAATCTAAGTCATAAAGCACAGGATGACAAATCTTAAACCAGCAAAAACTGAATGGTTTTTTTATTACTCACTCTGTCTCATAGTAGGAGGGGGAAACCACTAAAGAGAGGAGTGAAGGGGAAATTCATGGCAGATAAATTTAAAACAAATAAAATGTTGGATGCTGGTTCTGTAAAATTAATTTCTGCAGAAGACCATGTAGGAGAATGAAGTGACAGATACTAGGCAGAAATTCTTTCCTGTGAGGGTGGGTGAGGCACTGGCACAGGTTGCCCAGGGAAGCTGTGGACTCCCTACCCCTGGAAGTTCAAAGCCAAACTTGGATGGGGCTTTGAGTAACCTGGCCAAATGGAAGATGTCCCTGTCCATGACAGAGGCATTGGAACCAATTGATCTTTAAAGTACCTTCTAACCCAAGTCATTCTATGATTCTGTGACAGAAAACATTGTCCCTGCAATGCTTTGCATTAATCAGCAGTGGTAATTCATAGCCAACTGCCTATCAAGGACAACTGACCTTGTGGCTCTGTGATTCACAAAACTGATCTGTTGGCACATATTTGGTTTTTTATTCATTTTTATTGTTGATTGTATCTTGCAAGATAACAGGCTCAGAAGACCACGGGTACTTCCATAGCAAGTGAAATCAAAGGCCTAACTAGCCCTGAGGAAACAGGCTGTTGAGAAACCAAATCATGGCTGGCCTCTGTGACATGGCTCATCTGAAACAGAGATGAGAATGATATTCAGCTTTTCTGAACAAGCCTAAAACCTTTTTCCTTAGTCAGAAAATAATTTATTTCCTGATGACTTCCAGTTGTTTTATTAAATTTCTACCATGGAGAAAAGAAAATTCCGAAATGTGATTGTTCGCTGAAACAGACATTTTTTCCTATTTTTGCTGCAGTTCATATTTCATCTCAGTACAATAAGTTGACATAGTGCCCTCATGCACCCTCTTTCTCTTAGAGGGTGCCTAAGATATTAACAGTTAATTTGCCACAGAGCAGCTTAACTGGCCTCCCCTGCCCAACAGCACAAAAGGGAATGGTTATTGATACCCTGTGATACAAACTGATATCCCCTAAGGGCAGCATATCTATTTATTATTTAATTCCCATGGCTTATTTCTTACTATTGGAATGGTTTTCTGTGCTGGTAGGAAATCCTAATTCTGCTCCCATATGGACAGCTCAGATAAAGTGCCTGCCTGCCTGTGCTCCTTTTGTCCTGTGCACAGCGAGTCGGGCAGGACACGGAACAGCCTCACTACTGTGGGCAGGAGAGGGAAGGAAACAAACACACTTCAGGCTCCCACTTCACAGGTGCTGCCAGGCTCAGCGTGGTCATGATGCTGTAAAAAAAAAAGCATATCTAAATAGATGATATTCACAAAGAATACTGCATCCATTAGCTCATGGGAAACTTCAGACTTATATGATGTGGCTTTTTGCTGTTATCCAGTCCCTTTCCCTCTGTGCCATTTCACTTCTTTGAAGTGCTGAAGGTGTACTGCAATCCAGACTCTCCAATTCAGAAACTATATGTGTATAAATGAAAGATCTAGTTACTCTGAGCTACTTTCAAATCTAAATTAAGTTGCACTTAGCAAAGAACGTGTTCAACAGCACCAGGAGCACCTTGTTTTTTGCATGTATTAAAAAAGAGCCTTCCCCATTTTGTGCTAATAACATGCTATTCAATAACTTCAGGTAAGAGCTACAAAGGATTAAAACAGTTTTACATCTCTCCCAGCTCCTCAAACAGCTGTGTTATGCTGCAGCTGCACACATTGCTCAGACAAGATACAGCAGCAGGTAATTCTGCAATCATTGGCCCCCAACATACCCCAGCATCCAGCAATCCCCTGGTTAGTCTAGGTTTTAGAGAAGCAAAATCCTCTAAGCCAAGTTCCCCTAAGAAAAATGAAACAAACCTATTTTAATAGACAAATATATTTGACAATAGGATTATCTGAGTTTCTAAGGTTAGCAACCTGTCTTCCTCAGAAAGGCACTAAGCACACCTAATTAACGCTATAAAAGAAACTGAACATATTGGTTGGGTACTAAGATTTTCTTTGCACTAGTTGCATTGTCATGGCTAAATAAAAAGGACTGATGTCTTGCTTTAAAAATGGAGGAGGGAGAGGAGGTATGGTGAGAGAAAGGAATTACCCATTGATTTATTCTTTTACTTAACAGCAAAGGGGAATGAGCAATTTAAGGTCAGCAGCATATTGTTCAGCTGGCCTCAGAGCCTGCAAAATTACCAGCACTGTGTGTTGCAACAAATTACATGCTTTTGTCATCCCTGTTTGTTTGAAATATGTGTGAAACGAAGAGGGGAAATAGCTAAGACCAGCATTAAGGGCTGCCCTGATCTGCCTAGAAGGTGAATGGAGACAAAACAGTCTGTTTTGTTGTTGATAGGAGAGCCCCTCTAATGCACAATCTGCTTTTGTAGCTGCTTCCTTCCCCCGTACCAGGGGCACACACAGCCAGGAGGGTTGCTGGAAATCCCAGCAAAACTACTCCTCCCAGTTCTCTCCCTCTGTACCCCAGTGATCCACCCCAAAGGGCTCATGTTTGATTCTGCACAAAGTCCGTGTGCTGTCCTTGTAGTGCTGAGGGCTGCCCAGCCACCATGCCTGCAGAAACATTTACTCCAACAGTCCCTAAAGAACTCACCCTGTGCAGAACGGATAAATTAAACACGGAGGTGTGGCTCAGCCAAGGCACTGCATCACACAGTGAGCAGGTTACTGACAGTCCAAGTAACTTTTCAGACTAATGACTCTCTCATCAGTCCAGGAAAACAGGTCCTATTGCTCCAGAAGGTCATACTGGCCTTTATTTTCCTCCTGGTGATGCAAGTGCTGATTATACTGCAGTATCCAAGACAGGTAATTCATGTCAAAAGGTGGAGAAAGTGGCTTTGCTTATTGATGTGTTGTCATCGCAACGTTCAGCCTTTCTGTTCATAGCTATTCACGTGAGTTACAGCAAACAGAGCCTGTGCCTGGCATTAACCTGCTCCCCAGGCAGCTATTACTCAAAATGCACAATGGCCTGCGGGACACCAAGAGATTTGCCATTGCTCTATTGACCAGACACAGCCTTGTACTGCACCGTGTGATGAAGTAGTGTCAAAATGGCATTCCAGGCCATTCCCCTGGAAAAGTCAGAAAGCCACAGCTTGGACAGGTGCGCTCTTTGCTGAGGCAAGAACTGCCTGGACGGCTGGGCCCAGAGAGGGGTGGTGCTGCATCCAGTTGGTCATTGGTGTCCCCCAGGGATCAGTACTGGGCCCAGTCCTGTTCAGTATCTTCATTGATGATCTAGGTGATGGGAACAAGTGTACTTTCCGTAAATTTGCAGACAACAGCAAGTTGGGTGGGAATGTCAATCTGCTAGAGGCTAGGAGGGTTCTGCAGAGGGATCTGGAGAGATTGGATCGATGGAATGAGACCAATTGTATGAGGTTCAATAAGGCCAAGTGCTGGGTCCTGCCCTCGTGTCCCAACAAGGCCCTGCAGTGCTCCAGGCTGGGGCCAGAGGGGCTGGAAATCTCCCAGTGGGAAAGACCCTGGGGGTGCTGGCCAACAGCGGCCAAACGCGAGCTGGCGTGTGCCCAGCTGGGGCAAGAGGGCCAAGAAGCCCAACAACATCATGGCCAGCAATAGTGTGGCCAGCAGGACCAAGGCAGTGATTGTCCCTCTGTGCTGGGCACTGGTGAGGCCACACCTCGAGTGCTGTGTCCAGTTTTGGGCCCCTCAGCTCGGGAAGGACATTGAGGGGCTGGAGCAGGTCCAGAGAAGGGCAATGAAGCTGGGGAAGGGTCTGGAGCACAAGACTTATGAGGGGCAGTGGAGGGAGCTGGGGCTGTTTAGCCTGGAGAAAAGGATGCTGCAGGGAGACCTTATCACTCTCTACAGCTCCCTGACAGGAGAGGCTGGCCAGGTGGGATCAGCCTCTTTTTCTACCAAGTAGGAAATGGTAGGCCAGGAGGAAATGGCCTCAAGTTGTGCCATGGGTAGCTTAGATTGGATATTAGGAAACATTTCTTCGGCACAGGTCATCAAGCACTTGAATAGGCTACTCAGGGAAGGCCTGGAGTCACCATCCCTGGGGATATTTAAAAGACGTATTGATGTGGCACTTGGGGACAGGATTTAGTGGTGGACTTGGCAGTGCTGGCTTAGCAGCTGGACTCGATGTGCTTAAGGTTCTTTTCCAACATAAATGATCCTATGATTCCATGTACATGCTTGTCCTTCCCTGGCATATTCTTCCTTTATGGGCTCTGTAGCACCTAACAAAGCAAGTACCATGAACCTCCCCACATTTTGTTTTAGGCTTCACTGGGCAACAAGATGAAGCTACCCTAATGTTGCAGCTCAACAAGCTGGGCAGCAGTGTGAGCCACGAGGTATCATGGGAGGACTTGAAATTGCTGTTTGTTGTCCCTGATCCTCTGTCAGCAATGACTTCAGTCTCATACTGCTTCTGTGTATGAAAGTACTTTTCCCCAGCTCAGCCACAGAAAGGCAGGAAATATCCTGCATGTCATTTACCCTTGCTTTGAGGAAAGTAATTACAATTTTTACTGTGTGTCTTTGATTCCTGGTGTAGAAAAATCTTTTTCTTCACTTAGGTTTTACTAATCAATACACTGTCTCTCGGAGGACAGAACCTGACTCATCAATGGAGCTTTCTGTGCTGGCCCTACAGAGGCACTGGGATCTCCACATGCCATCTCAACTCCATACTCCCACTAAGAGTGATGGAGGTGGAGAACCCCAAGCTGGGGTTGCCACACAAGTTTTGGTCATTACTAAAAGCCATTCCTCACAAACCATCTTTCCCAGGCACTCCTCCAGTCCTTGGCTTGGTCTTTGTGCTCACACACACCTACCCCTTGTTACTGTCAGGGATAGAGGCTGTGGTCCCTTGCCACTGTAAGTATTAGATTCTGTGTTTCTTGTTGCAGGACGGGCAGGAGAGGATCAGAGCTCAGGAGGAGTCTTTGTGTAATGGGCAGCCCTGTTGCGTGCTGGTTTTATCTGACATCATCCTTTCATGGCTTGTCTAGACAAATAACACAATTCCAAATCTCTCAACAGACAGGAGGAGAAGTCATTGCAACCCTACATCTGAATTTGATGGGCTGCACCCTTCTACCATTCCTGCAGGGATGGGGGGAGCTGACTGTCCCAGCAGCCACTGTCTCACCAACACATACAACAGTTTGTGCAGCACCAAACATCCTCTGCAGGGACTTATCCAGAGTCCTTGATTGCCTGGATCTTGCTTCTGACCTGGGCAAACCCCAAATTCTGTAGGACCCAAGGTCTCCAGCCTTGCACAGAGCAAGGGGCAGTCACCTCTCATGGAACCAAGGTGCTGCCCATCAGCAACCAAACTTCCATCCCTACCCTGGCCACAGGTTTTAATGATGTGTTTAACTTGCATAAACAATGAAAGTTCCCCCAAAGATGCTTCTGACGTTAGGCATGCACATTCATGAATCTGTGACCCAGCCCTCATCATCTTCCAGAGGATCTTCCTCTAAAGAAAAGCTCCACGGTGTCATCCACAGTTTTGGAGGTCTAGAGGAAGCTCTCCTAAGGCTACACAAAGCATTTAGCACAGCCCCACTCACTCAAAATGCCACTTGTGTAACTGACAGACCTCTGAAAGCAGCTTTTAATTTACAGCAACAGGACCATTTTTCAAAGTTTCCAAGAATTTTGTGCATTTTACAGTGAAAGGACATTTATTGCCACTTTTATGTGTAAGCTGACTACAGCTCCATATTACTTGGGGTATAAAGCAGATGAGAAAAAGGCCTTTAAACTATTGTTGTTGCACTTCTGATCTTGATTGATGTTGACACCAATTAGCAGAAAAGGAATCTTCCAGATAAAGGAAAAGAAGATTTTATTAAGCCCTAAATGCCAAGAGTCAGAATTCAATGCAAAATTCATTAGTGCTTATGGCAGGAGTCCTACCAGCTATTGCCAAGGGGTTAAAGGGAAATAAAAATTACATAAATAGGATTTTCAGGACTTTTAAATCCTAGCTTGAACAGTAAACTTGTTTGGGTGATTTCAGCTTGCTGTTCTATACCCTGATATATAAAGGCTGATCTGGTACACTCACTAGCTTTAATCAGAGGCAACTTCTACTGAAATCAGCTGTGTTTCTCTAAATGAAGAGAAAAATTGAGGTAATATTTTTTCATTCAGTTCTAAATCTATTTTTGTAAATACAACATTCATCAGGTAGAAGAAGAGGTCTTCACATGATATAAATATAAATTTTAAATATATAAATATATGCATGTGTGTGTGTATATATATATATATGGGATCAAAATCTGATTTAAAAATTCTATTTCATGTACAGACAGTGACACAAAAATAATGATACTTGCTTTTGCAGGCTTTTACCCTTAAACAGTTGCTCAGAAAAATAAAGGAGCTTTGCAAGTTTCCTGATGTTGTATCACCAATAAATCCCAGTTTAACAAAGCTCCAAAACAAGATTTGAAAGCTTTAGAAAAACAAAGATTACATATGCTTTTTAGAAATAGAAATGAAATAGTTTGTACAGTTTGGAGTCTGGAGAACTTTGAGTGGCTGCTCTGTAAGAGAAGTGCCACAGCTGCCTGTTGTTCTAACTCACAGCTCTTACAGGAACTCTGCTTTGGAGCAGGAACAAATACTTGGGCAAGTTGAGGCAGTTCCTTCCTAAGGCTTCTATTCACAGCACTCAGAAATTTTCTTGAGCATTCATGTCTCTCTGTGTTCACTAGATCATGTTTTGCTTTTTAACACTAAGCTCTTCAGTTTGGTAAGAAGAATCATGGGTCCCAGTTCCCAAACACCAGGCACTGCCTCCCCAGAAACACACCACAGGTTTTCTTTCCTCTCTGCTTGCAGGGTATCTGCTCTTTCAGTTCGAAGGGCTGCACACACACACACACAGATTTCCTGCAATTCAATTTAGCCAATGATAACTCAATTTCAACATGTCCTAAGACATGTTCTTCCACTGGCAGAGGATCCTGATGACCATCAGTTTACATCCACTTGTCAGAAGCCCCAGGGCAAATGTTGACTCTGAATTTCCCTTCCAGTCTCATTTGCTGCATCAGATGTCATCGGTGCTTTTGACAGCAGCATCCTAGAGTTGTAGCTAGGAACTTATTGCCATTTCTTGCTTGCTGTGAACATTACAGATTTGGTTTGTACCTCTCTCATCTTCCAGGGCTAAGCACTGCACTTTTCTGTTTCATTATACTGGGGTAGTGCTGTTCACCTGGAAAGACTTAAGCCCAGATTTATTTTAAAAATCAAAGCATCCATTTGCTGCCTTCGCATCATTTGCTCCTGCCCTGCAACCAACCCTTCCCCCTTTTTTAGCACCTACCTTTTGTCCTCTGCTGCTTAGGGCAGGAGTTCATTTTCCTCTAGACTTGAACAACTCGCCACACAGTGAGAGCTTTGCTCTCTGAGTGAGGCTAAGAACTAGTTTTATTATTAAAAACCCCTTGCAGGTTGCTTATTAAAAAACAAACCAAATAAAACAAACAAACAAACAAATGAAACAAACAAAAACCCAAAACAAAACAAACAAACAAAACAAAAAAAACCCCAAAATACAGACAACACTGGGTTTTGTTATTAAACCACATGTTCAGAATATTGATGAGCCTGGAAACTGATTGGAAAAAAGATAATGATTCTAGAAATGGGGATATGGGATTTTATGGAATATGTTTTGTAGACCCCTACTCTTATCTAATACTTTATCGCCTCAGTTTCTCCTCAGTCCGTTTGAGCCACATTATGCTCTCACAGTATTTACATGTTCTGTGAATGAAGATGGGTTTCTGCTCATTGATGGCTGTTGCCTAAGCTGCTCTGTCTCTTGGATCTTGTTCATACTTGTAGTGTACCAATTTTATAATACCAAACCTTCCTCAAATAAACATTTAAATGTGGAGAGAGAGTTCCTGTTCAGAGAGTAAAACCCATCTAGCAAAATCTCAGAGCTAGAGCAAAATGCCACCAGCTTCCATCAGTTCTTCAGCAGCAAGTGACATATGGCAGAAACCTGGCCCCCTTGCAAAGGACTAATGAGGAGTCTCTGCCCAAGACTTAGAGACTATGACTGCTCTCTGTGTGTGTGCATAAGAATCAAAAAAGCAACTATCCTGAGAAGCATGATGAATTGCTTCAACTCCTGCACCTCTAGAAGGATTTCTCCTTCTGTGTTCACAGAACTGTGGGGGAATGTTTGAGAAACCAGCAAATTAAAGGTATTTTTGTTCTTTCTTTTGCTTCTTGATGGGGAAAACATTGGAAAAAACATGCCATGGAAGTAGAGCTTGTGAAACTCTCTCTCATAACTTTGCTAGGGAGCTCCTTGGAGGACCAGAGTGGGGCATTTACAAATTTGAAATAATGGGGCGTTGGCTCAGTCACACAATAGATATACTCTCAGTTGGTTAATAAAATAAGAAAGAATTCTTGCTTAAAAAACTATTTGCAGGGAGTCAGATCTGTTTCAGTCTTATGCACAGATTCTCTTAGCTCTTCCTCTGTTGCAAACAGAGACGACAAGACTTCATGGGATTTCAAATTTACAGTATATCAACAAGAATATTTTAAAGCAGAGGTGCAGTGATAAGGCAAAATTTAGAACTCTGCCCCTTTTCTCACTCTGGAGTTATCTGTAGCAGCCACGGAAAGAATAGAAAATGGGATATTCTTCATAGATATTCATATATAACAGGACACCAGCAGAAATGCTTGCATTGTTATCCCTGTCAGATTCTATGAATCCACAAATCCTGCTAAATACCTAACATCACAGCTAAAGATGTGCCTAGATGTGCAAGCTGTCAGTTATCTATAAAAGGCCTCTTATCAGGACCAGCACTGACAATAATATCTGCAAATGCTGAAGGCCCCTCAGCTGTCAAACAAGAAATCATCATCCAGCTGTGTGATAAATGTAAATGCAGGTGCTATGTCCACAAGCAAAATATAAGAGGATAAACAGCCAGGTGACTAAGAATGAACCTGACCAGAGAAAAAAAACATGTGAGAAAAATAGTAGGGTTACAGTTAATCTTCATCCTGTTGTCATTGTCAATAGGGGACATCAGGAGTCTACCTAGAGGTGTCAGCAGCATTCCTGTTACTTCTCTCTATACTTCTCTCTGTATCTCACACAGAATGGTCAGTTTTGATTGTGGGCAACTGTGAGTTGCTGGCAGTAAACTTAACAGCTACTGATTCAACTGGTGCTTCAACACAAGCCATGATGTGTGGAAGTGGTAGAAATATGGTCATGTGCCCACTTTGGATTTAGTCCTTGAACCAAAATGTCTTCAGCCAGGACTAGACAAAAATAAGTACAACAATCTGTATCAGGCCTCTGTCATCAGCACCATTGCTAGATGGAGAGAAGGTAATACAATAGGTCCCAGGAATATGTATGATATCTTCTAAAAACCATAGAAAATTTACTGTCTGCATTATCTTGTGGCAGGGAGCTCCACAGCTTAGCTGGAAACTGAGCAAATTGTAGGAGGTAAGAAATACAAACAGGATTTTCTTGTACTGTAAAGCAACTTATTGAGTGAGGATATTTTTCCTGAACTGACAGAAGATGGAAGTCATGCTCCATAGAACATGTAGGCATAATCCACAACAGCAGAAAAACACCAGCAATTAGTCAGAAGCCCTCTACTGACTGACAAGAAGTAGACATACTATCACTGCAGACCAATCTTCTGAGCTCTCAAAGTGTGTAAATTAGACATAACGTGTAAATTGCACAGTAAGTGACAAGAATTTCAGAACATTGGTTACTTTGAGACAGTCATTTGAGGAATGAATTCTTTCAAGAAATATAAAACTGCTGCTCTTGATGGCATCTGACAACTGAGTAGATAAAATACCTTGGTTGAATGACAAATATCCCAATACTCCAACCATTTACTGTGCATTGCTGTCAGTGTGTTAGTGCTTGTATCTCATGGCCGTCCAAAAATCAGAGAAGGATGCTTCAGAGCCAGAGAACAGTGGGTTGTGTCCATACGGCATCATCTTCACAAATGGCATCAGCATCTGATCCTAATTAAATTAGTTATCACCATTTGCTAAATGGTTCCTAATACCAGAGCAAGCTGGACTGTTCCCAAAAAATCCCTGCTGTTTAAGTGCTTAACATCACTGAGCAGTTCCAAGAGAGCCTTGGAAGGGCATGGACAGATACTCTATGCTTGTAGATCCTTCAGCAGCTGCTCATGACACCGGAAAATCTGAAGTACAATTTTATTTGTAATTATTAAATCACAGAAATTGATCATCTCTTCATAGGGATTGCACACTGAAAAGTTTACATAAAGCATGTGAGAACCAGAGCCAATGGTGCAGACTGCAATATGAGCTATTAGAAAAGGGTACTTGTACCAATATTTTTGGCATCTGTCAAAATAAGCAACCAAGCTATGATCATACAAAATCTAATTTCTTGCAGGTGCCTAAGCCATCACAATCCAAAATTAGGAATGCAGTTTTAAGGACTTCATGCAAAATCATAGCCATGGTGACCTGAGCATCCTTCCTGAATATCTGATTAGTGCATCCAAAGCCAACTGTATATGAATTCAGGTGAAACAGATGTGAGTCTCCTCCACCTTTAGATTCAATAAGCAATTTTGCACATCCAAGATTGAGGGTGACTCACCCTTGACTAGCACATGATCTGTCTGGGTATCATACTGAATTGCACACTTTACTGAAGGCCAGAGAGATCAAAATGCAAAATAAGTGCTCATAAGAGTTCAGTTCCCACATGAAGGTGAGGGGCAGATGAGGAGACTGATGGCAACCACACAATGCTGTGCATTGCTGAACTCACACAGTGCCACTCAGACCTGTACGTGTGCTCTGTGTCTGAGTGGTCAGGGTTTGCAGGGTTACATAAGCTGCAAGGGATCAAAATTGCATTGTCTGACTGGTTATCTTGGATAGTCAAAATCAGTCTGTCTTTCTGGGAGTCATCCTATCTGATATCATGAAAGCATGAGCTATTACCAGGGAATGCACCTTGAATGTTTATACTGGTGCTGAAAACTTTTCTGGTTACAGCAGAAATACAGAAGCTGTGGTAGCTACACAATTGACAGTGCACAAGATAATCAGTAAGGTATTTAAAATTAGCATAGATTAAAAGAAAATAAGAGAAAATAAAAGAAAATTACTTTGCCCTGTAACCTGAGAATGAATTCGACAACTTGGAGACCTTATCACACATGAGTCAGCTGGGAGAACAAGAACATGCAGAAATGTGATCATTATGAATAAACAGTAATGTGTGAACATAGAGCCTGGTTGAATGATACAGCACGTCACGTGGTTTGTGGCATCATGAAAGAGTTGTAAAATACCAAGGATTAAACCCAGGCAACCCATTGGTGCATCTCTTATGCTGACTTTATGAAACCTCATCAGAAAACAAGCAAAGGATGTGTATCAGGAAAAAGGAAGCACAGACATAGCTGTGCAGGCATGAAAGGATAAACAACTCTTTTATACTCTTTCTGCAAATCCCAACAAGGTAAATGACTGAAAAGCCTCTTTTAAACCCTACCAGTATGTGACAGGAAAGAGGAAATAATGCCCTAATTGCCAAAAATGGCAAGGAGAGGAGAGGAGAGAGGGCAGAATGTCACGGTTAAAATTTGTTTCCAATTCATTCGCTCTCTCCAAGGTTCCTCCTGCCCTTTAAGAAGTCTGCACTTAAAACATAATGGACTAGACAATTTCCAAACCAGGAACTTGGTATTATTCATTTTAATGCCACTCCAGTTGGCTGGGCAATACAATAGATCATCACACTGTGAGAGAACCCTTTGGTCCCGGCTATGTATCAGACTGAACTTCTAGATCTATAGCATATTTATCGTGAGTCTGCTGCCACACAAGGTTATTGTGCTGGTAAGCAGTATTTCCCCATCTCAAATTTGGTTCTTTTAGCCAAAATGGAGCTATTCAACATAAAAAAAACCCCACCACCACCAACAAAAAAGCCTATTCTGACTTTGTCAGAGTCACATGCCCAGAGTTCAATATCCACCATGGAACTCAGGGAAAGTATCAGCAGACAGTATTGTTTCACAAAATATTCAAGACTGTCTTTTTTTAGTATGAGCCACTGTTTAATCTTGGAAAGATGCACTGTACTGTCATTAGTTTCAGCTACACCAGATATCCTTCACTGCTTTTTCTGTTTAGAATAAGCTCCATGAATAAACAGAGGATTTCTTTTTTCCTAAGGTTATTCCCCTCAGCATATAAAGAGAAGAAAATTCTGCATGGTTTTGGGCCATTTTTTCCCAGATCCTGTGACAAAACACTTGGGGCACACCAGACTTGTGGTCACAGACTGTTTCACTCCCAGGAAACCAAGCCAAAAGGTCCAAGATGTCACAGGAGACATGTCAAAGACATGGGATCAGAAAAAGTGTTACTAGTAATTAACTTGTCTTGGAAGAAACTTGGTACTTGATGTTTCCACTGCTTTCATGGGAAGTCAATGCTCTGAAATTCTGACAAATCAAGTCATTTATTCAAATATTCAAACATTTATTCTCCTTACTGTGAACTCTGCTGCTGTGAACTTGGATCTAGGAGGTTTAAGAGATACGAGTGTAACAGAAACAAAATCCACTTTTGTTCAAAGGTCATTGTCAATAGTGTTATTTTTTTCTGGTCTTGTTTTCTCTTCGGCATACTTGCATTTTTGTCTATAAGTGACAAGTTTGACCAGAGCAGCATTGATTAAACCAAACTCACAGACTCACTCAATATTTCAACGATCGAGGATTGCTGGAGGAAAATAAATACTTATTTTCACTCCACCTTGCATTTCCAGCTAGAAGCGAAGCCAGTGGTGACATAAATCTGCTGTGCAAAGGTTTCTCTATGCTATTTCCATCTGGAAAACCTCATGAATTCCCCAAGAAAGCCTGTTCTCACGATCATCCCACCTTGCTCCTGTGAGCTTCTGAGGTCGAAAAAGCTGAGTCAAGGTCCCTTCTGGCTAACTGGATTGCTGCAAACTCTCTGCTGCCTGTTTCCCGTCTCTCCTTAACATTCACAGTGCTTCAGCTAAAGTTCCTGATCCATTACCATTCAGATTGTGTATCTATTTACTGACAGTCCTTAACTCTTTTCATCATATCTCTAATTCTGTATTTAAGGCCTTGTGTTGCTCCTTCCTGCCCATATTTATGCTCTTATCTCTATTGTTTCCCCATTGTTCTGCCTTCACACTCTTTCCTTGAGCTCATTCTTTCTTCTGGTCCATCAGGGCTGTATCACCCTCCTGCTTTTGCTCAACTCCCTCACTTTCTATCCCCTTTACAGACTTCTCCCTCCCTGTTCTGCAAGAACCAGATCTACAGTCTTGGAGTGCTTCTGAGGGGCACTTGTTACTCCACCATAAGTTCCCACTGAACTCTAAGAAAGAAGAAAACCAAGCACAGGAGTAGTAGAGAAAATGAAGGAAAGAGGAGATGGGAAATGGAAGTTGACAAACCATGTTTTGTTGCTGCTACAAGGAAGTGACAGCAACAGTAGTAACAGTGCTAGGCTCTTACTACTTTTTAAGAAGAAAAGTGATGTTTGGAATGTGTCAAAGGAAAGGAGGCTGTGGCCACCAACATCTATAAGTGCCTGTCCAGTGGACTGTAATTCCATCAATGCTGTTGCTGGGCAACAGGAAAACAGCATCCAGAGGGTCTGTACTGCCAGTGTTATCCCACAAATGCCTCATGGCACTCGAGGTGGTACGAGATGGCGAGACCTGAGGGCAGAAAATAAGGGTCAGAGGTGAGATTTTCCAGCACGTTCACCTGAAGGTAGCAGGGGGAAGGGCTCTCTCAGGCTGAACCAGGCTCCCAGATCAGCCTTGAGCCCAGACAAGGAGAAGGATGGATTGATTTTACCTTTTTTCTGGGATACAAGCATGAAGAATGTAAGTCTGGTAAGAACAAAAACATTCTATCTAGGGAAAGATGACTGGGAAACTGTTGTCCCAGGGCACTCAACTACTATATTCTTCATCCTGACAAATTTTATGTGCAGCTCAGGGCGACAAGATTTTGGCCAAAACCAAGCAAAGCCAAGTTTCATGGGTTGCAGTGCTATGTGCCAGATGAAGAGCCTAACCAGAGTAGTCCTATATGATATTAGTGTTAGATAATAGCTAGGGTGGCAGTTCTCAGATGGAAGTTCCTTAAATGAGCAGTGGTTGCTAATATTTTCTGGCTCTTGGCTATAACATGCCCATGGGCCTAAAGCTCTTTGAAATGATTTGGCTACTGCAGATCACCCTGCAGGATGCAGCACTGAGTAAAACTTCCACTCAGATGGTCATAGTAGGCAACTGGGATCCAAGAGTCCTTGCATTGCCACATTATTCTCAAACACTGGCATAAAGAAATTGATGTTTTTGTGTTTCATGCAACATGAGCTTAGTTAGCATTACTTGAAATAATAGGTGGCACATTCCCTCAGAAGTGCCTTAAAGCTGTGAAAGTGTAAAGTATCATAGAATGGTAGAAGAAGATCCCCAGACTGTTTCTACTGACATACAAAATTCAGGGCTCCTACTGCCTCACATTTTCAGGGTAACTGCTAAAAACCAAGATTATGTATTTGTCAAGTCAACTCATTAAACAATTTGAGACTTTGTGCTACTTGATTTGGGTGCAAATTTAGTCAGAGTGTAGGGGTGAATTGACACAGAACACATTTCCAAACTGCTGCCTTAGGGCCATTTTAGATACCGTGGTAACACAACATTGTTATTTTATAAGCTACCTGAAAATCAGCATTACTCTGTTGTGCTGGTTTTGACAACCAACAGGGAAACTAAGCTTGGCTGCTCCCGATATCTTCTTCCCTAAGAGAGCCAGGCAGGATGGCCCCCTTCTCACTTCCAACCCCAAGTCTTTCCTTCTGAAACCACATCCCCCAGCATGGAAGTGCATGCTATAGAATATTCAACACCAAATCTCCACCCCCTGCCATTGTAACCATAACACTCTGTGTTCTTCATTTCCACAGTGGACAGAGGAAATCTTATTCATGGATGCTTATTGATATTTCTGTATTTAAGATGCATTTAAAAAGGAAACAGAGGCTGTAAGGTGCTTAAATGTCTCTCACCTGTACTAATTCCAGTGGCAGGAAGACAAGGGGTGTGGTGCAGACATGGTGGTATAGCCATTTTTGGGGGTCAGTATCCATTTACCGTTCAAGATTTTTACATAAGCAGACAGAAGTGCAAAGCACAGAGACCTGTTTGGCTCCCTACCATCTCACTCCTGGCATGGCTCATGCCCCTTCACTGCATACAGTGGTTCTGGTTCCCTAAGTGCAACCCAACAAACTTTCATCAGGCCTCCCAACTCAAAGCTCGAGCTTTTCCAGGGGTTCATTTTAGAAGGTGAGCAAAATCGATCCTACTCATTCCAGTTAGACAGCCAGTGAATAAATCTTGTGTCCTGTCATTGCAGATCTTTCTGTTGTGTCGCACGCTGCTTAGAAATTTTCTTAAAGTAACTGTAGTGTTCCACTTATTTCTTTTCAACAGTTAAAACTTCTTCCTTCTGTGTAACCACAGAGTGTTTGTTCAAGGCCTGCTTCTGTGCTGAGCAGAATCTGTGCTGTGTTTACAAAGTAGAAGCCAATACAAAGAGAGCTGACTGTAATGAACAGTGTTTGGAATGAAATGTCTAATGAGTATAGATGCTATCAAAGATGTTCTCTTGCTCAGAAGTGAATGTTAATGCCAATTACTCATGTTTCTTGATTAAACTCTCACCGAACATTAAGTACTGCAGAGAAAAGGTCCTCCATCACAAAATATGCACATTGCAGTTGAGTCAGAAGCTGGTACCAAGAATCCAGGGACAAAGTGTACTCAGTGTTGTGGTCCTTCTAAGAATACATGGGAGTACATTGGATGTGATTCATAAAAGATGTCCGTGCTGAGTATTCCACTGGATCACAGCCAAATAAGTGCACACCAGACTGAGATGTCCTCTCAGGACAATGGAAATACTTCCATGAGCAAATAACTAAAAGAGGACATTTTACATGGACAAATAGGAGGTTGCACTAAAGATGTGACAGATCTCAAGATCTATAACCAGGAATCATACAAACCACGAGAGTCAGTTGTGAACTCTCATAGTTGATGTTGGGGCTACTGCCCAGTTTGACTGGATCCATGTACACTACTCTGTTGGATAAACCATGCTGGCGTACATCTGCAGCAATTTTGTTCTAAGAATATTTTGCTATGATACAAAAGGGTCAGGAACCTTGCTATATTTATATGTATGCTTCAGCTCTGAAATAAGGTGAAATGCACCAAACGGGAAGAAAAGTGAACATCGGGTTTCTTTTAAAAAGTGAAAAGGTCTATTGACAAAGCTATAGGAATATGTGTTTGTTTTCTGATCATCAAATCAGAGTTTAAAAGCAGAAGGAATGCATAAATTGTCTATTTCCAGCCATCTTCTCTGTCTCAGGCCACTGCACTTACCCAGCTCCTACTGCCTTTAGTCAGATGTTTCCTAGAGCCGTGACACAGTGACACCCTAAACCCCTCTGGCACCCAAGCTACACAGTGGATGTAATATTGGGAACAGACAACAACAAGAAAGCTTAAAATTGAAATAAAATTGAAGGTGGCTGGTGGAAGAGCAACTTCCCATCCCTAGATTCAGACTGGGATAAAATCTTCCATCCAAAGAGGATCCTGAGGGTCTCATGAGCACCCAGAACCTGCTGTACCTGCCTTTCTGCCAGCACCTGTCAGAGCACTGTTCACCAGAAGAGTTCACAGATAAATAGATGCGTTATATAAAATCTAGGGGGAGAGGAGTGGCAGCGACAGGGATGTGTCTTGCCCAGGGACAGGCAGGAAGCCATTAGCAGAGCTGGAAAAGGCCACAGATGTCCCAGTTCCAAAGATTGTGCTTTAAATATTTAACTACCCAGTGTTTATCCCATTTGTTATCAATAGATCGCAGCACCTGGCTTAAATAATGCTTTACTCCTTGAAAATATCACTTCATAAATCTTCATGACAGGCACGTGCAGTGGGTGTGTGCCAGTGTTATCCCACTTCTCCAAACTAGGACACTCACACATCCCAAAACTGACAAAAGATCCTCCTGCAGCCACTGGGTTGGGGAAAGCCTGAACTGCCCACAGAACTCTCTCCACGAGCCTTGCAAAGAGCAGAGCATTGGGATTTAAATCTAAAGCTGTGGCTGCTTGAGGATGATTTGCAGGAAGTGCAAGAGTAGCTCTGGCTGAGCAGACAATTCACAGGAATGGTTGAGCTAAACGATCTCTGATGGGAAGAGGGGTGGGAAGAGGGATGCCTGGATGTCTGCCCCTGCCGAGCCCCCGACCAGTGCCAGCACTACCGACAGCACTGCAGTTCTCACACAAATTCAAGTTAGAAGGAGAAAAAGGAGGAGATTGGAAGTAATGGGGGATATATGAATCATATCTGCAAGACTTCGTGAAATTTCATTTTGAAATCTAAGATTTAAACTAATGTATTCCTTGGCCAAAAGTTATTCTAGCTTCTCTGGGCAGGTAGTAATAGAAAGAAATGTGATCTTTTTGATTAAGCCAGAGCATTTACTGCCACTGGGAAGTGCTGCATGTAATGTACCATGGGGACACGGTGCTTTCTGCAATTCCTACTACAACTGCAATATCTGACAGCAAACCTTCAAAAATACAGTATATAGAAAATTTTAGATAATCCTCATTAACTGCATTTTTGCAATAGAGCACCTATCTATTAAGGTGTTAGAGGTGCTTCTACTGTAATAAAATAAGACTAAGTCCCGATTCTGCTTCCAAACACCCGGTATAAATCCAGACAACTTGTCCTACTTCTGTAGCATTATACCAGATTTAAATCTATTCAACAAGGCTCTTAAATTTATGCCTTACTTGGGGACTTGAGTATTTCTACCAGTGACATTGGGGCTGCCCTCATAAGCTTTAAATCTTCAAAAATTTAAGCATATGCCAGGGACTGAAAACTGACCTCTGAGGCTAAAAACAACAGATTGGCAGAAAGCTGAAAGCTTATACAAAGCCATTAAGGAAAATAAAAAAGGTACAAGAGCTTGAGGAGGAAAAAAGAGAACTTGCAATGTTGAGAAAAACAGTAAAATCCTGAAAGAGAAAAGGAGAGGTGAAGTTTGGGAATATGAACCTTAATTTCAAATACTCCAGTATTTAGTCCTGCCTCAGGACTAAATCATACAGGAGTTTTATACAGAGAAGCTAAGCCTCTGCCTCTCCAAAAGCTTACACCTGAGATTTTCATACTTAATATTTCCATTTTGCTGTAGCTGATTAATCATTCTACAAATTCCATTATTATCAGCAATTTACCTTCTGGAGAAGTAAGGTGCAGGAAAGAGAAAGAACTTACCTAAGGCCTTATCACACACTCAATCACTAGGAAATGAGACCCAAACATCCATAAATATGGAAAAAATCTATATATGTTTGGCAATAAGCTTCTGGGGCTTTGCTTGCTGTTTGGACTCATGAAGGAAATGGAATTTTCCTGTTCCTGTCAACCTGAAACGCCTCCAAGGTCACAACTGCTCAGCTGGAAGATGGTAAATACCACAGCCTCATTTCCTTAATGCACACAAGAAAGAGATAAACTCAGCCTAACCTTTTCAGTTTACTTTACTAAGTTTACCCTGGGATCATTTTATGGCCCAGGTGACTCCCAGCTCAGCCAGTGCAGGATGCTTAAGTGATATTGTAATATGAATAGAAACTCAACTTGGGACAAAGCAGGAAGCTCCTGAATGCTGACACTGCTGTAAAAAGCCACTTCAGAGGTGTATGAAAGCACAGGGGAAAGCTCTGCCTGGCTGTGGGCATGTCAGGCTGCCTAAAGAGGCACATGGATACTTGCCTTGCTGTCTGCATGTAGGTCTTTGCCAACCTCCTCCCACAGCACACTTTGGACCACATACCTGATTGACACGTTGATTTCTTCCCTGAATAATCAACCCTCCAATTAAGCTGAATGCTGCTTAATTCCACCAGCTTGTAAATGCTGCATTCATTATTCACAGTTACCTAGATCTGAGGGAACTGATGGGGGAAAAAAGCTTACAGAATTTCACACCCGCTCCACTGGTATGCAGAGACTCAACTTGAGGTGCAGAGTGACCCCCCTCCTATAATTCTTCAAATAGATGTGGGAAGGGGCAGTGGCAAATCATCCACCAGGAGGATTGGGGCTCTCCCTTTGGAGTGACTGAAGTCAAGGGACATGGGGACAATATTTGACTGGACCCAAGGGAAGAAGAAATAGGCACTGCCCTTGCAGGTGGTTGGTACTGATCTCCCACCTCCCCCTCGGAAGCACAGCGGGTGCTGCCCGTGGAGCAGCTGCCACCCCCAGGGGTTGTGCTGTAGAGTTCCAGTGTGCCTGTGGTGCTTGTGTGCTGGAGCACAAGGCTCAGGCTCCTGGCTCCCAGCTGCCCCACAGTTTGGAGAATTGGAAGGAGATATCCTCTCCCACTTGCTTGAGCAGCATCCAAGCCTTTTGTTCGTATCCTGCCCTCTAGGGGAGGATGGGTCTGATTGAGGCTCACAAGGAAATGGTAACTCAGCCACTTGGCTGGGCTACACACAGGAAGCCCTGCCTCGGCCATGGATTAGAGTGGGCGTCTCCACAGGGCTCCATCTTCATCTCCTTTTTCTTTTGAGGTTGCTGAAAAAAATACCAATAGGACAGTGCCAAAACAGAACATGGAAACAGCCAGACATAACCAGAGAATGGAGGGAGAGGGATCAGGAGTGGCAAAGACAGGTTTGAAGGTGGACATGCATTTTCAGAGACAGTTCTGATTTGATGCAAAAGCATTTAGAAATTTGAGTTTAATACAGTGAGCAAGCCAAAAGAGCAAGCCAAAAGCTGAGGGAGTTTCACCTGGAGCAGTGATCTTTTATTTCAGCTTTCCCAAGTATTTTGACTTCCCCGACAATGGACCATGCAAAATCAGTGGAAGTTGCTGTGGGATCACAGATGCTCTCCCCTCTATCTGTCTGACCTCCCAACCTCAGCCAGAACAGAGCTCTGCATCCCCATTTTCCCACTCCCAGAGGACTCCCTCATACCCCGCTGCAGCTCTCTGAATCTCAGCTCCTGACTTCAGTATCCACTGCAGGACAGCCAGGAGGAGAAACTTTACCCAGTGAGGAAGCCACTCACCAAAGTGAACTGACTCGCATTATCTCCTCTGTAATCCACATTTGGAGCTGGTTTTAAATTTCTCTGATCAAGCAGAGATCTGAAGGCAGCTGTCTCAGATCACCTCAAGTTTGGGCTGTTTCTACCTTCTTGCTTTTATAGCTCTAGGTTTCTTTTTTCTTTAAAAAAAAAGGCCTCCAAGCAAAATGATCTGTTTCAGGTTGAACAAAACACCCATTCAAATCTAAATGAAAGCTTTTGAAAACAGAAAGAAGAAAACAGCTTATTTTAGGTTGGCCCAAAATACACTGCCTAATCAGATCAATACAAAGATCCTGTCAAGATTTTTCCCCACAATACCTACACCCTGGAACCAGACAGGATGATTTCTGATTGTGCAAACATGACTTCGCCCCATCTTCCCAAATTTTTATTCAATTAATTATTCTTTTCTCTACATACACATCCATAAGGAGGGGTGTTTTAGGAGGATTACTCACTGAAAATGTTTTTATTAAGTTCTTTTAAAAAACAATAAGTTAAATGCGCATGCATGAATTGTGAAAGTGCATATGTTCAGACATAAAAAATTCTGAACATAGTCAGACTTATCAAAAATTTTCAGTGAGTAATCCCAAATTCAAGGCTGTTTGGGAACTGCTTATATTTGCTTTATTCATGACAGTTATTTTATGCTGTTCTCAGTCTGAGATTGGACTGCTGGAACATCTTTATTCATATGGAAAAATAATAAATATTAAATGCCCCAAAATCCAGGTATCACCATTCAGCCAACTACCCATGGATCAAGTAAAGGTTTGGTTTCCTTTAATGACCGTCCATAATCTGTATATTTGTAAGGCACATAATAAGATCTCATAAATAATATCAAATAGAATTTAGACTTCAGGGTCTGAAATCCAAAATTAGGCTTTCCAACAGTGTGACTTGTCTCAGCAGTTTGTCTTTGCCTGTTGACTAGCAATGCTGGATAGGAGATAGGATATCAGCAGTGGGATTATCAGGCATACTGTTCCTATTATTGGCACGTAGAAAAAACCACATTCTTTTAGATAAGATTTATCAAATATAACATTATGACTTATCAGCTTTGTTTCTTTTTTAAAAAAAACCCTATTGCAAAATGATGGCAGAGCTAAGCAAAACCCCAGTTTACAAATTTGAGGAAATTTTCAGAGGGTCTCAGGTACAACAGGAATGGTAGTAGATTGATACTGCAGAGAAAATATGTTGAAAACATGGTGTAGAGAGATGGGCAATTTAAAGTAATAAGAGGAAATTAGACTATAATGAATGCTTACACAGAGGGAAATAAACTGATACAATAGAGAATGGAGCTCCCAGCACAGACAGATAAGCTTGGAGAGATACAAAAGGTATCAGACAGATACCAAAGACACAGTGAGGCAGGAAAACCAACAGCAAGTGCAAAGAGACAGAGCCCAAGATAAACTGTGAAAAAACACGCTGAGTCCCCATTTCAGAAGCACATAAGCTACTTCATCTCTGTCCTTTTCAACAGTGAGAGAAGCAGCTGTCGAGGTTTGTGGAGGTGCAGAGGACAATAGGAAGGGACTGAAATAGTGCATGACAGTGATGGAGGCACCTACATACCCAAGAAATGATGCACCAACACTAATCATATATCAGTGATGAATACCTTTCTGCCTTCCAGCAGCATTGAAGAATCAAATTTGTAAAAATATTAGATTTAGCTTTTTAGTTTTTAATCTCCAGAACTGGAAACACTGGGGTTTTCTTGAAGTGAAACACACTCAATGCCTTAGTGGGTGAAGAAGATTTAGGGGGAATAACAGATGGGCAGGACTGGTGACAGCTGTCTCCCTCATAAGTGGCACGAGTTAGTTGTCTCCCCTCTCTCAGTCTTTGTGTTTGCACAGGGCTGCTACTTCACAGTCCTACAGGGACCAGATAAACAGTGCAAGGAGGAGACACGGGATGTTCTCCTTATTATGGAGCAGCAGAAGATGCTTTTTGCTCCAGCTGCTGGAAGGCTTCTGCACAGGCACTGTGCTCTGTGCACAAAACATCTGGAGTGACTATGTGATCAGGATTCCCTGGGTTTTCCTACAAATTATCCTCCTGCACTGATATCCAAGCAAGAAAAATGACAGAACGCAAATATTCCACTGCAAAAATGCAAACAACAGAATTTTGTTTTCTTGCCATTTTTTTTTCAAGCTGGTCATTAGGTGCAGGACTGTGTAGCAAACTGGTTCTCACTTCACCCACAGCCCTCCAGGTCTATTCCATGAGGGCAGAGCCTCCAGGAGGAAGGGTGAGAGGGGCTGTTTCACTGCTGGACTCACCAGCCTTCAAGGCTGTGTCACATGAAGTGAATCAAATTGGTTCCATGGGAAAGTTGTTTTTTTAAAGAAACCTGAAGTGCACCTTGTCTGTTAGACTGCAAATTCTTTCGGGGGAAAAATGAAAAAAACCCTGCTTTTTCAGGGTTTGGTGTGTGGCAGGTGTTTCTGTGAATAAATGAGAGCCCCAGAGTGACAGAGTGACAGAGTGACTTGCAGGTTCCTCCTGCCCAGGTGTCATCTGAGCTACAATGTTGAGCTGGAGGCCTGTGTCCCTGTTACCCATCCCCAGAGCCAGCTGCTCCCACACCTGAAAAATCTGTGCAGAAAAAGTTCCCTCACAGATTTTATCTCTGACTCAGATGGGATGGATGACTCCTGATTTGCTGCCATAAAGGAACGTATACCTGACAGGCACTGAGACTTTGAATCAAGCAGGATTTCCAACACTGTGCAATGCCTTTTTTCCCAAAAAAAAGTTAAAGTTTGCACAGTTTGAAAACACCTCCTGGAGAAGATGGCAGCAGCCGAAGGAGTTTGGCTGGAAATCGTGCTACCCCTTGATCCATCCGCACTGCGCAGCAGCTCTGTGTGCGACTCCCGGAGCGTTTGAAGGTGCCTGGGATGGCTTCAGGCTTTTGGCTTTTTTATGCAAGCAGATTTTCATGCTTTGATATGTTCTCTGACATGACTTTTGATCCAGTGAAGGTGATGCTGACACTTTTTTCACAGCGAATATTTTGTGTACAGTGCTGCTGGAGCACTGCAGTTGCCTGAGTTATTTTGGAGGAACTCTTTCATAAAGATGCAGCCTAATAAATATGATGAAAAGTGAGAGCTCTGATAACTGCAGTCAGGGTGTCTGCCCTGGTCCAGACCAAGGAATTGCAGCTTGTCAGCATGCAGGGACCATCAAACACGATCCAGGAGAGTCGTGAGAGAAGGGGGAGCACAGCACAGACTGGTCTGGGGTTCTGTGCAGTGCGAACAGCACTTTGGAATATCCAGATTACTCCCCCCCAAAAAAGCAGATGCTGTTTCAAGCTGTCAGACTGGCAAGTTTTGGGGAAAGTGAAGAAACCCTGGTGGAAAGTCTGCGCTTTGCTGTTCCTGCTGAGGTAAAGCAGCACAGGGAATGAGGGTCACCAGCCAAGGAGTGCTATATGCCTCAGGGAACCCCCTGCTGAAGGACTTTCAGCTAATTGAGAAAGTCAAACATACATATTCCTGCTGAAAAAGAGGCTGCACTACCTTCATCGGGCATTTCAGCTACAAAGGGAATTGTTCATAAAGGCAGAAGGAAATAAAGGAGGGAATTAAAGGACGCAGAATTTAATGGGGCAGATTGATGTGCACACTGATGAGATATACTTCAAATTGACTAAATGTCTGTTTTGGCTGAAACAGCCTTTTTTTTTCCCCCTTGGCCAATGCTATCTGGGATTTTTGTTGTTTGTAAGTCATGCCTCTTGATGTGACCCAGCCAGAACCGAACCTGGCCAAATAAAAGATGTGCTTAAAAAAGTTAAAAAAAAAAAAAAAAAAAAGGCCAGAATGACTACATGCCCTAATTTCTACCATTCTCAGGCCCATGAAAGGAAATGAGTTTTGTGCTAATGTAGGTCTCAATGCACCAAAAAGAAATCCCAGCTGGGTTGCAGCCTGCCTGGCTGCAGTGTAAGGACTTGTTGGAGCTCAGTGTGATCTATGCCAATGTTCCAACCCCCGTGCTCACCAAGGAGGGTATGTGGGGCCTTGTGCTGTCATCTTCTCTTTCCTAAACTGAGGAGGCAGCCTGATTTCTGTGTGTGTGTAATGGTAGGGAAGCACGGTAGCTTGGATTTTCTAGGCATTACAAAGAGCTAAGCTACCCTGGATTTATATTCATCCAACTTTTCCAGTTGATGGAGTTAGCCAAGTGCGAGCCCCTGTAGTGGGACTTCCACCAGAGTCAGTCTTGCGTGGACATACTTTCTGAGGGAAAATTATCCAATCAAGATAAATCATTTCAGGCAGAGCCGTTGTAAGAGCTTGTTTACACGAACCTGCTCAGAAAAGTTGATCTGAATTTTTAAGTGGATTAGTTAAACTGCATTAATTAAAGCCCTTTGTGGGAACTGTCAGAATTAAAGTGTCTTTGATTTGATTTGGTTTACTTCTATTCCAAGGCTAAGTCACATTAAAGCCACTTTGCTTGTGAAACGAGAGGTTTAATGCAATTTACTTAATTCACTTTAACTCCTGCTTTTAGTTAATTTAAATCAACTTTCCTGATTTTCCCTGTACAGACATGCCCAAGGAAAATGAAGACCACTGAAATAGAAACAGCTCAGAGAAACTTTGAGAAAAATCAAAATATTTCAGTAGCCCCTCCAGGACTTTACTATCCTTGTCACCAACAAGATTTGGGAATTGCAGGTAACACTGTCAAGGTCCAAGGACTGAGAAACAGATCCTTAGTGCTGAGCTACAGTTGCTCATCAGAGACAGGATGGCCAGTCCTGCACAAAAAGTTTACTCCAGCCTAAAATAAAAGATGATAAGTTAAGAAAATGCCTCCTAGCCCTCAAAATAAAAAGAGGACTGAGGCTATGGGCTGTGGAGAGGGAAGGACAGACGTTCCTGAATTTGTGAAAGAAGAAAGAGATTTTATTTAAAGCTCTGGTGACAATATCTGCATTGTTCCTCCCTCCCGAGCCAGAAGGCACAAACAATATTGGTAAAATGCTGTTGGAGGTGGCCTGGTCTTCTTTGCCCTGGAAGTATCACAGCTGTTTCAGGCACTGGTACAGGGAATACCGTGCAGCAGGCTGAAGCTCGAGCATCTGGGATGTGGAGGCATACAGGTGACTTTGCATGGCACCAGCCCTGGCTCTGCAGGACCAGCTCTGAGCCAAGAGCCAATCTGCCAGACAATCCCAAAGTGTCACCTATGAAAATCGGAATTCAAGCAAATCTTTGAAAACCACCTATTTCTACATGTGCAACCTGCTTCCACAAGACTCTTCAATGCCTGCAAAACCCTACACCCTCTGTGCATCGTATTTTTCCAGAGTGGCCCTGTGCAGCTGCACAGCAGCCGGCCCAGGCCACAGCAAAAAGCACGGGCAGTGACAGGGTCACTCTGCCCCAGATGGATGATCAGGGCAGGGGACTGCCACGTTAAATGAGAGGCAGTACGAGACAGGCTCCTTGTGCTGCCGAGATCCACTTTACTATTGAATCATACTCCACGTGGCAGCCTAAGTGAGAGCAGAGGTGGTGATTAGTGGCACCGTGTCTGTTTGGAGAAGGCTGCATGCATGACTGAGCGTGAATGGCCTGATTATGAGTGGGTGGAACTCCACTCAAAAGGACTGAGCGGGCAGAGCTGAGGTAGCAGTGATTAGCTGCCACGAAAGGTAAGTTATTGTCCCCTGGGATGCTAAAATATGCTGTACTTAATAGTTCACTGGCCACATGCATTCCGACGGTTGATATTGTCGCAGCCGGAAACATTCATTCACGTAATAAGTTTACTTTTCCAGTTTAAGCCAAATGGAAAATCCCCCTGTACAGCACTCTTAAGCTGGCTGTTGGGCCAGTGTGGATCAGCAAAGTCCTTTTGACTTTGCAAAGTTGCCTGGGTTTCCCCAGAAGGACATGAGGTCGTTTAATCACCTACCTTATCACAATGCCTTCTCACAGCCATTATAGGGACGGGACACTCTGGGATTTTCTCTGGGTAATCTGACCCCAAGATTTGTGACAGCAGCCATTGAAATCAATGGAAAATGAGCCTTTGTGTGACAGGGTTGTCACCTGTCCATGATCTTAATTCCAGGTATGTGACAGGGAGGGCGGGAGATGACTCATCCCTTGTCAAAAATCCTCTGTGTCACAGATTTGCAGTTATATCTTCCTCCAGAGGAACCTCAGCTACTTACCCGTAATAAATGATCTTCAGGTGACTTCCTCTCCCATCTCTGGGAGTCATGAATATTTGGCTTAACAAATTAATCTTTTCACTTTCTTTCAGAAGAAGACAGATACCTTTATATATGGAGTGCCTGAAACAGAGGATAAAAAAAAAGACCACAAAGTAAAGAATCTGATTTTCAAGTAACTCTGTTCATTGCAAGGGTTAGGCCAGACCCTCAACTGCACCAGAGCAACACCATTTCAATCAGCAAATGTACTTCTCCACTTCTTTCCATCTCACTGGTCCTCCTTTGCAAACACCAACAGTGCCAGGGCTGGGAAGGATCCACCGGGGTCCTCAACAACTGCATAACCATACCACCAAACTTTGCATAATTTACCATTTTGTGGAGAGTCAGGAGGGCCTTACTCTTCAGGCCCTCCTTACTCAGCAGGCCCATCAAGGCCCGCTGCCTTCTAGTGACTCTGCTTCTCAGGGGCAGCACTTGGGTTTGGGTTGGGTGCTCAGGGACATGGCTTTGGGGGCAGAGGACCCTGATATGCAGGTTTGGTGTGAATATCGTGCTCCATCACCTACATGGCAAGGGACTGTAACTGCAGTTGGGATGCTGCCAGCATTTTGTGCTGCGTTATTCTGTCTGTTTGAGTCCTTTTTGTTAAGCCCTCAACAGAAAGGCTGGGTTCTGGAAAGGGCTGCTTGGATGCTCATAGTCCTCCTTGTGTGGCATTCCATCCTGTGAAGAGCCCAGGAAGTACAGGCAGTACTTAAATTTCCACACACCACTTCCAGTCATCCCCAGAGGCTGATTCTGCTGTGATCCACAGCGGGATATCCGTGTCTCAAGCCTTGTCCTTCTGTTTGCTTGTGTTTGCTTCTGCATCCTTTGCTCCTGACCTATTCAACAAGTAACTGAGCCCTGCAATTATTTTTCCATTCATTTTCTCCTTTCCTGACTCATTTAGCATATAAATACTTCTTGACCTCTTGAGACCCACTGTCTAGCCCAGTGTGGTGGAAAGTGGGAATCTTCTGCCTTTGGAAATTCTGCAAGTTGGTAGCAGGGAACATTTGTCCCCTGGATATGTTGCTCCAGTTCCACTACAGAGCTTGCTCATGCAAGAAAGTAATTTCTGGTCTGCATTTGTGCAAGAAGAATAAAACAGCCTGCTCATTTTCTGTTTCCAGGCAGACTTCTCAAAGATTATAGGAAGAGGATGGGCCTAGGGGCTTTCTGGCCAGGAATGCAGCAGACCACGGGACAAACAAGCACGTTGTCACAGTCAGGTGGCTGCTGTGTCCAAAGCAGCCTGAAACTGCTGAGTGCCTCAGCCTACCTGCTTACTGATGGCCCTCCTGCACCAAACTGCCTCATACCTGGCTCTAACCCCACAGAGCAAATCCAAGGGGCTGCTCTCCCAAAGGGTCTCAGTGCTGTGTTGCATTTTTTATGAATTTTTGAGAAAACTATAATAGTGAGAGGTTTGTGCAAACAGGAGTGCGCTGCATGCCCCAAGTGCCTGGAATGAAACAGCACACTCAAAACCTCCATGCTGAGCTGCCAGAGTGTCCTCAAAAGCATATCTCATCCCCACTGGCTATTTGGGATTTCAAGGTTGTTTTTTTCATCACAGGCAAACCAGACTGCCTTTTTTTCTATCATTTCTGGTGCAGAACAACATGTCCTGTTGTCCTTCTGCAGCTGAAGGGGAAGGAGTTGGGGGAGATGGAGAGATGGAGCTTCTGTGATGCTCTTTTGCCATTCCGTTTTGTGTCATGCTTTTTGTTTAGTTGGAAAGGCAGGGCAGGGACGCTGGCCTTATGTGAGGAAAAGGAGTTTTGCTATGAGGTAACAAAAGCTGTTACCCAAAAGGAAGATTGGAACAAGGGTGAAAGATTGGGGTGTATTTCCAAAAAGTGAAAGGGGACATGTGCCAAGAGCTACAACTGAGTCCTTGCTGTCAGAGAGGTGGTCTGTCTGGAAAAGCCTGTCCATGGGGACTCTTTTCCCAAGATATTGAGGTTCACTCATGCAAAAGGAAGGGTCCCCAAATATTTCCCTAAAACGGCAGCACAAACCAGAAGAACCAGCCAAGGAGTTCATCAATCTCAACATTCATTTTGAGGTAAGTCTAACACAGAGATGGTGGGTGGTGCAGAGCTCCCTTTCTCCATGGCTATGGGGAGTTCCCCTCTGCCTGGAGGATCATGATGGAGTACAAGGACGGTGGGTAGTATGGAGATCCCTTCACCCATGGCTATGAAGAGCTTCCAGCTGCCTGTAGGATCATGATGGGGTATAAAGGCAGTGGGTAGTGTGGAGTTCCCTATGTCCACAGCTGTAGAGAGCTTCCAGCAGCCTGTAGGACCATACTGGGGTATAGACCAGGGATAAGTGTGTTTCCTTATCTTTAGGTGAATGTTCTTGTAGGAAGTTCATTGCAGAAAGTTTCATACTCTCTGCGTGGTAGAGGAAGGAGAGGGTGAGTGTGTGCCTTGCACCAGCCATGCTCCTGCCCAGGGATTTTACTGTCAAAGACAGGAACATCAAAGAATGCAGCAACCCCCAGCAGCCCCTGCCTCCATGACTGGGGCTCTCCCAGCCTCAGGTCAAGGCTGTCCAACCCATGCCTCCCTGATAGACAGAAAATGTCCGAGCCCAACCATGTCACCAACCCCACTATAATGAAGGCCACCACCAGAGATGGCCGCTGCCGAGGTTCTGTCTGCTGTGACACATCACCAGGGCTGTCTACCTGGAGAAAAAATATGACAACTTCCTGAAAGGTGATTGTAGTCAGGTGGGGGTTGGTCTCTTTTTCCAGGCAACAACTGACAGAACAAGAGGACACGGTCTTAAGCTGCGCCAAGGAAAATACAGGCTGGATATTAGGAAAAAGATTTTCACAGAAAGAGTGATAAAATTTTGGAATTGTCTGCCTGGGGAGGTGGTGGAATCACCATCCCTGGACGTGTTTAAAAAGAGATTGGATGTGGCGCTCAGTGCCATGGTTTAGTTGAGGTGTTGGGGCATGGGTTGGACTCGATGATCTTGAAGGTCTCTTCCAACCTGGTGATTCTGTGATTCTGTGATTCTGTGAAGTGTGGGTTTGCTGTGGCTGGAGGGGGCTCCCAGCTCCCTGTAAGACTGAAGGCAACTGTAAGACCACAACAGGGTATAGGCTGGGGCCATCACCAACGCACCCTGGGAGACGGCCACTGCCAATGTTCTGCCTGCTGTGACACATCACCAGGGCTGGTGCCTGGAATTAGCACTGCATCACCGTGACATGGCTATTATCTTCCACCATTCAGCCGAGAAGAAACACTTAAATAATGAAAATACATAAATAAATTAATTAAAATAGATAAACAACCTCTGGCAATATTGCGGTGGAAAATTAGGCAGCTGCAGCAGCTATTTAAAGAACAGGACCTTGGAAAATGTAAAAAAAAAATTAAAAGCAGCAAGTCCTACTCACTGCCCAAGTGTAAAGAATTGTGTGGTACTTGCTGCTGAGATTTGTGGGTTTGAAGACTAAATTCTTGAAAAATGCCTGTCAAGTTGACTGAAGGCAACATTTCACACTTTTAGAATTAAAGACATGTCCAGTGCAAAATGATGCATCCACAAGTGGGTGATGGTGCTGAGCACAGATCAGCATGAACTGCAAGGCTCACATCTTTCTTTCCCTGAAATGAACCAGAGGATTTAGCCAGAGACTGTCCTGTGCTACATATTCAGCTGGACACTAGAATGAAATTCAGGAATTAGTTCCCTTCTGCTTGGCTCACTGCAGGCTGCTCCATGCAGTCTCTTTAATTGACAGGACCAGAGGCACTGGGCACAAACTAAAATGCATCAGGCTCCCTCTGAACATCAGGAAACGCTTTTTACTGAGACTGAGGACTGGCACAGGTTACCCGGGGAGGTTGTGGAGTCTCTAACCTCAGAGATATTCAAAAGCCACCTGGTCATGATCCTGGGCAAGTGGCTCTGAGTGGCCCTGCTTGAGCTCAGGAGTTGGACCATATAACCTCCAGAGGTCCTGTCCAAGCTCAGACCTTCTGTGGGTCTGTGATTCAGGCACCAGCCACCCCAGTAATTGACTGCTACAGTCTGTGTGATGCCACAGCTCATGGGCTCTCAATGAGCAGCCAGGGATCACATCCTCTGTGTGCAAACTCTGACCTTCCTTTGGAGACCACCAGAAGAGCAGGTAATTTACAGCTATTAGATCATCAGGCTACAATCTTCCAGGCACTGGACCTGTTTTAGCTGAGCAGTCTTCAGCTGGGAGAAATTAAGATCCCAAAAGACTCACTAGTCCAATGTACTTTGAACTTAACCCAAGGAAGTTGTCTCAGGCAGCTCATCTGCTGCCTTCAGCACCCATATTGCCCCTGAGGAAAGCAGGTGTTCTCTAGACATCCGTAAAGCTTCTGGGATGAAAACCAGGCTGAGCAGCTCTCAACAGTTCATTACCCATTTCTGTGCCTGTGTGCGAAAGAAGGTGCTGACATGTTGTAATCCTCCAGCATTTTGCACCTTCTCTGCTTTCAGTCGTTGCAGAGATAAGTGGTTACACAGGGTGCAAAGCAGAGACGATTCCAGCCTGCAGTGTTTCCAGATGGGAGGAGCAGCACTGGTGCTGGAGAGCCCTCCTGAGAGCTCCTGCCTGCTTTGCAGACCTGGAACTTCATAGATGTCAGCTGAGCTCCAGATAAGCATGTGGACTTAGTGATGCTCTTCTGAATCCAGCACAAGTTCTGAACTATTGAAGGCTTTTGTTCACTTGTCATTTCTCATTTCCTCCTTTTAAAGAAATCTTCATTCCTTTGTTAAGATACTGTTTAAATCTCTTGGCACCTAAACCATGTACATAAAGGAGTGAGCACACCTTGGCCAGGTTTACATGCTGCAGGAGGTATGGCAGTTTAGACATGACAAGTCAATAGTAAATAAACTCTGGCTGCATGTTTTTTTCATCTTTTTTCTCTATAATGAATCCTTTGGAAACCTGTTACAGCTGGCACTCGAGTAAGGGGCTATTTGGCTCCCTGTTTAGCTGCTCCACCATGAAATGTAGTGATAGTCAGACGAGTAATGGCATAAAAATGGCACCTAGGTGCTGTAAGTAGGTGTTTCCTGTGGGCCTCCTGAGGCATGTGTGCCGAGTTTAAGGATCGATGTCATGGGTTAGCATAGTTTGAGTTTTTGAGGAAAGACTCCTTCAGCCTCGGAAGTGATTTTTTGCACAGAGGTGCTTACAGTTTCCTCTAGACCTGACCTAACCAATCAACTGGCTAGTTGGAATATTGACAACTTCTTTAAGCCACTTAAGAAGCTTGGTACGCCTCTGTGATACACATTTAAGAACGAACAGAGCCCGGAAAGCTCTCTCGGACTTCCGGCGTTCGGACAGGTAACTGGGGGAGGCCCGGGGCACGGCCCAGCGGGGCCGGGCCCTTCTCGGCCCGGCCGGGCCGGCCAGGAGCCCACCCTGGAGCGGCCCTGTTCCATCTGCGGCCCGGCCCGGCCCCCCCAGCCCTGCTCCGGCCCCAGCCATGCTTCGGGCGGGCCAGGCCCCCTCAGCTACTCCGGACGGGCCATGCCCCCCCTCAGCCACTGCTGCTGCCCAGCAAAGAGAGATAAGCGAATTCCAGCTGCAAGGCCGGGTGAGATTAACTCTTTTAGTGCTGTAAGATTTCTCCAGAACAGATGAAGCTTCCAGACATTCAATCCTCTCCTGAGTCAGAGGAAAAGGACAGATGATGGCACGTGAAATAAACAGCACAGAGACACCAAAGTCAGCAAAGAAGGAGGAGCTGAAACCCTGAGAGAGGAGAAAGAGGAGATGCTTCTCCTGGAAGCTGAAATTCTCTTGTAAGGCTGTGGTGATGGACTATAATATATCTCAGTGTTCCCGTTGTAATTTCATGAAGCATGGTGGGGGGAGGCAGAGCGTTCAAAACCGCAACCCATGGGTAGAAGTACCTGTGCTGCATTAAGCAACTACTGAAGTAGCTGTGATTTATTGAGAAGTTTTAACAGAGAGAGTTGAAAGTGATGTAGACTCTCTCGCTCCCAGAGGAAGGCCTCTGTGCCTTTTCAGTTGAAGGTGATGAGGACCCTCTTGCTGCCAGAGAAGAAGGGGGCCTCTGTGCCTAGAGATAAAGATGCACCTACAGACAGGTGAAAAGAACTTTTGTTTTGAAGGAGATGAGGACCCTCTCACTACCGGAGAAAGGGAGGACCTCTGTTCCTAGAGATGAATATGCACCCACAGATGGGTAAAGAGAACTTTTGTTTCTGAACAGCTCATCCTTAAAATGGTACCCCATTAGCTAAAGAAATTAACCCTCGAAAGCAGTTGTGGGGAAAGCTGCAAGTTGAGGGAAGGGACTTTCACGGGCAAGGAGAAACCATCCCGGGCGGCTGCCTTGCTGTGACACTGAGCCACAAGAGAACTGTTTAACTGTTTTCGTGTGGAGATGTCTCCATAGCATGAGCAAGAGGGACTCCTCTTCCTAGGTGGACTGAGAAAAGTTCTTACAGAGATGGTAAACTGACTCTGGAAAACCTTGAGGGTTGTTTTTTCATGTTGTTGGTGGGAGGAGGAGAAGAAGGTGGGGGGAGGAGAAGTGTTCTGAAGGTTTAGTCTAACTTTTTTTTTTCTGCTTTTTAGTTCTGTTAATAAACTTCTTTATGCTTTTAAGGTTTAAGTTTTGTGCCTGCTTTGCTTTTCTCCTGGTTCTTATCTCACAGAAGGAAAATAAGTAAGTAATGGGCATTTTGAACCAAACCACTACAATCGATTGGGTTTTTTCTCCCTCTCTCATTCCTGTAGCTGGGATGTGCTAATCATGTTGTGTTCAGATGTCCTGCCTCTCCCACTGCAGTGCCAGCTAATGTCTGATTCCAGAAGCTTTGCAGTTGGCAATGTTTTAATAAGCAGAAAGAGCACAGCTTGATTCTCAGGTAACAGGCTGAGCTAGCTCTGCTGGCAGTCAGAGCAAAAAACATGGTATTGACTTGAAGACTGAGTGAATTTGGAATAGAAATTGCAGAGGAGGAATAAATGTGGCATACGAGGATGTCACTTTTACACTTTCCAGATGATAACTGCACTCTAAAGCAGAGACTCTCTGACAGTGACGTCCTCTTTCAAGCATCCAACATCTATGCCCGTACTTGGTCCTCCTGCAAACCCCGTTTTCCCAGCTTTGTCTGACTCACACTGTATATTCTTCACAAAATACACTGTCACAGGCTCTGTTTATGAGAGTTACTCAAGCTTGTTTCCAAGTTAGAATTCGTGTTTTATGAGGAGGTGGATAGGTGGGGAGGGGAGAAGTTTCCACTCGGGCAAGAGCATTGGAAAGCATTTACCAGAGATAAAATTTGCAGGCTAAGTAGCGCACCTCTGACTGTGTTGCATAAAAAAATTCCTGGAAACTCTTTTCTTGCCTCTTACTGCAACATCTTTCAGGTCATCCATGAAATCAGCATACGAGAGAAATTTATTTCATCATCTGCTACACCATTGACCAGGATATTTATTCCCAGGAAATTAGTAGATCACCTGGAATGTCAATTGCCTGAGATACTTGGGATGTCACCACATGGTATCACAGAGGGAATATATGCCTTCTGGAAGGCAAGGCCACATCTGGGTGTGTGTCCTGGTACAGAAAGGAAGGGGAACAAAGGCTAGAAGTAGATAGTGTCCTTCTGGTGGCAGGATCAGTGCTTGATGGAAGACCCTGTGGCAACTGAAATATCTAATTTATTTTCAGGAAAGAGTGAAAAGGGATTAAAAGCAAGAAATCAGGCTTTTTGCTTTTCTGGGAGAGAGAGGCAGTTGGATAATAAGCTGCTTTCCTGTCAGCAGCTCGGGGTGATGTACTTCCAAGAGCCACGTCCCTCGGGACAACACCCTTGGTGAGTGTGGCTGACCCTCTAAAAATCCTGTTAAGAGTGTGAATGTCTGTGAGTGAAGGATACTAAAGCCTCCTTCAGAGGGCAGGGAGCTGGCCCTGCAGGGAGGGGTGTTTCACAAACTGCCTTGCACCAGGATGCTTCCACCCTCAGGAGAAAGACGCTCTACTGTGTCCACCTCACCTGCTCCCAGAGGCAACTCCTCTCTTCCAGAACTCCAAAGATGTGTCAAAACGTGTGTCTTAAAGACATCAAATCATTCCTTTATCAGCCACATTTGGCACCAAAATCGGACCTATATAAAAATCTTAAGCAATATCAGGGAAAAGTCAAAAGCATAGTGAGAGCAGTCATTTGTTTGCCTCTAAACAGTGTGTTTGCAGCCTGAATGTAATATTCCTGGAGAACCCAAATATGAAAACAACTATAAAGAAAGCTCCAAATATCGCATTCCACTCTTCAGAGCTTGTGCATTATAAACTGAATAAAAGTTCCTAATGGAAAAAAGGTAAATTAGTTATTTTTAAAATTTATTTTAGTGGTGACTGTGTTATTAATAATGTATTTAGAGAGTTCTTTTCAGCTATGTCCCTAGATCCAATGAAATAATTACATGCTCCAGGACAGCAGTAAAAGGATGAGGGACTACATATATCTTAGTGACCAGTTCTATAAATATGCTGCTAAAAATTAGTACCCATTGTCATAGCTGGCTCAAGAGAGCCTTGTTAACTAATTATAGATCAAGCTGTGCATTAAAATTAAAGCCATTTGCAAGATATTACAGCAAATGTAATGTTCCCAAGAGATGTTAGATTGAGCAGTCTTGGAACCTCAAGCGGCTGCGTAACCTCTGTGGTTTGATCAGTACAAAAAACAAGTTTTCAAACATTATTTGAATGTCATGGAGGAGCCAGATAAAAATGCAGCCTAGGATGGGTCATTCCTTGAATTCCCTGACCTGAAGACCATACAGAAGATGTACTAACCACAACAGAAATTGCCTGGGTAAGCTACTTAGATATTGGCAGGTTTTGGCCATTGCTGTCTGGTTTTGTGTTTTACAGTGCATGCATGATGGGATCTCAGTCCATGGTTAGCCTTGCCACAATATAAAACACACAGAATAACAGCATGGACATTTTAGTCCTCAAAGCTGTATTTCAGGAGTGTGAAATTTGTTTCCTGATTTAATGCTGCCACAGTCAAGCAGATTTGGTGCATTACATAGGTCTAATAAGAAGTTTTCATGAGTATTTTAAAATTGTGGGTAACCTGAGAAAGAGAAGAAAGTATATTGGTAAACAAAGCATACTTTCATGTAAATCACAGATAGCATTTCCAGGAATTTATCCCGGGACAGAATCTGAGAGCTGAGTGGCTGACAAAGGTTACAGTCCAGTGAGTGCACACAGGGAATCTTTATCACCTTGAGCTGCAGTTTGATCACCAAAAATAAAATTTAAAAAAAATTAGAAAAAAAAAAAAAGAAAAAAGCAATACACAGTGCAACCTTGGACATCAAAAGGACCAAGCAGGCTGCCAGAGAGGAGTGGGATACTTCCACCTGCTTGATATCTTTGCCCTGGCTAAAATATTATTAATATTTTAGTATATTGACTGCTTCTTACTTTTCTGGAGCAACACCTTTAAAAACCAAGCTGTGCAATACAGAGATGAAGCTGGATGATGGCTGGTTGAGATCAACTGCAAGAGACAGCACTGTAAAAAAATAGACAAAAATCTAGACCAAAGCTAAGCCTTCCCTTTTTTTTTTTTTTTTTTTTTTTTCCTAATTTGGATTAAATTTTCCATTTGCCAATATAGAACAGAGCATCTGGTTGCAAAGAAGCTGGTAGCTGGACTGCAGCATTCAATTACAACTAATCTGCATCACTAGATGTTTCTAATGTGCCTGGAAACTATTTTTATCCAAGAGTAATTGGTTTATTGTACGCATTTACAGGTACACAAAGAAAACAAAAATTGTGACTGAGCTAAAATTCAGCTCATTATTTGCTATTGTGGCATTAATTATTGACCAGATTCTTCAGTTACTGAACAATTCAGGTCTGCCACTGGCAGTAGTCATTCTTCTGAACAATGTGTTGGAAGCTGTTCTATGAAATGAAACCTTAAAATGTAGAGTAATAGCACAGCCCAGTGGCTTATCAAGGAATAAACCCCCACTTAGGGATCTACTGATCTGGGCAATTTAACATATTTTATCAAAAAGTCTGGGAAATGTGAAAATGGGAAATTATTCTAGGGTCAGATAGAAGTGAATTCTTTATTCTAATCCCCTTTCTTTATCCAAAATCATTCTGAAAAAGTGCTTTCAGCTATGCTGGCCACAAAGCACATTGTCACATTCATGTTATTTTATGTAGAATTCTTTAAGACAGTTATTCAAAACTACATTTAGAATAATAATTTCATTTAGAATAATTCATGCTCTAAATTATATTATTGCTATAATTCTATTGTTTCAAAGAATTATTCTTTGTCCTCACTTGGATCTGCTTTTATTTTCATGTACAATTTGCATATATCCAAACAGTCATCTGAAATCTACTGACACTGGCCTACGTGCACCTATTTGTCCTAGAATATAGTTGATGTCTGACAAAAAATACACCACCATCACCACCCCCAAATTAGTCTTGGACTAGAGGAAAGGAGTGGGATGTTGTGGCTGCATGGGCACCAGCCAGGGTCTGGGCTGGGGTTGGGGTTGTCTCAGGGCTGGGGAGGGACCTTGTGGCAGCATTTTCAGCTGGGCAAGGCAGGAGGGGTGGTCAGCTGGGAGGATATTCTGTGCCTGTTTCTCATCCCATTAGGAGGATGGGATGTGTTTAAGGATGCCCTGGGACACAGGCCATGGAAAGGCTCTCTAGTGCCTCACAATTGTTGCCTGGCTGGGCTGTGAGAGAAGGGTCCAAACAGGGCTGTGGGACACCTGAGAATGGAGCTCATGCATGTTAATACACGGATAAGACAAATACCTGTCCAAATCACCAGGAAATAAAATGGAAAGGGCTGTGCCTTAGTATGCTTCCCCTAATTAAACAGAAACACCTTAATTTAGGAAGCACTGCTCTTTCTCCTGGGATGAAGTAATGACCCCATCCCTTCACAGGCAGCACAGCTTGTCACAAAACCTGCACAGAGTCCAGATCTGGACTGTGGATACGTCAGCTGGGAGGGAAGGGATGGGAACCCCTATGGCCAGAGAAAACTTTTGAAAGGAAAAAAGATCATGTAGTGCTCAAAGAAGACAAAAAATACCTGACACAGAAGTGGCAAATGAAAAGCAATGAACAAAGGCTTTCAGGAAATGCCACCTGCTGCAGACTCGGGTCAAAGAGCCTGTGTTGGTATTGTAGCAAGAATGGGTCCCCAGCAACACAGATTTCTCTCTATTGACTAGAGGAAACAATCCACACGTCCTAGATAATTCCCTAAATTAATTCCACCAGAAGATGTTACAGATAAGAGGGGACCTTGCACACTGAGTCAGTTTGTTAAACAAGGTATAACTGACATGGCCAAGTCCTGCACACCACAAGTCTCTGAATCTGAATTTTAGCACTGTGTGTGGTTTAAATATATCAGATCTAGTTTTCCATCTTTGTTAGTCCCATGGGTAGCAAAGAATGGGATTGAATAATAATTACTAATACAGCTGTAAAGAAAAAAAAGAAGACTCAAACTCTGAGTTGTATTTAGTGGTTTTAAATTTCTGTACAACCCCAGAGATAAATAAATGTAATACGCAGGCATTTTGACCAGCAAAAACACAAAGATGCACCTCACTAACAAAGTCCCTTGGGATTTAAGGATTCATGGAGAGAGACACAGGCAAAGGCAAAGCTCAGCACCACTCTGGACTCTAGGTGCTGACGACTACAAGCAGCACTGGTTTCACAAGACGCAGCCTGAAGTCCCCATGGCACTGTAACTCTGGAAGTATCACCTCTAGGTTGCGGTATGGTGCAAGCAAAGAGAGTCTCAGCTGGCCATTATACATGAGAAAGTCTCAGGCAGTGACCCAGCAGCTGGAGAAATGAATAGTGTGGCTCCCAGTAGTCCTGCTGAGTTACAACCAGGTGCCAAAAATGACTAAATCTGGTGGGTAGGCCTTGCTGTTTGACTTCACCGAACTTCAGGAGGCTGCAGTGACACTACCATACTGCCAAAAACTTCCCCAGACCCAGTATGGTTTAGCAGAGCACCCTTCCAGAAGGACACATTCCTCTTCCACCTATTTTCTCTCAGACACAATCCAGCACATGTTGCCAGAGGATCTCTTGCCTGCATGTTCTCTGGGTGACAGAGAAGGGACCTCAAAAACAGGAGGAAGTCCATCCCTGTGGCACCCAGCTCCATGGAGATGCTTCCTTGCAAGCCTTGCTCTGTCCTAAGCATTCTCCTGTTGACCAGCTGTGAGCAAAAGCAAACTGAGTAGGATAATTTTATGGTTCCCTGATCAGTAGCTTTCATTTCCTTCCTTCCTTCCTTCCTTCTTTCCTTCCTTCCTTCCTTCCTTCCTTCCTTCCTTCCTTCCTTCCTTCCTTCCTTCCTTCCTTCCTTCCTTCCTAATCTAGGTCTCAGTGTCTGATTAAAGATTGTATTCTTTCTTTTTTGGCAGGGCACAGTGTGCTTCCCTGCCATTCAATTTCCTCCTTTCCAAGATGTCAGGCACCAAGCCTGTTTGTCTACCCATGTTTTCCTGCTTGGGTGTTTCTGACTGAACTTCGAGCTCGTGTAGTTGGTCCTCCAGAGCAGCTTTGCATTCCTGATTCTCCTGCTCAGCAGAAGTCTGCAAACTCTGAGTTGTCTGTAGAGCCTTGAATCCACCTCTGGACCTAGTGTTTTCTCCACTTGCTTCTCTGTCATGTTTTTCTTGAGTTCTTTCAATCCTCTCTCTGGGCAAAGAAAATCTCTGCCAGGAACTTCCTCAAGAATCACATCCACATCTCAAACACCCAGACACAGATCACAACCAAATGACAGGACAACAAACACTTCCTTCCCCTTTCCAGGAGTTATGGATGTCCTTTCATCAACACCCCAAATCACACTGATTTTTTTTTCTGTTTATTGGCTGTGGGATATTGGCACACAGCTCTGCCATATTTGAACACTGGTTCCACCGTCATTATCTTCTCAATCCCTGCTGAATCTAATGTTTCTCAGAGGGTTTTGTACATGACACTCTCCTAGAAAATGAAACATGAGAAGATCTTTTCATCCAAAATCCAATGGATTCACCTAAGCATTCACATTCCTCCTTATGAATGTTCTTGATGAAATATAGGTTAAAACATCAATAATTTTTTTGTGTAGAAATACTGTGGAACTATTATAATGCTGTCCCTTCTCAGAGTCTTCATAGAGGAAATATGCAGAATATCTTTGCTTATTCCTCATGAATTGTTCTGGTCCCATAGGCTATTTCCATTCCCTTATTTATGATAAATCCATTCCAAGTTGTCACTAAAGCATTGCCATATGTTGCCCTTTGTTTTGCGAGGACCGTTACCTGAAGGTCTTATTTTACAAAGTATTATCAGTTCTGTGCTTCTCCTTCCTGACTTTAGCATTTTCCATGGTTTCTTGAAGAATGTCGTGATTTCCAATGGCGAGCATGTGATACTAGACGCTGCAGATCCCAGAAGTGTTTTCTACTCAGGAAAAAGGGCAGGATGTCCTTCAAAGTACAGTTCAGCTTTTCAGAGACCTAATTCCAATCCTTCTTTTTTTGTTCCTTTTCCCTTTACCCGATCACTTATCACTGGAAGGAAGACTGTTTCATTCTACTGCTTGTCTCATCCCTCATGAACTTTGTCTTTTCCATGCGTATATTACCTTCGATTTTTGCTTTCCTCTCTCAGCATCTGAATTTATACAATTTAGGGCTTGTAATGGTTTCAGGCAGATAAAATATGTCATTCAGGAATGGCTTGGACTGTGCTTGATGTGTTTGCCTTCTTCACTCAGAAGGTGAAAAGTTTCAATAAAATTATGTCCTTTTTGTCTAATTTCCTGCTTTGACTTGGTCTTTTCACTCTCCTTGAAAGCAGAGTGAGTAAGTACTTGGGGACTATGTAATTCACTTATAATTGAAACAATAGACCATAAAGGCTCCTTGAGAGCAATTACATCTATCGAGCCAATGAGTCAGTTGTGCATTTGCACTAAGTCCAAGCAGTAAAATATATTTATGATTTTTTTTTAATGAAAGTTACTGCTCACTTAGTCTTTGGAGGCAGCACAATGCATCATGAGACAGGGAGGCTTAAATGTGAATCTTCATGAGCAGTGTGCGTGATTTGCCATGAGAAAGGAGTGCAATATGCTATGTGTGGGCATGCTGTACCCAACCAAAGAGTTAGTATGTGTCTGATTAAATGTGGCCTGAAACATAATGGTTAATCTAAGAAAACTGAAGTAAAAACTAAAGCAAAGTTGAGAGCATGGTGCTCAAGACGAGGTAGTGAGAAGGGGATAAACTGTGTATTATCAAAATTAGAAGTGCCTCAATTCCTTTGTTTGCTTTTGTCTTCAACCACAACCTAGGCTGACTCTTCTGACAAGCCTAGTTGAGGGCAGGAAAAAGCAATTACACTGCGTTAAGCCACCCATCCAAGAGGGATTCTGGGCAAATCAAATCCTGTGCAAGACACTGGATTACAAATGAAGGAGTCTGGGATCAGCTACTAACTGTGTCAGAAACATGGTTGTCTGTATGATCCTGGGATCCAGCTGCATCTGTGTCCCGTAACCCTCTGTGATCCTGGGCATGTCACTTAGTGGGGTACCAATACCCAAATGATGATCTCCAAAAAAGAGAGAGCAAAGTGCTCTTTACCTTTTCCTTCTGCCTTTTTTGGGTGATCAGTTGGGCACCTGCTCCTTCATTAGGCAGCACAGAGATGGTAAAGTCCATGAGGGCTTTGCACAGGTGTAGCAGCCCAATACGTAGGAATTCATAGAATCATTAAGGTTGGAAAAGACCTCTAGGATCATTGAGTCCATCCCTCAACACAGCACCGCCATGCTCACAGCTGAACCACACCCCCAAGTGCCACATCCACATGCCTTTCAAACACTTCCAGGGATGGTGATTCCATCACTTCCCTCTGTAGCCTGCTTCAGTGACTGAACCATCCTTTCAGTGAAGAAATTTTTCCTAATATTTAATTTAAACCACCTGTTATGATTCAATTATAAGAGATGCCTCTGCCTGAGTTAAGGTGAAAATGGGACCATATGCCAAGTCAACAGTACGGATTTTATTTAACAGTAAATTTAAGGTAGAGAGATAGAAATAATTGGAAGGGGAGGGCAAGAGAAAGAGAATGAGAGACAGAGAGGTTAAGCAAAAGATATCACCACCATGTGGATTCCCACAGCATCCCAGTGGTCCTTCTTCACCCTCATCTTCAGTGGCAGAGGTCCCAGAGTCCTTCTTCTGGAGAGATCACTTTTATACAGTCCATGTCCTGGGTATTCATGGGGTGTAGAAGCCATTCCCATTACTCGAGATGGCATCTGCATAAGCACGTGCTTCCTTTCCCACAGTTTGCCATGGTGGGAATTTTTGTCTGGATGCTAACCAAACCTCTACCTCTGTTGGGCCCACAATTGGCTCCTTCCTTCTGTGCCATCTGTGCTCATCTCAGGTTCCATTGTGGTGGCTTATCTTATGGGCACAGTATGTTGAGACAAGGAACTGCGTTCTTTAAGTCCTCACACCATCCTGGTCACTTCCTCTAGTCCTGTCACTTGTGACCTGGGAGAAGAGAGCGACCCTCGACCTCCTCTCAGGTAGTTGTAGAGAGAAGTACATTCTTCCTGTGTGAGACAGAGACAAAGAAAAACCACATACAGGGCCTCACTGAGTTGGGGCCTGGCAGCTCTGTGGTCTCACCAGTTTGGAGGTCCAGTCAAGGAAGGTGCTTCCATAGAATATCTATGGATTAGTGTGGAAAGGCCTTTGCATCAACACAGCTTCCCTAATTCCAGCACCCGAGCCAACAGCCCAGGTCTTCAGCACCATGTAAATGGAGCAGCACATTCAGCAGAGGCTGCTGAGATACCTCTGCTGCACCTTTACAGTGTGGCTTTGCAAGAAATATGTGCTTTATGTGCTTTATGTGATGAGGCTTGTTCCCTGCTCCACAGATATGCTCTTTTCCACAGAGAGTGTTTCAGCTCCCTCTTAAAAGTGAGCGTGCATTAAAGTGCTTCTCACCACGGAGGTAATTGAGAACATGTACAGCATCTATCGCAATAAAAGCCAAATCTCAGACAGATACTAGGGCACTATCAAAGACAAAAAAACAATAAATAAGAATTCATAAGGTTTTCAGTAAAATGCTTTCTGCCACCACTCAATCCATTAAAAAAAAACCCAAGTGTTTGTACAGCACCTAATTCTACAGAGTATACAGGCACCACTGCAATACAAATACAACTTACAGCTATTACTACTAAAAATAATTAATAAACCTATCATTTGTTGATTCTCCTCTCTTTTTTAAAACTGCCTCTTTTTTGCTTTTTGGAAACTTTCATATTTTTCTACTTGAAAAATTATCAAGTCATTAAAAAGAAAATTGAATTTTTTTATAACAGATACCAAGTAACAGCAAATGTGCACATCCAGGTTATAAAAATGAGGTTTATAATGGCAATACTTATAGATCATTCCTGTTACCACATCAGCAGGGCATCACCAGAACATAGTGCCCCACAAAAATGACATATGGAGCTGCTCTGAAAATAACAAGAAATTTCTTGGTATGTCTGATTTTTTTTACTGTTAATTCAATGAGCCACCAGCCCTGGTTTTCTTAGTTTGTGTTTTTCATCTGGTTAGTTTGTTTGGGGGTTTTTCAGAGATGCAGAGGTTATGAGAAAATGGGGGTTCTTTTATATGCACCATTTAAGTTTTGCTATTTCCCCTGAATTGTGAGGGGGAAAATACTATTTAAATACCACTTTTATAACACTGATAAAAAAGAGAAGAGAAACTATACCTTTTCTTTCTGAGGTCACACATTCTTTAGGGAATACATGGGTCTTTTACAACCTTTTACACTTTCTTTCTACTTCTTCACAGCACAGCAGCAAATTCTGGAAAGGACAGACCACCTGCTACTCCAGCTTCATGGAAAAAGGGATGGAGGTTCTTAGCACTTTGTCGGAGGCAGGCCAGGTTCTGTACTTACAGTGACATTTATTTAAAACTGATTAATGGGTTTGTGCTGACAGAGCTAATGCTCAGGAAGAAAACCACCTGTCAGCAAGCTGGGCACCTCATCCAAACCCGTGTGCCAGGTGGTCAAACTTCTGAATCCTCCAGGACGTCGTTTCTATGAGCATTCCTGGCATGAGCATACCCGGCTCCTCCAAGCTTCAGTACTCCTTTCTGTACTGCCTGATCCTTTGCAGGCATTCCCAGAAAGTTTATGAGCTCTTTTGCTAAAACACAGATATGCTGACTTTTAAAAATAATTTAAAAAAATCATTACAGTTGAAAATTTCCCAATTTGGAATATGCACAAGGGCTCCCCCTCAGCTTCTGAATTGCACAAAGCTTAAGATATCTCATAGAGGTTTTGGATAATTGCCTCAAAGAGTGTGAATTCCTCCCTCTCTGCTCCTGATGAGCTCCAGTCATTAATAAGATGTTATAAATGAAACGAGCCAATTCCTATAATAAAAATTAGAACAAATTTATTGATAGAAAATTTGGCAGAGATTAAGGATAAAAAGCCACAATGCAGGAAAACAGCTCCGAGCCCGGGGTCGGATACTGGGTGACAGGCAACCTGACAGGGTGTCAGTGAAGCTCTGTTCACACCGAGGTCCCGGAGTGATGAGTTTTTATACAGTTTATTTTGCTGGAGGCAACTCTGTATTCAGAGTCCAAGGTCCAAAGATATTCAATTTGGTTTTCTTAGTTATTCCAGCGAGGAACAATGTCCTTCTGATGAGGAGATGGAGTTTTGATGAAATCTTGTATCCTCCCAGGAACAGATTGATGGTCCTGATATGTCGCCGATATCTTATCGTGGTGTTAATGGCCGGATGATTTCCCCGTGATGGCCCATCTTCTGCTAAGCTGGTTCTGCAGATATGATAATGGGTTTCTCGGAAATCTTTAGCTTGGGGTACATTCCTTACCCTTACTGGAAATGTCCCTTAATAAAATGCAGTTTCCCCACAGTTTGGATTTTTAAGCAAGCATATTCCATACAAGCGTTTAATATTAGACAGATATAAACCTTATAGGCACGAATTAAAACATATATATATAACATAAGATAAAGTGTACAAAGCAGCTTTGCTGCAAGAGAAGAGCACAATGCAATACAATACAGCTGGTCCACATCCATACAGGAAGGAAAACACAGGTGAAATAATTGTCATAAGGTTTTTAGACGAGACAAGTCTTGGGTGCTTTGTCATCAGCAAGAGTTTTGTACTGGCTGAGCTGATGTTGACTGGCTTTTCAATCCCTGGCACAATGAAAATGTATCTCTGAAATCTGCCAGTGTGGTGCATCTGTGCCTGCTCGTGTCTGTCTCAGCTCTCCTGGAGCAGCACTGGCACACACGCCACTCACACACACGCCCAGAGTGCCCAGCATGCTGGGACTGAACAAACTGGGACTGGGACAACCGATGCACAGCTTAAAGCCAACTGCAAGATGCCACAAATGACTAGAAAAGGTCACATTCCCCTCCCCTCGGGGTTAAACAAAGCTCATGTTGGGAAGGTCGTGTGCCTGCTGAACAGGTCTACTCTCCTGGAGGGCAAGGAGGAAACAAACATAAGAAGGTGCAAATTGAGGCAGTTCAGAAAACAGCAATGTTTGTTTTGACAACACCTGACTTCCTGGGCATGAGTTGGTAGGATTTTCCTCAGCTTTAAAACCATAGTTTCAACATTCACCATGCCCGAAGTGTGCCAGCAAATTAATTCAGTTTCAGGGGTGGGGGAGAACAGCTCATCCAAGTAGGAGGGTGGAGGAGCTGAGAGATCTTAAGAAAGAATGTTCTGAAGGAAGAAATTGCTGCCTTTCCATCTGTATATTGTTGTGATTGCATTCTTGTTGTTCTCATGCGACATTTTACATGGGCAGATAGTGATAGGATGAGGTGGGGGATGGTTTTAAACCAAAAGAGGAGAGATTTAGATTAGATGTCAGAAGGAAATTGTTTCCTGTGAGGGTGGTGAGGCACTAGAACAGGTTGCCCAGAGAATCTGTGGACGCCGCATCCCTGGAAGTGCTCAAGGCCAGGTTGGATGAGGCTTTGAGCAACCTGTTCTAGTGGAAGGTGTCCCTGACCATGGTGGGGGGCTTGGAATTAGGTGATCTTTAAGGTCCCTCCCAACCCAAGCTTTTCTGTGCTTCTACAACTCTCATATGTTCTTCACACTCATTGATGAAAGATGTTCAGAAATATAACACAGAAATAGGCAAACCCTGAAAATATAATGTATCTACCAGAAGAGGTCTAGAATTAGTGAGAGAGAGGCTGTGCATTCACTTCTTACTGACTTTTCTTTGGAATGGGGAAATGATGTGAGCTGCATTTATCCTTCAGGCCTCCTCCTGCTTCTCCAGCCCCGTCTCTGCCTTGAGAAGTTGTTTTGTAATTGTGAGCCTTCTTCAGAGAAACTGCTGCTGACCTGGCAGCTCATGCCTGACAGCGTAGGACTATAGAGAGAACACTGTTTTTCTGTTCTCTCACCCTGTCTGATCCCCTTGGCCAGAGGACTTAGATCTGGCTAGCTTCCAGAGCGTGAATGAGGTGATAAGGAAAAGCAGAAAGACTTTGGAAGACAAAGATACACTGTTACACTGGGCACCAGCAAGGAACTACTGTGATGCTGGCGTGTGATACTAAAGGGGAACACAGTGCAACCTCAACCATGAAGTCACAATTTCTCCCAACTCTTGGAAATGACAGAATATTCACTCAAAAGAGATACTGTAAATATTCACACTTTCTAATAGTACTAAGTGAAAAAAAAAAAAAAATCTTGCTTTAAAAACATTATTAATGTTAATTCAATGGAAAGCTTAAAAATATCCTAAGGGATAGGAACAGAGAACTGACAACAGAAAAAGCAGAACCACCTCCTGTTTGTTGCTGCTGGAAATGTCTTCTGCCCTGCTCTGGAGGTGAAAGAAAGGAGGGAAATGGGCAAGCTCCTTTCTCAGGAACCACCGTGCAAGAGGGGAACTCAAACCACACCATCTCCTCACTCAAAGGTGACTGAAAGGCACCGACGCCCTCCAAAGATGCCTGCTGCCCCCATCCTGGGCTTTCACACACTTCCCAGGAACACATCCCCACCCTCCTCCTTGCTAATTGTTTCCCAGTGTCCAAGCAAGGTTACTCTTAGTGCGCAACAAGTGCCTGTTTAGTCCTGGTCTTGGGAACAAACAGTGATTATTCCCTTTGCAGCACTGCTCCCTGTTGGAATCCTGTTTCCACATCCACATTTTATGCTGTTTTTATTAAACCAACAACCCTGCTTTGGTCACCCTTTGTAGATAGGGTCACACTGTCCAAATCTCTGAGCTCTGCTGTGGCTGTTGCTGAGCCCTCCCCTGTGCACACAGGTGTCTGCATGCACATGCACATCCCCTACTTCCTAAAGTATGTGTGCCCAAAACGGGACACACACTCCAGGAAAGGTCTTGCCCCTGCTAAATAGAGTGGAATAATGGCCTTTATCTCTTACACGTGACATACACGAGAATGGCTCAACAGCATCTTATCTGCTGGCTTATATTCAGCCCCTGGTCTAATACAGCTCTGTATTCTTTTTTTTAACATACTGGGGCATAGACTAATATTGACCATTTTGGATTTTTATTGATTTTGGTTTTGTTTCAAAGGCAGAACATTTTGCACTGGCTTTTATTGAATTTTGCTTTATCAGTTCTAGGCTATTTCTCAAAGTTATCATGACTACTTGAATTCTAACGCTCTTCCAAACACTTGCATCTTTTCCCAGAACATTATCTTATGGAATTATATCCGAGTGAGCTCTATATCACCAGGAAACTTGGCAACAAGAACATCCAACCATTCTGGAGCTGGGGCAGACCTGTCAGCCCCAAATGACCTTGCCAGTGTAAAGTGAGTAATTTATAATTTCTCTTGAAAAGCATGACTTTTTCAGGCAGTTGCACTCTCTGCCTTACAGCAATTTCCTCTGGAGGAGGATATTCCTCCTTGTCAGAAATTTTAGCTCTGCCTTCCTCCATTCAGTTCCTCATGTCTCATCACAGAAAGTGGCCTTGGGGATCTGACATGTGCTGATGTGGGGTTATCACCTGGGTTAAGCAGTGCCCATCTAGATCAGCTCTCTTTGCCTGTCAGAGAGGACATTTCCACAGGGCTATGGCAAGATTTTTATTACAGCCAAGGCAAAACTGCTTTGCCTTTACCCACTGGGTTAAGAACTACACTGGATTCATGGGATATGCTTTATACTTAAAAACTCCATGTTGGCAGCTTCTCATAGGGATGGAGCAAATAATTCATTTCAGTATCTTTACAAATATCAGAACTGCAATGTTTGATTTACAATTGTGGATCCTCCCTTCCCCTGTTTTTTAAATACACAATTTATTTTAATATAAATTACCAGAGCTGTCATGCAGGTTACACCCACACAAACAGATGGAAAAATGCAGGGAAAGTTCCTGGGCACTGCGACTGAATTCTCTCATCTTACACTATGAGAGGAGATGTTGTTATTTCAGCCAGTTAGTGTCTTCCCAAAGAATTCCTGCACACCATGCAAGAGCTGTCTGCATGAGCCCATCCTGTTTTGAACAGTAGAAATTTAAAAATACAGCCATAGCCAGCTATGCCAGTCAGCCCAGAGCAAGATAATGGCCCCACTGTGGCTTATTTTGTAGATTTTTCCAACTTTGTTTCTTTTTGAAATTTTGTCTCACTTATCACTGTAGAAAAAAACCCTCGATTTTCAGAATATTTTCAGATATCTGAAATAATTAACCAAGTAGGTAAATGAAGGAATATGATCCACTGCCTACAAAAGAAAGGGAGTTAGGCAAAATGGCTGGTGCCAAAAACTTTTGTCTGTTTAAAATGTTCCCATCAGCAGGTGTCTGACACAGTAAAAGAGAGTATCACACATCACCCTTCAGGGCTGCAGCTTAGTTGCTGGGGTTGAATCACTCCCTCCGCTCTCCATCCAGTTTGTCCTTAGCACTTGAGGTTTTTCAGAAGAAATTTTGGATGGAGTAGAGCTTGCCATAGTCATTAATTCCCAGCCTGTCTCTGGAGCTACATTAAGCAAGGTTTCCAATAATGTTTCCAATTAATTTTTAGGTAATAGCAGTGCATGGTGTCCTGCGAGGAACGCTGAAGGTTGGTGGAGGTCCATTCATCAAAACCTGATGGGAACCGTGGCCTCCGTGGTGTACACAGATGTTGTTCTGGTCTAGGGAAACATTAGAGAGAATAGTTAACACAGCAAGGCAAAAGATATATCACAGTAGAAGATTTCCAGCCATACAATTAAAAAGAGAAGAGGGTAAAAGCATATCTATTCAGCAGAGAGAGTGGAGTAATAACTAAAGATAATCTAATTACAGTCTGAAGCAAGAAAGAACTTTTTTTCCACAGTTTTCAGTGAGACAGATTACCCTGTATTGTGGAGGGGACTCAGAAGTGAGCAGAGACTATAATCATCTCCAGCAAAGTCCTTCTGGTAGGACAGCCAAGGTGTGACAAGGGCGAGATGTGATGACAGGTTTGACACCCTGTGATGGCACCAGAGCAGAGACAAAGCCTTAGCGCCGACCCACTTGTGAATGGTCCTCAGAGTGAGCACACCAGGCCACAAAAAGAGAGTTGATGATGAAGGGTTTGCTTTTATTAGAAGACAAATTAGAAAATCAATTTCTAAAATACAGAAAATTGGATGTTCTGGGTGAGAGACTTCAGTATTAAAGTTTTTGTAAGGAAGTTTCCCTCTATACGCCCTCCACTTATGAGAGTCCATGAAAAGTTTTCAATGGCAGATCTTGCTCCAGCGACCTCAGCAAGGAGCCAAGGGGCAAGTCTGATGGGAGCTGGACTGGTCAGCCTGGTGCTTTGGCAGGGTTTGGCCTGGGGCAGGCCACAGGGCTGCAGGGTAGAAAGGCCACAGTACTCCCTGTGCTGGACACAGCTGATCCCAGTTGGCTCCAATGGCCCCACCACAGGGCACATCTGAGCCCCTTGGCCAAGCAGGGGTGTCCAGATGATGCTCTTACTCATCAGGTTCAGTGGTAGGATGTCCTGAAAGGAGCAGGGAGTTGGACTCCAAGATCTTTATGGGTCCTTTTCAACTTGAGATATTCTATGATTCTGTGACCATAACCCCCATTCCTACCCAGTGCAACCGTTGGGGCCTGTTTTCTCTGGCAGAGCAAAGTCTGGGATCATCTGAGAGCTGTCTACAGCTACACCAAGATGGGAGCTGTAAAGACAGTGCAGACAAACACTCTCAGCCCTGGCAGACAGGGTAAGGAAGAGCAATGGCCACAAAAGGCAGCATGGAAAATTCAGGTTGGACACAAAGACAATCTTTTTCACTCGAGGGTGGTGAAGTCCAGGCACAGGTTTCCACAGTGAGGCTATGGATTTGCTGTTCCTGGGGATTTTTAAAGGTCAAAGCCATGGTTTATCCCAGCAGTTGCTAGTACAATACCTGCTTTGAATGAGTGGCTTGACCAGAGACCTCCAGAAGTCTCTTCAGACCAGCACTTCAATGACTGTGATTATAACAGCTGTAAAACAAAAGCGTGGTGGACCAGTTTTGAAAAGTAAGGAAAGTAATATAACCCAGGAAGAATACTTGGAGCCACAGTAAAAGAACTCCCATACTTAGAATAAGGAATCTGAAGGTTAAATCCTCCTGAGGAAAAACTGCAATAAAGATAAAGGTGGTATAAAGAAAGTTGGTGAGATCAAAAAGATAGATGACCTTGGAGGGTAACACTTTATTTTCAACACTTATTTTGCTTTGTTCTGATTTTTAGGAAAAAAAGTATGTGTTGTGCTGTCTTTTTAAGGGAAGCATAGCAGGCAGTGCTCCTTGCAGGAAAAGTACAGCTGGGCAACCATTGCTGTGTTCCTGCAATTGCTGGAGAGCTGGTGGAACTGGGATCCCTCCCAGAGCTGCAGAAGTGCTGTGTGGCAGAACCTCTCCCCCATGTATTACAAGCACTCGGGCTTGCACACAGGTGGAGGATCCAAAACTAAGCTGAAGATGAGAGCTGCCATCTCACATAAGGTAAGAATCCAACTCATCTTGTGCAAAGGGTTTCTGCACTACCAGGAATGAGGAGAAGGGGAATCACAGCCTTCCTGGGGGCAAGTTAACTGCAGCCAGAGGATCTGCAGGATCCTTCCCCTGTTGAGGGGAATGGTCGAGCCTGGAAAACCATGGCACCTCAAGTACTCCACTGGGAGGGGCAGAAATGGCCTGTAGGGACCACGACTGAGCGATGCTATGGATCCTGTACACGTGGAATGACTGGCAAGGCTGAAAGCAGGACTTGGAATGCAGCTGTGATCACAAGTAAACATTGCTGTCCCTCTAGCCTCTCTGAAAACCTGTGCCCGCATCTGACTGAATGAGTTCAGAAAAGACAAATTCAGTGTGGACTAGGTGAAAGGAAGGGCTTTTTGAAGGACCATGGGAATGGAGGGCCTATTTTATAATGTCCTGTTTCATAAGAAGGCTTGTTTAGTCTGGCAGAAGAGTGGCTGCAAGAGAACATGACTGCTTTCTAAAAATACAACAAGGAGGGAAACACTGGGGAAAACTATTTAAGTGAAAAGCCAATTCTGGTGCAGAAACAGGTGTTATAAATTGTCTCAGAAAAAAATTAGTGCAGATTTGTAACCAACCGAACAGGGATGTCTAGTAACTGCAATGTGTTGAGAGTGGGGGGCATCCAAACTACTTTTGTGACAAAATTTGACAGGTTTGAACCTGCTCATGAGGCTGTTTGTAATAGCAGACAGTGGGACTCCGTCACTCAAGAGTTGTTCTGCCTCTGGCCCTGCAGGGCTGGTGTGTCGGAGGGCAGAGATGCTGTGACCCCCATGCTGTTCTGCCATCAGGGCAGAATTACACTGCTCTTTAAAGTGCTTTGGTAAATGCAGCCTAAATGTTTTCCTTTTCTTTCACAGATTTCTTGTGAATCTCAACACTTTGTTCCACTGGTGTCCTGGGGAGATACTGTAGTCCAGCCAAAGGACCAACGCCTTCTTCTGTACTTTATCTTCTGTTTTTTCCAGCATTGTCTGATACTGCCTCTCAAGCAGCATGCTATTCCCTCTTCTCCTTTAACTTCATGTTCTCCAGTCCATCTGATTCTTCCTCCTGATTTCTTCTCTTCTGCCCTGTGCTACATCTGCTTGATCTTCTGTATCATCCTGAATCTCTGATATCAATTCCCAGCTCTTCTTCCACCATTGTCACCACTTGTATCCCACATCTTCCTGAAGTGGGGTTGGTATTTGTACTTCTTACTTCCAACTGATAACACATGGGAATCTACACCTTACAGATTCCATGTGGAATGTGTGCCTAACAGCAGTATCATATGAAGTAGAACATAAATTAAACCAGAGCAGATGTACATTGACATAAAGTGTGGCTTGAGGGACTACAACTGCTCATTTCTATGAATGGACCATCCACCACTCCAGGAGATTGCAAGGCTTGTGTTGGGGGACAGAGGAGCACCACAGCTGGGTTAAGGAGGATTTTTTGCTTGGGAATTTGCCTGCCCTTTTTAGGTGTCTGCCTTCTAGCTGAAAAGAAAGTCCTGGATTCCCAGTCCCTTGATACTTGGCTCCTCCTATGTGTGACTCTGTCTGGTGTGCAGAGACTGTTTAAATTAGATTCCAGCATGCACACGAAAGAGCAAAACACCCCCTACTCAGAAAAATGTGTCAACTGAATGTCCAGCAGAAAAGCATGATGATCCCACACCCCAGAGTGGACACTAGAGGCCTGGTCAGCTGGATGCTCTCTAGGCTCTGCTGGCTGGGTCTCTGTTGGCTCTGGTGGGAATATAGATACCCAGCTCAGAGGGAAATGCCTACACACAGCCCAGTTACATTTAACCAATTGAAATGCAAGTGCCAAGAGTCACTGGAGATGCCCCAGGATATCTTAGATGTATTTATGGGACTGTCAGAAATTACACAGGATCTACAGTGGACTTGTGACCTTCTGAAGCAGGAGCTGCAGTTGTCTAGGATATCTTAAATGGCACAGAAGTTTTATGTGTGGGCAACTGAATCAAGCTGTGTGCGTCTTAATCTGGAGCTGGATTGTGGCTGAAAAGCTAAAATAAAAATTTTCATGTGCAGCTGAAGAAACCAAAAAACTGGTTTTGCAAGCTCCAGAGTTTCAGTGCAGCACTTGCAACTTGATATCGATTATCCACTAAAACCAACACCGACCTAAATCAAAAGGAATCACTCAAATCTCCAAAGAGGAGCAAAAGCAAAGTCTGAGGGAAAGGCAGGCGACTGTTAACTGAGTTATATCGCAGGATACAGTGGCTGAAGACTTTGATACTGTAAATAAGAAAGCAGTGTTAGAAATGGCCTAAACTGAAGTAAAACCAACTTTGAATGAAAACAAAGTGTTTGCTGGCTCAGAGATTTGAAATTAACTTGGCTGCTGATTCAATAGATCAAAAATTGCATTGATCTAATGCCTCTGACTTTCCACTTATGTCCAAAAAAATGTAACTTGTACGGCTCAACTGGAAGATTGCTGTCTGAACAATGCTTTTTTTTTTCTTTTAATGGAAAATTTCAGCTCCATTTTTCCAGCAGTCCAAAACATCCTCTGCTTCCCACATTGTGAGATGACAACAATGCTCAGCTGTCTTTGGCCTGAGTTGTGGCGCCAGGCCAGAAAGTATCTCAAGTTGTGAAAAGTCTTAAATCAACACATTTTACCAGTGAAGAGTGAGGAAAAACAGTTTCTAAACCACATGAAATATTCATGTCTAGCATCTTATGAGATACCATCTGGTTAGATCAAACCAAAGCAGAGCTGATAGTGACAGAGAAACACTGGGTAGAAAGTGGGGTGCTGTGACTTGAAGATTCATTGTTTCATGCCCTACAAAAGAGCACTACAAAAGCAGCATCACTTCAGTGACAATTAACTTTTCCAACAACAACAAAAAAATCTGAAATAAAAGCATTGATCTTTTGGGTCTGTTACTAGGAGAATCATAATGTAAGTCATATAATATCACACTTCTCATAAGGGTATTGCCAATTAAATTGCAATTTAATATTTGCCTAAATATTAAAGTGTCTAAGAAAAAAAGCCAAACCCCAAAATTATCAAACAAGGACTTCTACAGACAGCAAGAAGAATAAACAAAGAACAAATCCTGCTGTAGACATTCTGATCTTCCTGCATTTTATATTTATATCCCCAGAAGTAAATACACCCTTTTATCCCTAAAAGCACTTGTTCATGGGACATAGCACTTAGGAGACCTGATCTTTTCTCCTGCCAGAACTACTTTTCTGATGGATGACCTTGAGACAAATACTTTGCTTCTGTTACTGCTTCCCCTCCCACTTCCAGTCTCTTCCAAACAGCAACAGATTTGCTGTGCCTTATACAATGGGGCCTCCAGGTGCTACTGCAATGTAAATAGTGGCAGCACAGGTGCAATTGTGAGTAGAATATGGCTTTGATTATTCAGTTACAAGGTCACCCTTGGGTAAAAGGATTGCTGCATAAAACATTGCTGAGCCATCAGTTGTCTGTGGCTGCCTCCTGGTTATATAAAAATGTTGTTTCAAATGCGCTGGAAGTGTTTAAGGCTTTCTCCAAATTGCCAAGTTTGTGGTGCAGTGGAACATCAGTGGTAAAATGGTCCCACACAGGTGAGTATGAACACAGACATGCTTAAAGTGCTGGGGCTTTCCCCACCCACTCCCTGTTGTTGGCAATTAACCCATTCCTTCTCTCAAGGTTAATTAAGCTTTGTGCCACTTTGGAGAATAAGGAACTATTGTACCCAGCTCCGTGGAGGGAGAAGATGAAGAAAGCAGAAATTAAATGGCTGCCTTGGAGCATAGAGCCGGAATCAGGACCAGGGTGCTCACCTTTCCCTCTCTGCATATCTTGTGATAAAACCAAAATGCTACCTCTTTAACAGCAGTGTCACTCACACAGTATGGGCCCTGCACAGGCTTTGAAAACAGGGAAGAGAGCATCAAATGTTCCAGCCCACTTAATTTGAAAGCTGCCTATAATAAACCTTTGGGAACATGTAAAACAGATAGGGCAAATTACATAATTACACAAATATCACTGGATTTCTGGCATTTAGGAATAAAAGGCTTTGATCTGTTCGATTTAAAAGTGCCTAAAACATCCATACAGTATGTTAAAATCTAACAATAAGTGCTTTTCTTTTTGTACTTTCCAAAAGCTTAGCTAGAAACAATTTGGACACAGCAGGACAAAACTTTGCCTTAATAACATAAATATCTATGCACAAGTAATTTGACACAGTGTGCCATTGCAAAATATTTTATATTCAGTAAAATGACAGTTCTTATCTAGTTCTTATCCACAGAAACCCTTAAAGAAACAATCTACTGCCCTTTAAAAGCCCCACTCAATTCCTCACTTTCCCATCCATCTTATTTATAGCTCTGTCTTTGTAAAGCACTCCAGGATCTACGGATGAGAAGTGCTCATAAAACCTCAGTGTGAGCCAGGATTTGAAATCAGCAGCACTTATGGATGTTATGCATATGAAGGGAAGACTTGAGTGCAATGCTGCAGCATTCAAAATCAACCCCACATCAGTGTCCTCGTCAACGACTTTGCTTTAAAGCAGCACTCACTTGACATCTGTATAAATGCACCAAAATGCCTCTTACCCCTTCTCCCACTTATTTTCGACAGGCGTTTCACTGTGTCTATGAGCAGGGATCCTCCCTCCCTGTTTTCCCTCATTGCACAATTGGCTTTCCATGGGCCTCTTTGGCAGCTCCAGCCCTTTCGGAAAGCAGAGTTTATTCCTCCCCTCCTCTTTCAGCCTTGCATTGAGGAGGAGGTCTGTGGCAGGGACTCGATGCAGCAGAATGTCAATGCCAGAAGTGGCCTTTCTCATGGAAATCAGGTGCAGGAGCCTGGCATTGTCTGTGCAAGAATGAGAGATGTTGGTGGGTTCGTTTTTTTGCCCCCTCCCTTTCTGGAAGATTATATTTGAACTGATGAGCTCTGGCTCTCTCATGCCTTGTGGGGGCCAGATCTTTCCTCAGGACTGATTTCTCCATCTCCTCCCTCACCTACATTGTTGTGCCATCTCCTTTCGTCACATCCAATTAGTCTTAATGGGCTTATCTTGGCTTTTTTTAAGATTTCATGGATAAAAATGCCAAAGAAGTGTATTTGGCTTGAATTTACTCATGCTGGGGACTGTATTTACGTCCCCAACTAACACTGATTACATCACCTGACCCCCTCTCCTCGCTGAACTGGGGAGCAACAGGAGATATGCAGAAAGGAAGCGACTTCCCTGTGGACACACTGAGGTCATACTGATATATTCCTGCTGGCTCATTTATTTATGCCCTTCCTAAGAGTTTGCTTTTCAAAGTCTTCCTCCTGATTTGACTCAACAGAGTTTTTGTGGGGGTCGGTAACACGGACACTGCACTTTTTCAGTGTTACAAATATGAAGGTCCAAGTCCTGGTGTCTTGATACACAGTTTATCCTGGCTGACGGTCACATCCAGCCCAGATGGTTCTCTGGTACCTTAGAATAAGGTCACTCCTGGCTATTCCTGACTGGCCAAACTCATCCCTTTCACAGCCCTGTGAGCGGGCCACAGTCAGATTCATGGCTTGGAGACTGGAATTAAAAGAACCCATGAAAAAGCAAATTCCAGCAGAGCTGGCATCTACCAGAACCACTGTGCAAAGCCAGCAGATCCATACACAGCCTCCTGACACAGGCTGGCATCACCCTCACCACCCACCACGCAAGAGTTGCCTTCCATCCAAACACTCCTGCTCTGAACAGCATCCAGTTGCAGCATTTTCACAGAATCACAGAATATTCTGAGTTGGAAGGGACACAGAAGGATCATTGAGTCCAGCTCTTAAGTGAATGGCCTGCACAGGCATCGAACCCACAACGATGGCATTATCAGTCAGTAACACAACACTAAATCTACTTGGGATGATAAGAAATAAGCCATGTCACAAATTCAGTGATAGCTAAAAATATCTCTTTAAAATTATTTCCTTATTAAATCTCAACCTTCAAATGAGCAAGACCCAAACCATGCATGCATTCACACTGCAGATCCTGGTCTTGCCATGATAGGATTTAAACTGGTTTGTTAATACTCTGGAATAAAGGTATTGTGCATTTCAAAGGCAGGAAAACTGTATCTGTGCCCTTTTATCCACCTTCAGGAAAGGTCTGCTGAACATAGCTTGTATCTTTGATGAATATTGGATTGTATTTCTGAATGAATATTCTGATTAAAATTGTTTGAAATTTGTCACAGCTCCAAAAATGACAGCAAGTGGCACACATAAAGTATTCAGTGTGTTCTGCATGTCGGGCAGATGAAAGACAGTGTAATTGCTAATTGATAGCGTATTTAAATATCACGCCTGCGTACTTATCTTGACTTAAAGCCTGAAATATGTAACATGCTGATAATGCACACACCTTTCATGAAACAAAGTACAAAACCAGACTCAAACATGCTGACCTTACACACGTTGCAAGCTGCATGTGCTCACAGCTGACAAGTGTTTGAAGCAAAGCATTTACACATAAAACATTTATGCACACACTGTGCACTGAGGCATTGAAATATGCAGCCTTCCATATGTTATACATATTACATATATGATATCCATGCCAAGTATTTTGGGAAAAGAAAAAGCAATTACCCATATGCTCTCTAAACAATAGGAACGTGCTGTAAGTTGTGGGACTGGAGAAGCAGCTTGATCCTCAGGGAATATTTAAGTGCCATGGGATATGGAAGAACACTAGAGATGGAAAGGAACAGGCAAACTGCAATGGCACAAACTGCTTGTGCAAATGTGTGCATAGAAAAGGCAGTATTTAAATTCACAGAACAGGATAGAATCGAAGAGAACCTCCTGAGTTGGAAGGGACCACCAAGGATCATTGAGCCCAACTCCTGGCCCTGCACAGCATGATCACCAAGAATCACACCATATGAGAGCATTGTCCAAACTCTTCTTGAACTCTGTCAGGCTGGTGCTATGACCGCTTCCTTGGGGACCCTGTTCCAGTGCCCAAACACCTTCTGGGGGAAGAACCATTTCCTGACACCCAACCTAGACCTTCACTGACATAGCTTCAGGTCATTCCCTTGGGACCTGTGACTGGTCACCAGAGAGGAGAGATTGATGCTGCTCCTTGTGTGGAAGCTGCAGACCACAATGAGGTCTCCTCTCAGTGTCCTCTTCTCCAGGCTGAACAGAGCAAATGACCTTGGCCACACCTCATACGGCCTCCCCTCCAGACCCTTCACCACCCTCATGGCTCTTCTTTGGACACTCTCTAATGGCTTAATGTCTTAATGGTGCCCACAACTCTCCCCAGGAGTTGAGGGGAGGCTGCCCCAGTGCAGAGCAGAGCGGGACAATCCCCTTGCTTGGCTGGCGATGCCGTCCCTGATGCCCCAGGACACGGATGTCCCTCCTGGCTGCCAGGGCACTCATGTTCAGCTTGCCATAAACCAGGATCCCCACATTGCCTCTTTCCCCGTAGCGAGGAGGGAAGGACTGACTCCATGAGGGCCTTGCGCACGTGCTCGCACATCTCACACTCCCAGGGCACACGTGCCCATAGAACACCAGACTGCCCCGGCGTTCAAACCCTATAGCCGACAGCAGCTCTGCTCCAGGGTTTGCTAGAAAAAAAAAATAATCACCCCCAAGGGCCTTGGTCTGTACTGTGACAGAATCCTGCTTGTGCACTGGGCTGCTGTGGGGGGGAAAAGGAATATACCTATATATACACATGTATATATATANGCGGCGAGGAGGGGATCGGGGCCGGGTCGGGGAGCGCCTGTGGAGGACCCCGGGTGAGGGTTCGCGGCCGGCCGTTCCCGGCGGTGGGGGAGCTGGGAGGGGGCTCCCTGCGCTGTGCGGGGTGGGACGGGA